>VZRW01008145.1:34572-68214 GCA_013398125.1 Aegotheles bennettii | reverse complement strand
TTCCTGTGTGACCTGCTCTAGGTTGTCCTGCTCTGGCAGGGGGGTTGGACTAGATGATCTCTCGAGGTCCCTTCCAACCCCTAACAGTCTGTGATTCTGTGATTCGCATGAGATTGTTGCATCAAGTGTGTGCAAGACTGTCATTAGGTGCTTCAGTAAATTCAACTTCCCTGAATTTTTCATCTTGTTGGTGAATTAGTTTTAACCTATCTGACTATATAACCTCCCATCTTGACTGCTATAAGTGAGCCTCCCATTTGCTGTCTGTACTTTTTTACTGTGTTGGTAGATTCCCGTTGCTGATATTTCTTTTGAAAGTCATTTAGGGTTCTTCAATAACCTGACTGCCTTGTTTTCTCAGTGGCAGAAAATAATATTGCCCGTATTGTATGCGTTATGTGTTTGCATTTTCTTCTCCTTTTCTCTAGCTCTTTCCTTGTATTTCCACATGGTGAAACCTAATGCCCTGTCAGTTATTCAGTATTTGTAGGGAGACTTGTGTGTGAACTGTGATTTGAATGTTTAGACATGGCTGATTGTTTAGACATGATTGATTGCAAGCAAAGGTACAAAATTAACTATTGCCTCTGTTCTTGCAGCCACTATCTCCAGGACGGGGACACTGATGCCTCATGTGAGAGCCAAGGTATTGCACTTCAGGTCCACGTGGCAATTGGTATAAGATAGCATAGTTCCCTGATATTTATTATTTGAGAAACTGGCTGAAAATGAGAGCAGACAGCAATCTGCTTGCAGCAATTTCTCCTTTATTTTTTACTGGGTTTTGTGTTTGCTTCTGCTGAGATGTTTCCATTGTCTTCCCTCCCCTGAAATCTATTCTCTCTTCTTTTTGCCACCTGCCTTCCAGCAGAGCTCTTCGAATGGCAATCAAGCATTTCTTCTTGGGTGATCTTTTGTTTGGGTCTGGTTTCAGGTTGTACCAGGAGCAGACAGCAAGTTCAACAGCACACGGAAACAATCTGCTGGAGCCCAGTTCCGGGTAAAGTATTGCTACTCTTCAGGGCCCTCAAGATGAGTGCAGTGATATTTCAGTGAGAGCTTCCAGACCACTAGCCAAAGTTAAAGCATCCAGCATGTAAACAGGAGATTTTCTGAGTGCCAAGCTGATCATGGTGGGAGAGACCCAGCTATTATCAGAGCCTTGGAAGTTATAGTGGGGTGGGAAAACAGTCCTTGCTGCAGGATATTGTACGCTGGGCTCTGGCAGCGCTTTGCCTTGCTGAAGTGTTGATCTTCCTCTGCCCTCGCCAGCATTCCTTAATGGTGCTCATGGAGAGGATGTATTCTGCCAACCCACACTTTGTGCGCTGTATAAAACCTAACAGCCAGAAGGAGCCAGGTGTGGTGGACAACCAGGTGGTGCTGCTGCAGGTGAGGAAAGCCAGTGTCCTTTACAGGCATTTGTGCCATGTCTCAATGGGGAGGGCTGTGGAGATAGCTGGAAGGTGACTGATTGGAGTCTCCCCTTGCAAGAGAAAACTTTTTATGCATGTAAAAGTTCTGGGTACTTGGCTGTTTTTGTGACACAGACTGCTAGGTCCAGGTTTCGCAGTCTCAGTTCTCTCCCATTTTTTTTTCATGAATGCAATAAAATCTGCTTGTCAAGCACTAGGATTCATCTTTGCATCTCCTGGACTGGGAACTTGTACAGACAGTACTCCATAAAAAATGGTGCTTTTTAGAGAAGACAGTTCTCACCCATCAGCCAGGGCAACTCTGAATAGAAGCCAAGGTTGGATCGTTTTGGTAGGAGCTGAAATGTGCTGCTATGACTGTCTTTGGATATTGTGCCAGGTCTGAGATCCAGATGCTTTAAAGAATACTGAAAATGATTAGAAGAGTTCAGAAAGCTCTGTGGCCTGTTTAATGTATATAAGAAAATATAGGATTAAGAGGCAAGTTCATCTGTGCCTCAGAGTAGTTCTTTGTCCAGATTTGGAAATAAATAGCTATCCTCTAAGGGACACAGGCAAAGCAGTACCCATGACTGGAAGGTGAAGTTATTTCAGTCATCGGGTTTTATGGTTTCCAGCTGTTAACTGAGAGTGGTTAATCATCAGAGTTACAGGATGTGGTAAATTCAGGCTTTAACCAAGGAAACATTTTCAGGGAGAATCTTTTCTGTTTTGAACTAGACAACTTTAGAGCTGAATGAAGGCATTCCAGCCTGCAGAGGAGCAAACTGATCTCCTGTTGCTGTTTGTTTCTCTGATCCTCTTTGTCGTGCTGCTTTAGCTCCGGTACAATGGACTGCTGGAGACAATCCGTATCCGAAGAGATGGTTTCTCCTGGAGACCCTCATTTGAGGAATTTGCTGAAAGGTTTGTTAGAACCTATGAATGTTCCTTGTTAGATATAGTTAGGGAAGTGACCCTGCTAACCAGGTATGGACAAGAAGTGAAAGAGCCTCTTTAAGTTCCTGTGCCTGAGATTGTGGGGTTCTTTGCTGTTAGAGGCTGAATGGGAAAGAGCGATTTGTTCTTGTTTGGTATGAAGGTGACATGGATCAATTCAGCACATCAGGGATGTGGCTCTTACCTTGCTGTATTGGTTTGTTTTTCACAGATATGGAATTCTTCTAGTTAAGCCAGATGTTTCTCTCACAAAAGAAAGGTAGGAACCCTTCCTTTGTTGTACGCAATCCAGTTTGTTCTTTGGAGACTTGCTCTCAGAGTAGCATAGCAAACTGAGCGAAAGGAACAAAGTGGGGATGGGTTTTTGTGGTGGTGGGGAACAGATACCTCTAGGCAAGGACAGTTAGTATTTAAAAAGTATTGATGAAATACAATGATGAATGAAATCTTTCTGGAATTGCTATGTAGCAATTCAATTACTAGAAAGCCTTGTTATCCTTTGGATTGAGAACTGGCTAATGTACTTAATTTAGGGAGTCACAATAGTGATCAAGGATTTGCACTGAGCTCAGTGTGACAGAGGCTCAGTAAAGTTTCCAGGTGCCCCTCCAGGCTTTGTCTTGATGGCCTCATGGGAGAAGAAGATAAAGACAATGCTGAGCAAGCAGCCAGCACTGAATGTCTCCCAGGCTAGAAAGGATGTTTCTGGTCCAATAATTTTTTTTTATATGTGCAGTCATAATATACCCCAGCACCTTCAGAACCTGACTGTTCCTTACATACATGAATGTCCCTCCATCTCTGCAGTCTTATCCCATCAGCTTTTTACTTCCTACATCTAGGGCAGCAACTCTGCACCTCTTCTTTTCCACTTTCCCATTCCTTTCTTCCTAACATGGTCAATTGTGACTGATAGTGAAAATAAAGCATGTAGGGCAGCCAGCTGATTTTTATTTTTTTGTGTGTGTGTCTTTTAAGAAAAGGATTTGAATGTTCTACTGGGAAATTTCTCTCCTGGCAGTAGCTTCTCCAGCCTCCACAGAGCTTTCTTGAAGTTTACTGATGGTACTGAATTAATAAGAATTGCACAACCCAATTGAGACCCAAGTTGAGAGACTTTTATAGATTAGAGAAAGATGATGGTAGACAGGCTGCACGGTGTGTTTTCAGACACAAAACTCATAGGATGCTTTTGAGAAAATAATTACTTCAGCTATAGATTCTGGCACAGTGGAAGTTTGCTGAGATAGAAGGAAAACCTCTTCTGCGAGATACCAGCAAAAAAAAGTGCCACTGTGGTTTGACAGCTTGGATTTGCAGGCAGAGAGGCTTGGATTTGCATGCTGTCTGCATGGTGCAGCTGGGTATTGCTTTCAGTTCCAGGTGTTGGGGAATCTTTCTGAGGGACCCAAATTTTATCACTAGAGTCTGCAAAATGGAACTAGAAAACAGACTTTCTCCAGAAGTCTTGCTGTGCCAGCCTTGTAACTTGTATGCTCCGAAGAGCTCAGAAATGAAATAAGGAAAATAAGTTCTGAGAATAAAACAGGCTCTGTAGAATGGCCTCCCAGGGAGCTGAAGGAAACCTGGCCCTATGAAACCCATTTGCTGATGTTCCTGAATGTGATCCTAGCTGTACCTCAAGGAGCACTACAGATTGACAGCCAGTTACTGAATGTGATTGGATGACAGGGGATAGACAATGTAATGCAGAATCATTGAGGCACATTCTCTCCCTTTATGCACCTGAAACCACTGGCTGCGTGGTGTTAATTTTGGATGGAAAATTATTTATTTCACTTTTTTCCTTTCTTTCAGCTGCTTGGAGATACTGCAAAGTACAGAGCTGACAGGCTGGATATGTGGGTAGGTGTGGATCACTGTTGCTGGGAAAGAACAGCATGAACTGCAGAGACTTTATACCTGTAGGCTGTTAATCTGGTTCTCTTCAGGGAGAACTTTGTGGCTGTAGGAAAGGTCTGTCCAGAGGATGATTGGATTCAAGTTTAGACAAACTGTTTCTCACTGCTTCTTTCTCTTCCCAACTTCTCAGGAAGTCACGACTTTTCTTTAAATATTGGCACCAGGAACAGCTGACAAAGTATGTGGAGCGACTGGAAAGAGCAGCAGTTGTCATACAGAAAGGTGAGCACTGGGGCGGGAGAGTCCCTCAACTCTGACATCAGACCAGGGCAAGGAAAAACTCTTCTCTGGTCCCTGCTCCACCATTGCACCTTTGCAGATGACAGAAAGGCAGGCCAGGCGTCATCTCCATGTCAAGGTGCTGTGGAGTCAGAGTGCTTATTGCAGATGCCCACCTCCTCAGTGCTCATCCTCAGTCAGGGAGAGCCATCAGACAGTGTGAGCCTTGGAGAGGGAAAGCACTTGTGCAGAACTGAGCTGAACAGGGCAAACGTAGGATTTGACAGCATCCCGAGGTCTGGGTAAGCCCCTCAGGAGCGGGGGCTTGTTTGTGAGTAGTGAGCAGATCTCATTCCTACTTTCAGGCATGGGCAGAAGGGGATAAAGTTTTGTTTTGGTGTATTTTTTTTAGTTTCCTTCCCAGGTAGTGTCTGCTCTGGCAGCCTGTTGCTCCAGAGCAGGCACTGTTGGCAGTTTGGTACTTTCCTCTGCACCGGCTCCATGAGGGCCATGCAAGCATCAGGAAGAGGCTGTCA
Organism: Aegotheles bennettii; assembly: GCA_013398125.1. Classification (NCBI taxonomy): domain Eukaryota; kingdom Metazoa; phylum Chordata; class Aves; order Caprimulgiformes; family Aegothelidae; genus Aegotheles; species Aegotheles bennettii. The sequence goes on along the minus strand of VZRW01008145.1, from coordinate 63,161 downwards.
TCCTGCCTGGTCCCTCTTTGTTATAATTCTCTTCTGTATGGGTTGCTACATTGCTGAAACATCTGAGCAGCTTCCAGCTATGTACTCTACAGTATGACAAACATCAGACTGTCACATGCTGTGCCTTGTTCTCATCTGTGGGGAAGATGTGTGGGTAGTTGAAAATTAGAAAGCATGGCTTTCAGTTCATGTGCTGTAGTACCAGGTAAGAGTAGGCAAGATAATGCAGTGTCTCTAAAGCTCTTGATGAACCCTGTGATGGCTGCTTATTGGAAAGGTTATCCTGTGGAATGTATCTTGACACCAAGGAAATTGCATCTCCTGCACAGAAGAGCTTTGCTTTTACTGAGCAGTGTCTGAAGGGGAGATAGATTGTTTACAGAAGCCCTCTGTGAGACTTTGGATTTTAGGTATTCTGAGCCTTGGCATTAGAGTTAAGAGCTTAGATCTGTACTTTGATTTTTTAAAATCCGTGATCTGGCAGCTTAGAGTAGGTGACAGTTCTCATGTGATTTTGACTGCCTGCTCAAGTAGAGTACACATTGCTCTTTATTAATGTGATTGAAGAGTTGAAGGCTTTGCACTGGGAGAAGGTGTATCACCCAGCGTGCTTTCCCCAGGGAGTGACAAAGACATGATGAGCATCTTTTTTCTGACCACAGCTTTTCTCTGAACAGTTTTCAGGGGATTCAGATACAGGAAGGTTTACCTAAAACTGATGGCTGAGCTGAGAGCTCAGGCACAGCGGCTACAGGAGGAGGCAGAGAGAGAAAGAAGCCGGCAGCTGGCGGTGGAAGCAGAGGCCCAGAGTGAGTTGTTCCCACGCCCTCTGCCCCTGTGCATGGCCACTCCTGTGATGGTCACCTCAAAGTGCTGTAAGCTCCAGGTGATCATGGTCTGCCCTCAGCTTTCCTGGGGCTGAGGGCTCCAACAATGTGGTGGGCAGGGACGTGCCAACGTTTCTGCCATTTGAAAGTGTGACTTTCTCTGTGGGGAGTGGAAGCAGTGTGGTGAAGGTCGTCTGCCTGGTTGTGCTGGGAGGAGTGCCAGGCTGTGTCTTTCCCACACACTCTGTGCAGCAGAGCTTGTCCCTATCCTGGGCACCTAGGTGATGGATCTCATGGATCTTGGATGCTAGGTTTCATCTAATTCTTTCCTCTTGTTGCAGAAAGAACCTCCCATCCAGTCCCCATGCCACGAAAGAGGCGCCCTCAACCTTGTCCCCATCCTGACAAGCCACCAGTGCCACGGCCACGTAGCAAACTAACAGAGGTAGCAATATTGTCTCTGCTTGGGGCCCCTGCTCCTACCCTCTGCATGCACATGTTCTCCTGCATATGGTCCCAGGAGAACATTGTCATTCTTCTTATGAGAAGTGAGAGAGTCCTTTCGTACTGTGGTGTCTCGGTCTAGCGGTCAGGGTGAACCACAACCCAGAGAACAGTATTGCTCTCTGTTACTCCTCTCCATCCTCAGGGGAGGATAAAAGGGGAATAAGGGAGAGAGACTTAAAGGTTGGAAGTTAAAACTAGAACAGGTTTAATAGAACAGAGAAGGGCAAGTAACATGTGGGAAACAGAACAGAGTATATATGTATATACAAAACCCTATCTCAATGATTGCTGCTGTGAGCGCTTGAAAGTTTTTCACAGCAGAGCTGACACGGGAAAATGTTCCAAAGCTCTCTTCCCAGCACCCAATGGATTCAGATCCTAGAGAGCACGTGTTCAGCTGATGACAAAGGAGCAGGATCCTCTCTCTGAGATGTCCGAGTGCAGCGAAGCAGCAAGGAAGAAGAGAGCAGGAAGGGGCAGACTTCTTGTCCTCCTGGCTTTTATAGAGTGTAGTAGAAAATGGGAGGGAATACGGACCCCTCTCTGTTCTGCCCCTTCAGATCCCTCAGGGTCCTAAACACCACCCTCTCTTTAGGTCCTCATATTGATACCATAAATTTTGCCCCCTCAACCCATAATTTGGTTAGTTAAAAAGCATGGTCAGGACCTTTGAGGAACTGAAATCAGTGGTTGATCAGTTTGCAACTAAAGTTGTAAGGGACTCGGGAATGGGATCACTTCCAAAGTGATCCCTTCAAAGGTCCCCTGCCTTTGGCCTTGATTTCATGTCCACTTCTCTCCTCACTTTCAGTTCACTCCTTTTGATAACTTCTTGGACCATTCTGCACCTCGCCCTGTTCTGGGGACAGAGGAACAGACTGAAGAAGAGGCAAAAATGAGGAGATGCAAGAGAGGAGCAACTCTCCGCTGGTTCAAAGAGACGCAGGCCCAGAAGGTCATGCAGAATGATGGGGCCTTTCCAAGCTGGCTGCATGGGATGATCAGCCGGAGGTGAGTACACTGGACACAGTGGCTGCAGCTTGGGCTGTGGCAAACAGGCAGAAGCTCCTGTGTCCATAGGAGGACTGCGTATGTTGGATTTGCCAGGATTTGCCTCCGTAAGGAGTGGGAGTGAGCTGCATAACCTTTCACTTTTAGACTGTGAGCTTCAAACCCTCAGGGAGAAGCTTGGAGCTCCGCGTTACAGGATGCAAATGCTGAAACGAAATACAGATCCTGTGCAGGGAAGGGAGGTTTGGGAAGTGTTTGGAGAGGAAATACATGCATTGGTTTGCCCTGCTGTGAACCATTTGCAGAGACATGATATGGAATGAAGGTGGACTTTGGTCTGACTCATTATGACTGTTCTCATATTTCTTAATTTAGGTAGGAGGAGACCTCAGTTTACATCAACAGAATACAGAATTCAGTATGTATTTGTTTTTCAAAAGTATTAGGAGGGGCTTTAGTGAGTACCCAGTAGCAAGATTCCCCCAAAGCCCCCAGAGATGGGAAAACAAAGGCTTTTTCTTGATAGCTCTGCCCATCTAAGGAGAATGCAGTGTAGGTGGGATTTACATCTCTTTAGGCTGGGAGAGACATCCACAAAACCATGCCTTCTTATGGAGTTGTTTATGAGACTGTGAGTTCTCAGGCTTTTTTGGGAAAGCCTTTATTTAAATGCTTGAAATTTTGCTACTGGGTATGCCTCACACTTCACTCTCTTGGCTGAGCCAAGCACTACCTTCCAAGCAGTGTTATAATCAGAGAAGTGCTGGTTATGCCAGTGGCTGGATAGGAGCAAGACAGTGGGGGTAGCAAGTAAACGTCAGGATTTCTGTCTCTAGTCTCCCCTGTGTGCAAATTAATCTCTGGTGCTGCATGCTTGTGAACTGGCAGTGTCCCTCATTTGGTGGGACTTCTTTGTGGGCATTGCTGCCACGTGTGCCTGTCATTTGAACACCCTTATCATCTTGTTCCAGTTTGTAACATTTTTCTGTTAAAGCTGCGAGCCTCCTTCAGTCTTACTAGATCACAAGTTCCTGGATTTTGTCAGCTTATCTGTGTGAACATTACTCAAGAGACATTGTACAGCATGGTAGCTTAGTAGAGGACACTAGAGTAGCTGACAGCTCTCTGGTAGCTGCATTTTTTTTTTCTTTTAACATAATTAACAAGGCCCTCACCTGCATTAATGCTTTTGTCTGCAGATCCAAGAAAACAGGACAGGAACTAGTGCCTGGAAGACAAAACTCTCTGAATTAGAATATAGGCTGGCTGTGAGCACCTCACAATGAAGGACATAGCGGATCCTTCTCAAAGAGACTGAAGATTAGATACTGAGTGGTGCTTTCTGTTGCTGGATTTAAGTCTCCACACAGCAGTGTGAACTCAGCCTCATGTAACAGAGCAGCCAGAGCAATCCCAAGCTGCACTGGTGATTAGCAGTGACCCTTAGCCTGGAGCAAGGCACATGACGTGCACAAAGCCATACTTTGTCTATGGGGCAGAGAGGGGGAAGACCTTCCAGCAGGAAGTTTAGGGAGCCAGACTGGTGTAATCCAAGTTGATGTTTTTCCAAGGCTTTATACAGCTTACCTTGTGCTGACCACCACTGCCCCACGGCATCCTGACTTCTTCTTTCAGCCCTGGAGTGTAGGAAATGTATATGTGCACAGCCTCCTCATCTCAGCGATGCTTTGTAGTATGTTCTGTGCTGGAAGGTAGCTGTTGCTATTGCTGGAGCAAGTTTAGAGCAGCTGTGCTTAGAGGGGCATTGGCTGAGAGTATTGTGTCTCCTCAGCCTGCTAATGATTCCTTGCACCATCAAGCCTGAGTCTGGAAACCTCTAGCTGGGAACATGTGGGGCGGATGCTGGCCTCCCTGTGGACTGGGAGCACAACCATGGTGGCATGTGAGATAGGATGGGAACCCCTGTGCAGAGGCAGCTGCTCACTGCCTGCTGAAAAACTCTTTTCTACTTCCAGGGAAGCTGAAAACTTGCTGATTGACAAGCCTTTGGGTTGCTTCCTTGTTCGGATCAGCCAGAGCCGACCAGGCTACACCTTGACATACAGGTAGGAAATAAACCTTGCAGAGAAGGAAAAAGAAGGTCCTAAACTGAGCTAGGCATAGCTGGAGGAGTTCACCTCCACAGAGGAGTCCAGTGAGGATGATGCTCAGCCTCTTCTGTTGTGAGTGCCTCAGACAGTTTGGAGTAGCAGACAGGACACTGCGGAGTCTGTCTCTTGCCAAAAGCTAGATCTCTTTGTTGCGGGGGGTGCTGTAGCTCCAAGGGTACAGTTCCTGCTTGGGTTCTGCTGTATGGCTGTGTGGGCAAACCAGGTTGAAAGAAGCATTAACTGGAGCAGAGGAGATGAGTCTAGAGGAGGGCCCGAGGAGAGGCAATCAGAGTGCTGCAAGACATGGTCTTTGTACAGCCTCAGGCAAGAGGTAGGACAGAGTTTTAGTGTGGACAACAAGCATGGGAGGTGGTACAGTCTGCTGGGGTTTGGAGCTGACTGCTGAGGTTCTCCTGTCACTGACTCTGGGGAAATTGCTGCTCCTCCAGTACCTACTAGCGCAGTGTGTGACACTCCAGCATGGTGCATCTCCTGCATCTTTGTAATATTTGTTACTGAGGTTCCTGATCATACCTGGTCTCTTGAGACAACAAGTGCAGAAAGCAGTGACTGGGTCCTGGAGAGACATTGCAGCCCCATGCCGTGACTATTTCTGTCTGTTCATCTCCCCAGGGGTGAAAGCCGCTGCAGACACTACATGATCCAGGTGCAGCCAAACGCACGCTATGTCATCCTGGGGGAAGACCGGGCTCACACCTCACTCACTGAACTGGTTCGGTATCACCAGACTGTGGGCATCCAGCCCTTCATGGAGATACTGACTCTTCCCTGTGAGCAGGTGAATGTCAAGGATCTCCAGCCAGAGAAGTGTATGGGGTGTGGACTGGTCCCTGAGTAGATAGAATCACAGTGGCAGCATCTCTTTCATGTTCCTGTTGGGCGTGTCCCATTCTGGCCTCTTCTGCATGCACTGGAAAATGATGCTAGCTGGGCACTGGGATTCCTGGGGTAGGGGAGAGGCCTTGTCAGGAGGATTGCACCTCCCTGAATGTCAGCAGTGAGCACAGCTGGGTATCCCTCTTCACTGTGCTGTTTGGGGTGTGTGGAGGGTCTGCAAGCCACTGCTGAATCCACTTTTCTTCCACCTCAGAAAAGCAGTGAGAGTTTGGATTACGAAAATCTGGAATGCCTCAGTCTGGGTCCACCAGCAGCCAAGGAGAAGACGCCTCCAGAGGAGCAGCCCTGCCCCTCCAGGTCTTCCACCAGCAGACCTGCTCTGCAGTTAGGAGCAACTGCAGTTCTCAAACATGTGTGGTTCAGGAGGACCAAGGATTTCCAAAACCAGCAGAGCTTGGGTGAGAGTAGGACAAAGCCAAGCTCAGGCAAGGAGAGAGGCAGCCAACGAGCCTTCCCTCGCCTCCACTCTTCCATACGCCTGGCAATGCAGGAGATCCAGCAGGTGAGCTGGGGCATATCCTCTGCCAAGCCTTGACACCCACGGCCACTGGGACACATGGAGCTGCCCTACCCAGGGGTAGGAGAGAGGAGGCTTCCACAGGTAGCACTCAGTTTCTTAGCTCCTGGGTCACAGGTTTTATTTGGTGGTCTTGGATCAAGACTATGTTCATTGGAAGTGTTGGAATGGAGGAGACCCTGGGAGAGGGTCGCTGAGATGCCCAAGGAAAACTCTACAGCAGAAGGGGCTGTGCTGTGGCCAGGGTCCCAGATGCTGCTCCCCTAATGCTGTCTTTCTGCTTCTCACTGCAGTTCTCTTCCACTCCCTCGAACACCTCTCTATGGAGCTGCTCTCAGGCTCCTGGCATTAAGGATGTAGAGCCCAAGTGACACGGTAAGAGGAGGCAGCTCGCAGGAAGGCAGGCAGCAATTGCAGCTTCCCTGGGAAATGGAGGAGCAAAGGGGCTCTTCCCTTCCTGCTCCACCTGGAGTATCTCTTGGCCACCAGCTATGTAGAAATAGAGCAGGAAAAACAGAGGGCAGAGGCCAGCTTCCATTCCAAGACTGCAAAGAAACCAGGGAAAATGGAAAAAATCAGCATAAGGTTGGGTTCCCAACATCTCTTGTGCACAGTGTGCTTGCAGTACAATAACAAGGCTGCTGGAGGGAGCTCACAGTTTTTTAGAGGCCTGGGTGCTATCAGAAAGCGTATCTGCACGCTACAATAGCTGCAGTGGCTTAATGTTGTGGAGAGAGGCACGTACCAGAAGTGGGTGCTGGGCAGAGAGCCCTGGGGGCTGGCAGAGGCAATGAGCCAAAGGCGAGGCTGAGAACCTAGGAAAAGGCAGCAGTCTGTGAGGACTTTAAACAAGGTCTCAGCAGCTGGAGACACAGCTGTTTATTGAGGCTGTAATATACTGGGTGGGTTATAGGAGTATATGGAGTGGGCCAGGATGCCTCTGACACAGCAAAGCTTCTTAGCTGCAGCCTGTCTTGTCTTTCTCTTGGTGGCTGAGAAAAAACTCTGCCTGAAGTGTTTGGCTCAGTTGCTCCCCTCCTGATCATGGGTATTGATGTACTCAGGGGATGCACCTTGTGTCTGAAGTCGGGCAGAAGAAAGACAAAACATGTGGGATCTGCATAGATAACCACAAATGTGTTGTACTGGGATGGCTGAATGGGGTCCTTCTTTTGTGTCCTCTGCTGAGTTGTGTTTTTTGACTTTCTTGTAGGTCAAACTGGTTCAGCCTTATCCTCTTCCAGTGCTGCTGGGCCTCACCTAACTGGATAGAACCACAGAATCACAGAATCATCGAGGTTGGAAGAGACCTTCAAGATCACCCAGTCCAACCACCTACGTACATCACCACTAACCCAGTGCCACATCCAGACACATCTTGAACACCTCCAGGGGCGATGACGCCACCACCTGTCTGGGCAACCTATTCCAATACCCAATCACCCTTACAGTGAAGAAATTTTTCCTGATGTCCAATCTGAATCTCCCCTGCTGCAATTTAAAGCCATTTCCTCTCGTCCTTTTCCTACGGGCACGGCAGAAGAGACCGACACCCCCCTCACCCCAACCTCCTTTCAGGGAGTTGTAGAGAGCAATGAGGTGCCCCCTGAGCCTCCTCTTCTCCAGACTGAAACACCATATATATAGCAGCCTTTTTTTTCTTTTTTTTTTGTTTTTGCTGTTGGCCCTGCACCTCTAGACAGGACTGCTGCAGAAATGAACTTTCACCAGCACTCAGCTGGTCTCAGTGTCTGAGACTGCAGTATCTGGACCAGTCTCATCCTTGCAGAGGGGAGCGGATGGGAACAGTCACACTGCACAGACCCACAGTGCCTGACAGTCTGCATGCCAATACTTCAGCATGCCTGGAGACCCTTCGCCTTACAATGTTAGTAGTCACAAACTGGGTATTTCCCAACAACGTGTTGTCTCACAAATACCTGTACTGATTTCTTACATCTTTCTCTTCAAGTCATCTGCCTCTGTTTTTGATCCTGTGTACCTGCTGCTCTGGGTGCCAAGCAAAGCTGGGCTTGGGAAGTAAGGAGTGAAACCGATGTGTTCTTTTTTCTGAGTGTGGGAGCACTCGAACAGGAGCTGAGACAAGGAGCAAAAAGATCTTTCTGCAGAGTTAATTTCCTGCTCTTGCATCAGTGTGCTGGCATGCTGCTCCCCAGCCCTTAGCCAGAGCTTGAGTCAGGGAATCATTGGTGAAATCCTTTTGTTCATCCTGGTTGGAATCATTACAGGTCTGGGCTGGACAACATGCTACTTTACTCTGAGGACAGAGAATCATAGAACATGCAGAGTTGGAAGGGACCCTCCAGGATCATCAAGTCCAACTGCTGTCCCTGTGCAGGACACCCCAGGAGTCGCACCATGTGCCTGAGTGTGTCATCCAAATGCTTCTTGAACTCAGGCAGGCTTGATGCAAGAGGGCTTGGAACACACAGGACTGTGCTACTTATTATGTATTTTCTACTTTTTAAAAGAAAATTCTTCCTATAAGGAGAAGCTTATTGTTTTCTTTGTTTCTGTTACCTGTAGTCAGTTCAGCCATAGACTGCAAATGGAGGAGAACAACTAACAGCTCTGAGGGTAGACCCAGGATCATGTGAAGTGTCTCAGTGGAGAAGCTGAAGGCTCATAGGCCAGTAATCCCAGTGTACAACTGCCACCTGCAACAGTGCTTTCCTTCCAGACCAACTGCATATGCTGTGGGCGAGACCTCTCCTTTGCAGCCCTTGCTCACCTTCCTCTGGCTCAGTGCTTCCCTGGCAGATCCCTCTGAGCCGCAGGACAGCCATGCTTCCCACTCCAACCCTCCCTGGGAGGCGTGAGTGTGGCTGAGTCCTGGTTGCACAGGCTACCGCTGTGGCCAGAGAAGCTTATTGATGTGATGCAGGATGCTTGTGGCAGTGTCTTAGTGCTGCTGTTAACCAGGGGACTGCTTCTCTTCCTTCCCCTGTGCTCTCTGGAGTATCAGTGCTGAGCTGTGCTGGGTCACAAGGGAGCACTGCTGGGAACCAGACAGGGAAGCAGTGGCTGTTCCAGCCTGACATCATGGCCCTCCCCAGCACTGCCTTACAGTTTTAACACACTTTTTCTCTTCCTAGTGCTGGGATTTGGCAGCTGCTTTGAGGCTGTTCAGGACAGAACCAGTCCAGGCAGTCCAAGGCTGCTGTTTGCAGAGTCTTCCTGGCTAAACCCAGGGGCGTTTTGCTGGGCAGCCTTTGCAACTGCCAGTGTTCTTCTTGGCTTCCTTCACTGGAGCAGCTGGAAAGCCTGCCTTCTGGGTAGCACGTAGAACCACTTCATGGCCAAAACATTTCTAAGAACTCACTAGTGCATAGAACTGAGACATTTATGGGAAATGCATTTCAGTAACAGGTCTGCTCTGGAACTCTGTCCTAGTTCTTGTGCCACAGAGCACCATGTAAGCCCAGGGCTAATAGCCAGCTGCAAAACTGTTTGCTCCTGTAGCCTGACAGGGATAATGCTGAACTAAGGAGGGTGCTGAAGAGCTTTCCCCAAGCAGCTGCTTTCAGTAACTCCTGGGTGCTGCTAACAGGCACAGATCACAGGGGGTACAGGGGGAATGACATGAGGGGAGGGTGAGGACACTTCCCTGGTTGAGGTGCATGGCACGTCTCCTGGCAAGCGTCCCAGAACCAGAGCAGATTGATCACTTATTTCTTTTGCCCCTGATTCAATGGGTGGGAAGTAGAATTGCAATGTGGGCAGCCAGAAGCCTGGCACAGACTTAGGCAACACACCTGGTCTGGCAGGTCAGGTTTCTTTCTTTTCTGCTACTTCTGCTTTTTCTGTGACACGGCAAGAGGAAACCAAGGGAAGAGGAGGGTGAGAAGCAGCTAGGCTGAGGAGGCTATGCAGCACTGGAGGCATCTGCATGATTTCTGCAAGGCTTTGGTTTGCAGGAGTTTAGCAAACACTCAGTGCTCTGCTTATAGGCAAGGTCTACCCGAGCTTCTGGAGAGTAGTCTGTCTAGTGCTGGGCTGTAGTCAGGAGAAATGTGTGCCAGCAACAGGGAACAGCTGAGAGAAGAGCTGGGAATACAATGGGCTGCTGGAGGATAAAATGCAGATTTGATGTCTCCAGCATCATCTTTGCCTGCATGCTTCTATCCCATGGCCAAAGTCAGGCACTGGAGCTTCAGCTCTGTGTGAGAGTATGAGCTGTGCTAAGGATTACTTTAATCTTCTCCCTGAAGATGATCTTCTCCATTAGAGAGGAGCAGCTACACGAGCAGCCCTACCTCATTTCCTATGGCAGCAGCTTGCCTGGTGGCACTCAGAAAGTTACGTCTTGGAAAAAGCGAAGAGCAAATTGTGTAAGCCAAAGTGGGAAGGCCATTCATGTTATATCATGTTACAGTTCAGCTGACGTGTGGTGAACTGCATGGGATGTGCTCACATAAAAGGCTGTGTCGGGCTGTGTGAGCAAGGGCAGCACCCAGAAGAGGGCCTGGCAGCCAGCAGATCCCCTGTGCACTCCGTTTCATGCCCCATGGGGCTTCAGCTGAGCTCAGAGAGGAAGCCTAGGAAGAGAAGCCCAGGCATAGGGAGCTGGGCAGAGCTGGCACCCAGGAAGGCAGAAAGAGCAGCAAGAAGGATATGCAGTCTAGAGGAGAAAGAATTGGAAGTACTACAGGGACCTCTGGGCTTGAAGGCTTGAGAGGAATTTTATTCCATAATCTGTGCCTGCCTAGTCATCGTCCCCACTCCATCTCTACAACTGGTGCTTCGCTGCATCCTTTAGAGAGCTTTCCTTGCCTATCTCCTGGCTTTTGCAGAAGGGTTTTGTGTCCCTTTCTTGTCTCACTCTGTATTTTAGAGCTGAATGATCCTGGCTGCAAACATTTTAGTTAATCACCTCTAGGCTAAGACCTGCTCCAGATCAGTATCCTTCTGTCCAAACTAAAGCTCTGGCTTGCCTCTATCCCTTGAGGTATCTGGCCAGCAACTCCCATCAGGCTGGCTAAAACAAATTTTCATTCTTTTCTCCTTCCATTCTCAACCTTTCTTGTTCCTTCTTTACCAGCTCTGCTTTTTCATCTACTCTCCTCAGTCTGGCCATCATCTTTGATGTAGACTTGAGGTTTTTAGACTTGAGGAACATAAAGCTGTGACACAAGGACCAGTATGGCTTTTGATCTCTTTTCACAAAACAGGCAGCCCTCAGGTTGTTTGCTTTCTTCCTGAACAACACTATGGTGTACGCTGACATGTTTCCTTCCCCAGGTGTATTTTAAACACCTATTTGGCCCTCAGCCTGGACAAGACTCTCCACACTGCTCTTAGCCTCACTCCAGCCTATGTCAAGTGACTGTAGAGTGTTGTAACAGCATCTCTGAGATACAGTCTTTCCTACCTTCTAGTTAACTTTGTTGTCCACACCAAATACTTGCATGGTGTGACATTGCTTTGCAGCAACATTTAGGACAGGCTACTTGACCAGGGCTTTGCTTATCAACTTGCTCCTCCTGGTGCATCACAGGAGCATAGAAACTACTGTCTGAGATGAAGGGTCAAACCAGCACAGGATCCTGGCTGTGGAGGTGGCCAGTGGGGTGTGCTTGGAGCAGACTGAAGACCAGTGTGGGTATAAGGCTATGCTTCCTTCGCTGTGTGTTTTGAGCAATATTCACTTTAATCTTATTCTGACCAAAGTATCCTTCTGTCTAGCAGTCCTTGCTGGGTTACTCTTCCATAAAAACACCTGATTGCTTTTGATCCATTCTGAATTATTTTGCCTCCATAGCAACCCTGGGCAAGTAATTCCTCAGATTTACAATGCATAGTGAAGAAGTACTTACATTTGTTTGGCTTTTAACCTGCTATGTCATTATTTAATCAATATGCCCTTGTTTCTGTACTAAAAACATCACAAGTAATCGTTTCCAAAACACCTGGTTCACTGCACATAATTATTTTTACATCAGTTTCTCTCCCTTGGCCGTCTTCTGTCTTGTGCATTTGATTTTCCTTTTCCCCTTTTCTGCCTCTTCTTAATTCCACTGTATGTTCTCTGAGGGAGAAGGGAGAAAACACAGAGCTGACCCTCGAGCCACTTCTCTGAGCAGGGATAACTGGTCTGAACTCTCTCTTTGTGCAGGTAGAGCTTCTCCTTGTAAATTACATCTACCAACACTGACTTTAATTTGTCATTTTATCATCCAGCCATTTGATGTGAGACCTTTCTTGAACTCTGTGGTGAGTGCTGATTTTCACTACACTGCATGCCTCAGCCTCAGCAGCAAACTCTGCCCCATCACTGCTCCCATTCTTTCCATGACCATTTATGAATACAGCAAAAATCACCAGCCCTAGCACAGATCCTGGTGGGACAGCACTGGTAAATTCCTCCGTCTTAAACTGTTTTCCATTCACTGTCTTCTGCCTTGTTATTAACCATGGGAGTAAATGTGTCAAAGAGAACACTGGTTAAGGACATTTGGTGTGGGACCTTGCTGAAAGTGTTTTGGGCATTCAAGTACATCCATCTATCCAGGCACATCCATGAAAAAGGATTCCTCACTCCTCTGATGAGTGAGACAGGACTTCCTTCTGCTAGAGTGGGGTTGCTTCTTCCCCTTTAATCTCATTTCTCTACATGCCCAGGGATGCTATTCCTAATTCCCAGTGTGGGACTCAGGTTCATAAATCACAGGTTCCCAGGTTTACCCAAAGCTCAAAAAAACCCCCAAAAGCCCAACCCTGGCATCTCATTTTCATCCTGTCATTCCTCTGGTTTCACGCTGAATTAAGCAGCAGGTGGAATGTCCCTCAGCAGCTGAGGGACCTGCGTTGGGGTTCCTCCAAAGCTCTTGGATAAATGCCATGTGTGTCATTTTCAGTTTGTGTTACAAATTTGTTTTGAAACATACCCTGATGATGCTTTCACTTGAAGCACGTTGCCTCATTCATTCCTGCAAAAGCAGGTTGCAGCGTGGGATTTTCCCTTCATTCCTTGCTAGTCTGGATAACTCATTGTGCTTTTCTGCTGGCCCTCTGTCTTCTCTGGATGGTCTTTCACGCCTCTGTAATCTGTTCGCTCAATAGCAAGCCTTCAGTGTGAAAATGTTTTTTTTTGTTTTGGGGTGGCTTGGGGCAGGGGGGTGTTCAGTTTTTCATCTCATCACTCTTAACAAATCTGTTCAGGTTTCCGGTTTCATTTTTTGTGGTTACTATCCTTCAGAAAATTGCAGGAAGTTTTGATATGATCAAGGGTGTGTCATCTCTTCCGATATGTCTCATTTATCCTTTTGCATGTTAGTTTGGTTCTTCAGAATATGGAGTTCCCTGGAAACCCATGAAAAGATCGCATCCTATTAGCCACCTTCCTATCTCTTGCAGCCAACTTTACGCAGGAGGTTACACACCACAGATTTCAGCAGTTTCACTTTTAGCCCCTGTAGGGCTACTTTGGAGGGGATTGGGACATGAAGAATCCAAAGAAGGTGCAGGATTAAAACTCAAAGCAGCAGCATGGACCTGAGTCCTGCAGTAAAGTTATGGCTGGTCTTTAGCCTCTTCTGCAGTAACCTTCCCACTTGAATGAGGCTCTGGGCGGTCACTGACCCCGCTCTCACTGCATTTTGGGATGCTGCTGACTACAGGGACACGTTCACAGCAGGGTCCCTGGAGGACACACAGTGCTTCTGAGGTTCAAAGCTGCTCTGGACAGAGCAGGCCAGGCTGGAGGGTTTTCCACTGGTGTTTTGGTCTGTGCATCAAGCTTGCGGTGTCTGGGGTCAGCTCTTAGCATTCTGGCAGTTAACAGCTGGGGGAACCCCTGGCGCACCACAGACTTTGTTCCCAAAGCTGTGCTTGGCTTCCAGCCAAGCAAAAATATATGGCAAATTAAGATGTTGGAAAATTAAGAAGAAAAACCACTTTCACGGTGTCAGGAGACCTGGGAGAGTGTTTCAAAGGGTTTCTCCTGCTGCTTTTGTGCCTTGGAGGTGTCTGCCAGCAGCTGATCCCTGCTGTGGCTGGTGTAGCAGGCATCAGCAGAGCTGCTGAGTCTCCACCAAAGGCATCATCTCACTCAAATATTGTCTGGACTGGAATGACCGCAAGGACCTGCCGAGCTGAGGCTGCAACAGCCTCACCCCCCCTGCATGCACTGAGCAGGGAGAAAGTGGCAGGTACTGCAAGAGCTCTGCACAGCCCAAGGGCAGCATGGTGGCCCCTGTGGAGGAACTGAGGCCATGACACCCCTGCAGATCCCAGTTAGGAGTGGGCAGTTGCCACTCCTTTTAAGGTTGTAAGAGATAACTTGTATATTTGCATGGCTACGAGTTTGCTGTTATCCCTGATGGGGAGTGGGGGTGGGATGGACTTCAATCCCGATGGGTTAGGTCATGGTGAATATCTGTCAGGACACAGAAACGCTTCTGAAGAAGCCAGGCTGGATCCGGCATTGTCACCCCTGATCCAGAGTTTACGCCTACCACTAGCTGTTTCCTGATTTTTGTGTGCCCACTCTTCTTTAACGCCAAAGTTGCATCGGGCATGGGTGCTGCTCCAGCTCCAAGCCAGCTCTGCATCACACTGCTCACATCGTCCAGAAGCATGGGGCACCATGTTGCTTCTGCACGGGGCTGCGCGGCTGTCTTGGTGCACAATCCTCAGTGTTTTGAGAGGGAATTGCACAGATATTTGCTTCAGCTCTTACGGAAAAGCAGCTGAGCTTTTCCTAGCTTGGGAAGCAAAACTATAGCGATGTTTACTGTGTCTTCACTGTGGATGGAGCCACTTCTGTGTCTTCATATCCACAGCGTGGTTAATCTACAAACTGTCCTCAAACAAGGGACAGCTGGAGTTTCAGTGGGGAATTTGTATTTGAGATAGTGCTGCAAAACATGACCCTGTGCCATAGCCAACAACATTCAGTAACGATTTCCTTCAGCTTTAAATTTTGCCTTTAGCTTTAAATTTGTGGTTCTGTTCTGGTTTCATTCCAGTTGAGGTGTTTCTGCTCTGGTTCTCGGTAACTAAATGCAGGACTTCCAGCTCTAGTTCCACTTCTCCATAGCTAAATTTTTCATTCCTCCGTCATTCGTGTCTCAGAAGAAAGGAAGCTTCTCTGGAAGCATCTGATTTCTCTGAGAAGCCTCACAGGACATGGGGAGTGGCATGTTTGTCCCAAGGCCTCCAAGAAGAGGTGCAATTTTTTCTCAAGTCGGGTGCAATCAGCCTGTCTGGTGCATGCATCCTCTAGCCCTGTCGATCCTGTGACCTGCTGCAAACTGGGGCGATTCCTCTGGTCTGGGGTGAAGGAAACTTGGCGGCTTTTCAGCCAGATGGCTAACGGCTGGGACAGGGGACGGCAGTGCTAACACTGCATCAAAGGCTTAATGAATTCCAAAATCATGTGCTCCACGTGACAGCACTAATGCTCCCCTTCAGCGGCTCATTTGGGATTCAGTTAAAAACACATTTGTCTGACAAGTTCCCAGAGCTCGTTACTGCTCTTTTGATCCCGTTATCCCCTCGTGGTTCTGCTGCAGCTAAAGCGAGAGGCCAGGGCTGGGTCTCTGCTGGGCCCCACAGCTGTGCCTGGGCATTAGCCTGGCACTGGGCAGCAGGGCAAGGGGAGCAGTGCCGACAAGGCTGCCCTGCCAGCCTGGGAGTCCTGGCGCTGGGGTAGGGTTTCCTTCTTCTTATGCTGGGGTTTGCTGACTCCAGGTTTACTCTGACAGATTTTTGGAAGATTTGACAGATTTGTGGCTGCCCCCTCCCTGGCAGTGTTCAAGGCCAGGTTGGATGGGGCTTGGAGCAACCTGGTCTACTGGGAGGTGTCCCTGCCCATGGCAGGGGGGTTGGAACTGGATGAACTTTGAGGTCCCTTCCAACCCAAACCATTCTGGGATTCTATCCTCTGATTTTTATCCTCCATAGAGGGTGCAGTTTGAGAAAGGGGCCCATCTGCAGTTCAATAATAAATGGCTGGCATTTCTCTGCTGCATGTGCAGGTGGCTTTGCAATTGTCCAGGTTTTGTACTCAACACCTGATGCAGTCTGCCTGCTCTGGCCAAGCTCAGCATGATGTGTTTTACAGACCTTTTCTGCTTCCTCTTCTCATACATATACACCTATGTGTATATATGTAGAACAACAATGTAGCTCTGCATTATAAGTTTCACTGATTAACATCTTTGTTCGATTTTATCTTCCGTGTTCATGTTGGTTTGTTACACTGTATGCAAGAGCAATTAGCATTTGAATGAGTCCCTCCCTGCTTCTCCCCAGTCCAAAAGAGCCTGGTTGCTCTTCCTTTGTCCTCTTTGTGTAAGCTGTATCCCTTTCTGTAGGGACTGCTGCCAAGGAGATGGTTGATCTAGTGGGACTTGAGTAAGAGAGGTTTTCCTTCAGTAGCTGGGAACTGCCTTTAGGGTTGAATTTGTTACCGTGAGCTTTTGTTTGACAAAGTCCTATCTCTGCTGTTCTGGTAGGAGCTGAAAGGTCTGGAGCTTCTTGGAAGGGACAATGTCATTTCAGATCAAATGCAAAGGGTCTCCATTGCTCTCAAGTGTTGGAGGCATATGATGTCCATCAGCAACAATAGCAGAAGATAGCACCAAGGAACTCTTCTGCAGGAAGAGATAGATAAATTAGGACATTAAATCTCAGCTCTGTGATTGCCTGACTTAATGGCACTTAATTTGTTATTGCTAAGTGTTTTGCTAACTCTTCTCCCCTCTAAGAAAATGGGATCTGATGCGTCGGACAAATAAAATGCTGGAAGACTGATTGTGGGAGGAGGGAATTACCAGCATCTGATGGAACTAAAACTGTACTCTCTGCATTCCTGCTGTAATTATACCTGCTAGGGAAGAATCTCTACGTAACAAGAAGGTCTATTTAAATTGCCACCAGGAAAGAACATGTCAATTCACAGTGTATTAAGCCCGTAAGAGAACGCAGGAGCACCTGGCCAGACCTCTGAGATGGTCCAGAAACATTTCAGAGACCATCTCAAATGGCTTTCATGCAGTCCTCCCCAACTCGGGCAAGGTGTCCTCCCGGGGCCCAGGAGGACCCAGGGTTCTGTTGGCTCAGCTGCTGATTGATGGTTTATGTGCACTCATTTTTCTGTCTTCTCAGACTGCCCACCTGAAGTTTCAGTGGTGCAGCAGCCTATGCCAAGTGCCCTGGGCCACCTCCCCACACAGGCTCAATCTCCTGCCTTGGTGGCTCTGGGCTGTCCTGGTATCACTTGAGCAGCAGTAGGAACCGGTTGCTCCAGTCTGCACTGTGCAGCGCATCTGCCCTACTTCTGCTCCCCTGGGCAGCTGTGTTCCTACCAGCTGTGGCTGCCTGCTGATACCACCCATGCACCCCTCTCTCCTGGGAGCACGTTGCTACAGCACCTGCACAGCCTCTCAGTCTTGCTGCTTTGGGCTCTTCCACTTGCCTGGCAGGTCAGGACAGATGGGCACTGGTGTTGTGTGGGTCTGTGGGTTTTCTTGTGGTGCCCTGACTCCTGCTGTCTCACATTCCTGCCTGGGGCAGCAGTACTGCTTATGCTTACCACGGTATGTTGCAGCATGCTCTGAGCTCTGACCCACATCATGTCCACAGGAGTTCCTGTTGGCCTTGCCCGCATGAAAGTGCAGTCCCTATAGCAGTGACAAAGCATCACAGGGGAGCCTGGTGCTTTCTGCTCACATTTGAAGCAAGTGATGCCTGGTCTGGAGCACGTCGGCAGCAAAACTAATGCTAAAAAAAGACATAAGAGGTTATGAAGGGTTTCGGGTAAGTAAGTAGCGGGATAATATTGTGCAGAGAGCTGCATGGGGTCAGGTCCCCAGCCGCTATTTGAGCATTGTGGGAGCACTCTTACTGCATTTTGCCAGCAGCATCAGCTTCCATAGGCATTACATGTGCTGGGAGTCAACGTGACTGAAGAGGAGATCCAGATACAACTGGGTCAGAGACCTGCGAGGGCCAGCCTAGTTGACAGCGGTGGTGTGGTGAGCGAATGAAGCTGTAGGAGGATTTGTAAGGGCGTTCTCTGATTTTACAGGAGGCAGAAATACTGGCTGGTCTCTAACACAACAGTGGGGTATAGGTGGGTGTCCTCAGGCAGAGCTGTGTAGCCCTGGGACACCACAAAGCCTTTGTGCTCAGGGTGCTTCCTGCAGCTCAAGGTCAGTGCTGCTGAATAGCATCCCTTCTGCTTTGTGCTGCTGCCAGCCAAAAGGCACGGATTAGGGTAGTGAAGGAACCTGGTGCATGTGATACCAAAGTCCTGCCAAGAAACCTGGGAAACAAAATGATTTTGCCAAAGCACCTTGGTCGAGTAGTGCTTCCCTTGTGTGCCAGCCCTAACTGCAGAGCTTAAGCCCAGGAAAATCAGGAGGAGGGCAGGCAGGGAGGGGCAGAACCAGCCTGAGAAGAGCAGCAGTTTGCTAATAGCTGCTGTGGTGAATTGAGACATCCTCACCTCCTCTTCCTTGTGTCCTCCCAGGAGTGCCATCACTGTCACATGGCTGTGAATAGTAGTGACCACAAGGCATAGCTGGCTCAGGTGCGTCCCTGCCGCCTTGCACCCCATGTCCTGCTCCAGCTGTCATCCTAACTCTGGTCAGCGGGCCCCCCTGCCCTCTTTCAGGAAGGAGCTGTGCAGAGGTTGTGCAAGGGCCTCCCCAAGAGATGACTTCTTTGCTATCAGCAGCACATGTCTATAGGCTTTCCCCCCGCTCTTCGCCATCTCAGCTCATACTGTGCTGCTGATCACGTCCACCCCAACACCCCGCTGACATAGTTTATCTGTGGGTTTTATCGCCCAACAATGCGTGCAATGTCATTGTGCTAAAAAGAAAACAAAGCCTAATCCATTTTAAATTAAAACAGTGCCCCAGTGTCATGCAACTGATGCAGACATGGTCTGGCTGTGCAGTCTGAGGGCTTCACCCCAGAGTTGCTGGGCTGCCTGCTCCGGTCCCAGCAGACATCAGCTGCAGCCTTCAGGCTTGGGGGGGCTGGTTTGCATGGGCCCCTCTGATCCAAAGACTAGGCTCTCCTGAATAGCTGCATCACTTTGGGTGAGAGGTGAAGCCATTGCTGTGTGCCAGAAGTTAGCAGCAGGCAGGAACCAGAGAAGACTGAGAGGTCTGGGATCATACCATGGTGGTATAAGGCTGCCACAGAACCTTGGCCAGGTCTGGCCTGGGGTTTATAAAGTCTTGAATGGCCTGAAGAGGAGGTGAGCAAGGGTTATGGTGTATGCAAAGCAGGGCACTGGTCCTTTCAGCCCAAGAGACCATTTTTTGGCTATACTGCTTGTGTTATAAGAAGTTAGTTTCTGTGATTGCCTCTCACAGCTGCATTTGTCACCCAGCAATATTACAGTGTGCTCAGGAGGCAAGGCTGGCCCTGGGAGTGCTGCCTAGTGGGAGTACTTTCCCAGCCCTCTCAGGGTGTTTTTATTTCCAGTTGATGTGTGCACGGACACTGGCTACAGATGTTGTGCAGGGCAGATGCATGGTGCCCATGCTAGGTTGCATGGTAGAAAGCAATGCTTTATGGTTGTAATGAGCAGGCTCACGTCCCCCTTATCTTCACTCCTGCATATGGCAAGACAAATAAAGATTCATCCCACTGTGACAGGGGACACGCTGTGCCCCTGCAGCTCTGCCACTCTGTTTGTCTTGGTTGATCTGCAGCTCTTTATGTTTGCACTGTTGTGCAGCAGTCATGGTGTGGGCTTCACCCAGTAACCACCACACTGCACCGAGTCTGGTCAGTGGGAAGACTCTGGCTGCAAATCCCTTCCAAGATCCCTGTCTGTCTGCTCTCCTCCTGCTTGCCACTGCAGGAGGGGCTGCAGAAGATCAAGGCTAGCATGAGCTGATGGGACTTAAGACCCGTTAGCTTTTCACAAGCTTGATTTGGGCAATGAAGCCAGGTGGCCATGAGTAAACCCTCTTTCATTTGTGTGCTGCATCTCACTGCATCTGGCCAGTGCCCTTCTGTGAAAGATGCAGCTTCTGTCCCATCGCTGTGCTCTGCAGCTGGATCCAAGGCACAGGGAGGATGGGTGCTGGATGGAAAGTGGGAGCCAAACACCTCAGGGGGCGAGTGCTGGGCTGTGCTGGGATGTGCTAGCACACTGCCTCGGGGAAGTCTGTTCAGCATATGGCAGAGCCTCATGATTTCTGTGTGGCTTTCTGATGGTACTCTTGGCTCTCCCCTCCTCTGTCACAACCCTGCAAGCGTCATTTGTGACTCCAACTTCCTTTTCTTCAGCCCATTTTGCCAGCTCATCTCTGAATAGGATGATGATTAAGAACAGAGGTGAAACAGCCTCCCCTGACCTGCGGTACCCTGCCCTGCTATGTGCTAAAGTGACTTATTTTCTGTCTGCTGGCTTCTACACAAGTGCTGCCAGAGATGCTGAGGGCATCTGAGCTCCAAAGGTCAGCTCCTGGAGATGTTGAACAATCGAGCAGTTCCCTCCCCTTGTGAAACAGGCAGCCCTGCCAGGCTGTCAGGAGGTCTGCAGAGATTGGCTCTAGGTGGGGTTAATCTCTGTTTTGGAGGTTAATTCAAGGGCTGTCTGGTAAAATCCCAGCAGCCCTCAAAGGCTGGTAAAGTGAGGATTTACTGTGAGGCCTGAGTGTCCTGGATCTCTTTGAATGCATGGCCCATGGAAGCCGAGCATGCAGGCAGGGAGTGAGGCAGGTTTAGGAAAGGGAGGGGTTTTTCCTGGAAATCCATGTGCTGGAAAATGGTCTTGAGTCCTATAAGCAGAATGTCATAAATTCCCATCAGCATGCTGTGCCAGGGGGAGCTGAGGCTTTCCCAGACCAGGGTCTTGCACCAGTAAGTGGGAACTGGGAAGGTTTTCTTCCTCCATGAACAGTTTTGGTGAGGCTGCGACTGATGTAAAGGGTCCTGTTCTGGTGTCTGCAACTCTGAAATAAGTTTGATGGAAAATTGGAGAGGGCACAGGAAAAAATTACAGACTGCTCTAAGGCTGGGAAAATGCCCTTCAGAGAGAAATTTAAAGGGCTTCATTTGATTAGTGTATCAAGGTTACTATTGAGAAGTCCTTCAACTAGGATATGGGAAAATACATGTGGACTGTTCAGAATGCTGGATAACAGCATGGCAGAACAAGAACTAGTGGTACAGGTTTACGGTGAGACTGATGGAAAAAGCTACGAAGAGTGTTCTATCAACATCCATTGGATGAGATTTCAGCCTGGAGAAGAGAAACCTGAGAGGGATCTTATCAGTCCTTATGGATATCTACAAGGCAGGTGTCAGGAGGATGGGACCAGACTCTTCTCAGTGGTGCCCAGTGACAGGACAAGGGGCAATGGGCACAAACTGGAACACAGCAAGTTCCATCTGAACATGAGGAAAAACTTCTTTCCCTTGAGGGTGACAGAACACTGTGACAGGCTGTCCAGAGAGGCTGCCCAGTCTCCTTCTCTGGAGACATTCAGAACCCGCCCGGATGTGATCCTGTGCCACCTGCTCCAGGGGAACCTGCTTTAGCAGGGGGTAGGACTAGATGATCTCCAGAGGTCCCTTCCGACCCCCATCATTCTGTGATTCCATGAGATTCCTAAGTCCCCTTAATTTTTTGGATCTCCATCATTTAAAGTTTTTTGTTCAAGTCATTTGTTCCCCAGAAGCAAAGACTGAATCACGCACAAGTTGCTGGGCTCAGTGCCAGGGGTGTCTGAGTAAGGTAATGAATGCATAGCCAGGGAGAAAAGTCTGTAGCTGCAAACTCCTCTACTTGTTCTGCCGCAGGGGTGTCCTACCCCCCCTCCCACATACATTCTATTTTGTCTTAACTGCTTTAGCTCAATAAGACACTGTCACAGTGATTCTGAGTGTTTATTTTTAACTTGCTGTCCCATGAATTCCCCCTTCTTTAGATACCTGGCTGGCAGTCTTACAGCCCCAACAGGGGCTTCATTTGTCCATTTCCCTTTTTGGAGAAGGTCTTAAGGAAGAAAGTCACCATGCAGGACACCACACAGTCACTCCTGATGCTGGTGATCTGTCTGAGTACCTCTAATCAGCACCAAGTATCTTCTAAGTCGTGAATCATGCTTGGTTTCTACGGCTATGGAGTTTGCATTTCTGGGGAAACATTTACCAGAAAGCGTTTCACAACTTTCTGTAAATTACAGAGAAGATCCTAAACTCTGCTCATTTCTTATTCATTGAGATGTCATTTCTCTTGCTCTAATGCCAGTTCACACTGTGGCAACAGACTGGGGGGTAGTTGGCAGTTTCCTGTGACAACAACACAACTCAGAGTTTGGTAGTGGCTTCTAACTTGCAAGAACTAGCCTGAGTTGATGGTCATTAACATTGTTTCTCAGATGTGGAGAAGTTATTGTATACAAGCTGGTTACAGAAAATAGCCTTATACTGAGTGATAAAATTTTAATTACACAAAGCAGAAGGATAAACATGTTTACAATCATGATTCTTAATTTCAAGGACAGCAGTTAGAGAAATAAATTACAGAAACTAGTTAATGAAGTCACCTGGATTGAGAAGCACGAGGACTTGGCATGGAATAAAGAGTGGCATGCATTTTTTTTATTCACTCCGTACAAATGCTGTCTGAAATTGGTGTCCTGAATAATGCGTAAATATTTTAGGAGGCAACTCCAGTCCTCAGTAGTTGTGTAACTACAGGGAATGATGCTATGGATACACAAAGAATCTGCTAGCAGTAGTAAAATCTGTGGATCAGCAAAGGATGCTGTGCCTTGGAGGTGAAGATGCACATGGAAAAACCTGACAATTGTTCCCAGCTGAAACCTTTGAGGAGTTTCCTAATACACCACAAAAAAGTCTTTAGAGTCTTGAAGACTGGAGAAACAACAGGGGGGAGATGGTCCCTGTGTAAAGATTAAAAATTAAATGTTAGGTGTGACTCCACAACTGGACAAGTATCTGCCTTCATGCTGCTAGACATAGGAACAGAAGCAGAGGACCCGACAAAACGCAAATGTAAGGACAGGCCATCACATCCAGAAGAAAACTTGGAGATTGAGGTTTTCAAATGACTTGGTGTTCACAACCTGAGAGCTGAAAGAAGCAACAATCTGCTCGCAGGTCTAGTGTCCAGCTGGAGATGGTCCCACATGGGAGACTAATAGATGTACCTCACGTTCAGTGGAGAAAGGGATCTGGGTGTCTTCAAAAGAAGGAAAGTTATAGAATAAGCAGGAAGAAGGATAAAGTGGAAGACATATTTGCTATTTTTTTTTTTTTTGTATCAAACTAATCTAGTGTCTCTCTGAACAAAGGAAGTGTTCTGGCTTATTTGCCAAGTTTTCAGTAAGTTATTTAATGTGATTTCAGGTGTGAGTTTTAATTAAAGTGAAGAGAATAAAGACTGCAGAGATTCAATAAACCAGGGAAAAATAGTAGGTCATGTCAAGGAAAGAGGCACTGTGTGGTAAAGAAGGTATTACTGAAACCCACTGAACTGGATTTTAAGGATCCACTTCCATTAATATCGTCATTAGGGATCTTCACAAAGTGCAGGAATGTGCCAGTGACAGGAATCTGGGAAACACTGCCACTGCCGTTGAAAATCAGGCTACTGCAGCAGGGTTGTGAAGACCTGGAGTAGCGTGAAACCTCGTATCCCTGAGTGCTGATGAGCTGCTAATGAGATCTCCTGGTATAAACTACTGTAGGAAAACGGGGGGGGAAAAGAAGAGCAGGAGAAACACCTGATCGTGTGCTCACTGTGAGCACTTTCACAGGTAGCAGGAGAAGAATTTTCCATATAGATTGAATGTATAATTTAGCATGTGTACATTCAGTAAAAAATAAAACTTGAAGAGGTGCAGAGGGTTGTTGCGGCCAGGAGAAGAAAGGGCATTTCTATTCTGATAAACTAAGCTCTTCCAGACTCCTGTCTAACCTTCCAAAACACAGTTTGAGAAGGGATAGAGTTGCTGTTTAGAAATACATCAGGGAATAAATGCTACCAAAAGGGCACCCTTCACGTAGGAACAAATAAATATATTTTAATGGAAAAATCAAAGAAGATTCATAAACACTGAGGTTTTATAATAAGCCCAAGGAAGTAAAGGGCAGGAGGAGGGCTGCTGCTTTCCATATGTAGCTCCATCAAGCCGTGAGGGAGGCCACGTAGTTGCTTTTTAACAAAGGGGGATCAGACTCAGTGCCCAGGCAAGTGCTGTCAGTCCTAATTTGCACATAGCTATAGGCAAATCTTGTTCTGTTTTCTGTAATTAAAAAGATTGACTTATTCACTGCTTGAGAGAGATCGTGGCACAGCTCAGTGCTCTTGGAAGTGTTTGCCAGCTCCAAGTCTCCACATTTTTATCCTGCTGGGACAACACTATAGCTGGTGTTTGCCAGTGGCTGCTGAGGAAATTGCTCACCTGCCTGGAGGAGACTGACAGAGGGGGTCCAGCAGCTCCTATGTATACCTTGCCTGAAGTCAGACTTTCTAGTTTCCAGAAGTTTTGTTATTTTGAAACTCAGATTTGGAAACAAATCTCTTCAAATTAAAATAAAATTTGTTTCTCATTACTCAAGATTTTTATTTATTTTTTTAGTTTTTACCAATGGGTGACAATGGATATGTAAATACTACACATTATAATTGCATATGCAAACACAAAAATGTGTATTTTAAAACCACCCCTACTTGTCTTGCTAGAATTCATAGCTCCAAAGTGGCTGCCATACCACGGGGTGGCCCTGGTCCAGGAGCTCCCAGGCCAGCTGGCTCCTCTGGCTACCTCCTTCCTATAGTTTTGTTACGGAGAAGAGCAGATCAGGATCTAGCCAGAGTGGGTCTAGAGCCCCATGGCACAGGAGTAACTCTGAAATTAGGAACTTATCCTAGAAACTGAAGGGACAGCAATGAGCTAATTAACATTCTTGCCTCAAAGTATTTCTTGCCGTTGTACCCTTAGGCACTTCAAGTTAGTTATTTGCTGGAGATGAGTTATGCAGTATGGTGGTGGAGGGCTTGGGTGACCGACAGAGATGAGAACACATGCAATTGGTGGGAGACATTTTATACAACTTTTACAATTGCAAAGCTGAGCCTAGCATCACCCCGAAGGAACGATTACTATTTAGGCAATTCTAACCAAATCTCAGTAACAAGATGCAAACTTGCAGGTGCTGGTGTCTGGGAGTCACCTCGGTGAATGGCATAGGTCAGCCTGGTTTCATTTGGAGGTCATCCAGGAAGCTTTTAAATCGTGAATAGGCACAACAACAGTACTGTCGAACCAGTGCCTGCTGCTGTTACGTTAAAAGTAACGGACAATAAGCCTGCGAAAGAGCTCAGGAATTCATTAGTATATCCCGTGGGAAAGGATTACTGGTACAAATCTGAATCAGGCCCATAGTCCCAGAGTTATTCTAGATGTCCAAGACTTTCCGTAGCATGAGTTAATTTTCCTTGGAATGAGGTCTTTTTCCTGAGAATAAACCATTTTGCCGGCATTTAGAGGTCATCCCTCCCAACACTGGAGCTAAAACAAGACTAGCCAGTGTTTACAGAAGTATCACAGAATCATATGATAAAAGTACGCTCCCTGGTATGCATGTAGAAGTACACCCACTCTAGCTCAGCCCAGTGCATCTTGTGCTGAGGATGGAAGAACCTTCCTGGTAGGTCGGAACTTTGTGCTTCAGGCTGGACCCATGATGAGCTGAGCAAAGGTTTGCTGCTGTGCATTTCAAGATACCTCATAGCGAAGAAGGGCACAGAGCTGGACTGCTTACAGGGGCCTGAATCCAGCTGACCAGATCTTCTCTGACAAGTCTTCAGAGAAGCCTTTTTGATGAGGATATTACATTGGTGTGAATGTTTTACAAGAGGACAAATGCTGGGCTCTTCCACTTGGCCTGCAAGGCTTGTGGGATGGGGCTGTGATCCACAAGCCCCAGCATGCCCAGAAGGCACATCCAAAGTGCCTGATGATGGAGTCACTTTTCACTCTAACAGTGTCCCCAGCTGCCAAGTATCATTGATACAAAAAAAGCTGACAAAGTATAAGAGATCATAGGTGGAAAGAAGACACATGCAATTACAGCTACTGTGATATGATACACTCAGCCTCAAACAGCAACGAATAAGGAGGACAATGAAACCTAAGAGAGACGGGGCAGCAAAGGTGACAGCTCCATGATTACTCCATTTGTGCAGAGTTGTAGCAGGGAACACAGGGTAACCTCTCTGGGGAAGCAAGCAGAAGGGATATACTCAGGTCTGAGGTGGGAACCAAGTGGGACTTGTCCTGAAAAAGGGACAGGCTGAGCCTGTCCTTACTCTGCCATATCCAGCCACCTTCTTCCTTTTCATTCAGGATAAAGACCATTGATAGGATAAAGACCATTGATAAGATAAACCATAGGAACATGAGAAGGAGAGAGTGTTGGAATTGTGTTTTATGGTTTGTTTCCTTCCCCACAGTCCTGTTTCCTTGAGCCTTGACAAATAAATGCCTTCTTACCTGGTGGTTCAGTTTATCTGGGGTTGGAAGGAACAAGGTGATTTGGGATAAAGTCTGCCATTTGGGATCCTACTGGCAGGTCACCACCAGATACGGGGCTCTTCAGGGAGGCCAGGTGCAAGGGGACATCTCTGGCACAGTGGAGAGCAGGAGTCTGTGGTGTTCGATTGCCAAGGGCCAGCAGCTCATGTTCCCAGCCACCAGATTTTCAGTAAAGGTTCCTCCTGCTCAGGCAGGAGAATCCAGGCCCAGCCCCAGCAGGATCTTCTGTACCACTTAGCGGGTCTCGAGACCTCTTGCAGTGGTGGCAAGTCTGTGGATGCAGATGTATTCACACTGGCTATGCTAAGCACATTCATAAAGGAAGGTGCTGGGATGACCAGTGACTTAGGGTGGCAAACAGCTGGGCAAACTGGTTTAGCAGAGGTGTGGGGCCCATGGGGCACAGCACAGAGCTGGGACTCTGGCAGTGTCGCAGAGCAAGGAGCCCATTAACTTGTCTGATATCCTCTTGCATGTGCACAAATTGCATGTTTAGGAAAAGATGTTCCCCAATTCCCTTTGGCAATGCATATAAAAATATTTTGCTGATTGGATTTAGACTTTCTGCCTGATGGTTTTGATTGATTGTACCCTAAATCCACTGTCCCAAGAGAGTAAATGCTTGTTCCCTGCCCCTCGATGCTGTACAAGCCAGGATGCTACAGAAACAGATGTCACTTCATTGCTCTTCTCTTGTGTGGAAACCACCCAGCCCCTTGAACAGCCCGCGTGTGCTGTTTCTGAGTCTGACCCTGTTGTGATGGGAGAAACAAAACCCTTCGTGGGCAATAACTGAGAGGAGGTTTCACCAGGATTTATACCACAGCAGGACTGGGTTTTTTATTTTGTTCTTTGCTTCTTTCTTGATAATCCTTGATGTTTGCTTCACTTTTTTCTTGGCAAGCAGTGAGCTGACATCAGCATAACTCTCTGATCTCTTCTGCAAGTTGCATTAGCTAATTGAAGTCCAACCTCGTGGCGTGCATCCTTGATTAGACCACCCGTGCATCACTTTGCATCTGCCAACGCAGACCACAGTCTGCTGTTCATGTGTCTGGTCACTCACTGCCATTATTGCCCCCTTAACCTTTTCAAGGCAGCTCCAGTCCTTTACTGTCCTAAATCAGTGTTGCAGTTCGTTCTCTCCCATCACTGCTTATGTGCTTTTTCAGACAATTCTGAAAAGCACAAGCCCCATTGTAGCTCCCAGGCAAGGGACCTTTGGTACCTCTCTTCCCCTTGAAAACTCACCTGTGGTCCTACCTTCCATTGCTTGTCTGCTTAACCATGAAGATGGGCATCTGATGGCATGAGATGGACTATGGACATTTGGTGCAGAATCTTGTCCAAAGTTCTTTGGGATCCAGGTACACTATGTACATACACTGAGCTGCATCCACACGCTTCTCACCACCTCTGAGGAGCAGCAGAAAGGCAAGACTTCTGCCCAGAGCGGAGTTGTGTCATCCTCTAGCCTTGATAGAAAGAAATGCTTTTCTTAACTGTACATCACTAAGAAGGGCTGTCCCTCACCCATCACTGTGGAGAGAGGATATCTGCTGCTGAAGGGTCCATCATCCACTGCTGAGGAGAGGGGAAACCCATGGCTGAGGGGTCTCACCCCCAACACTGAAGAGAGGGGACACAGACCACTGATGAGAGGGGAAACAGACTGCTGAGGCTCCCCTCACTCACTGCTGAGGAGATGCCGTGCGTGGGTGCCTTACCCATTGCTGAGGAGAGCGGACACCCACTGCTGAGGGGTCTCAGCCTCAACACTGAGAAGGGACAGCCATGGCTGAGGGGTCCCTTACCCACTGCTGAGGAGAGAGGACACCTACCCCTGAGGGGTCCCGACCCCAGCAATGGGGCGCTAGAGGGGACACCCACCACTGAGGGGTCCGAGGAGCCGACGGGACTCCCCCCGCCCCCGCGCAGAGGCCCCACGCGTGTGCGGGCGGGGGTCTGGTGTGGGGTAGGGGCAGCCCCCGGGGGTCTCGCAGGTTCGAGTCCCGCGTCGGACGGGCTCACCTGGCCGGGCCGGACCGGACCGGGCGGCGGCAGACTTTGCCTCCAGCCCCTATAAAAGGTAACGGCGGCGGCGTGAGTCAGAGCCACCGCCTCCTCCCCG
>VZRW01008145.1:18665-33019 GCA_013398125.1 Aegotheles bennettii | reverse complement strand
GAAATGGGAAAAGAGTGTGAGGGGTAAGGGATAGGAGGGAGGGAGTTAAGGAAGAGGCAGCCTGGCCCAGTGTTAGAGGCTGAAGGTCCAACTGGAGTCCTGTGAGGGAGCAGGTCCCAGCTATGGACCCACCAAGGCTCCTGCTGGGCACTAGAAGCTGTTTATCTTGGCACCACTGCCAAGTGATGGGCTGGCTCCCTTTTCCTCAAGGCTTGTGCACGAGTCTGGGCTGGTGACTCCCCAGCCCTGGGCACTCAGGCCAAGCCGGGAGCTTGTCACTGAAGCTTTGCCATGGGGTCACTCTGAGGAGGTTCTGGCTTGCTCAGAGACCTGAGTCCTGTGTTACGGGTGTCTCTGAGAAACAGTAATTTCCTTTCCCACTGTAGCCTGTTTCCTCTCTGCCTTCTATTCAGACCTGCCCTGCTTTCCATGTCCTCTTCTTGCTTATTCCTCCGTGCCCTTTTCCTCCAGCAGAGCCCATTTCTCTTGCTTAATACTCCTTACTCATGTCACCCTCCAGCTCCAAGAACTGATCTGTCCCTGGGTTTTCCCCGATTTTATCCCTTCTGTTGTCATGGCCCTTTCTCTGCAGTGCTCTGCAATTGTTTCCTTTTTCTCCTGGCACTTGCTGGGGCAGTTGGGCTCACAGGGTGCAGGAGACTGCCCTGGAGTAAAACCTGCCCTATGCTTTTCTCCTCCCAAGCCTTTGCCACTCTGGGGGGTAGCCAGCCCAGTCTTGGACCCCGCAGCCCAAGTGGTCCCGCACAGGAGCACAAAGAACAATCCCTGTGGAGACCTGTGCTGCCAGTGGCAGATTAAAGGCTGATCCCGAAGGCTTGCAGTGGGTCAGAGTTCATAAACACAAAGGGGCTTTAATGCAGTTGGGCTCGGGAAGGATCAGTGCCCCCATGGGCAGTGCACGGGATGGTGTCCTGGCCTGAAAGGACACGGGAGCTGCACGGGGTGTGTGTCTGGGTGGAGAAAGCAGGGCTGTGCTGGCAGAAGTAGGGCTGGGACAGTGCAGCCCCTCCCGTAGAGGGGCTTCTTGTGAGGCTTGGCAGAAGAATGCTCGAGTTGTGTGCCCCCTGCTCAGAACCCGTGCCTGTGCCATGCTTGCCACAGACTGGCCTGGGAAGCTGGTTGTGTGGACAGCGTGAGCACAGTGGCACAGACCAGGTACTATGATCAGGTTAATTGTTTTCAAGGGACATGGTGCTTGAACGTGTTTTGTAGGCTGGGATCTGGCTGCTGTGGCTGCTCCCTGCTTTGGGACTTGCACTCCATGTGTTTCTCTGTGTCCTGGTACCTCCTGGCTCACTAAGCATCAGGAATAACTCCTTGCTTCCCCTCTTCTTTGGGTCATGAGTTTCACTGGAGCCCCCCACAGCCTGGGACTGATCTGCAGACAAGGGCTTCTTCCTTGGGGGCACAGCAAGGTGGTCCTTCCCTGGCATCCCCGGCAAACTGGCCCCGTTCCACAGGGCTTTGACCAGGTTCTGGGACAGGGTTGGGTCCCTGAGGGGAGATGAGGCTCTGGCAGGATCCCAGGGCTTCCAGTGGCTGAGCACAGGGCACTGTGTGCCCAGTTGCTAAGAAAGCAGGATGTCCAAGCTAGAAGCAAGCCCTCTGCCCTGCCTGCCACGCACAAGCCATCGAACTTCTGCTGGAGATCAAGGCGAGCAGGCAGCACTGATGGCCACCTTGCTGCCAGGCAGCATCCGTGCTGTAAATGGCACATGTTTCAGTGTTGTGAGGTGCCCTGCAGCAGCTTCAGGCTGTGTACCCCTTAAAATGTTAAAAGCTGATGATGGAGGGGGCAGACCCTCTGGTCTCCGTCATTGCCTGGCCCTGCTGAGGGGTGTTCTGTGCAAGGGATACTGAGTCCCTCTGGAGCATGGTCTGTCCGTAAGTCCCCGTGGTGTCTCCTAGGAGCAGCCTGCTGCATCGGTGCCTTTCCTGCATGGGATTAGCAGCAGCCTGTGGTTGTGCTGGCTCCTCACCCTGCCGAAAGCCCCTCCTGCCCTTCCTCCCGGGCTGCAGGACATGCTGAGCAGCACGCTGGTAATGGCAGCGCCTGCCTGAACTCGGCAGGAAAATGTTGTTGGATG
Organism: Aegotheles bennettii; assembly: GCA_013398125.1. Classification (NCBI taxonomy): domain Eukaryota; kingdom Metazoa; phylum Chordata; class Aves; order Caprimulgiformes; family Aegothelidae; genus Aegotheles; species Aegotheles bennettii. The sequence continues at coordinate 30,911 of VZRW01008145.1, read as the reverse complement.
GTGTTGGATGTCAAGGAGGGAAGGGAGCTGGCGCTTGCGGCAGCCCTGGTATCCCAAAATGGGAGGGCCGAGAGGGAGTGAGCAACAGGGGGAGAAAGCATGAGGGAGGGAGCAACTAAAAGGGGGGAAACTCTGCTGGATCGCAGGCTGCTACGGTGAGGGGGGTGGCCTTTGGTGCTCAGCTGGGCCAGAGGGGCTCTGCGTGGCTGAGCACGGATGCTTTCTCGACTGCAAGGGCAGGCAGCTCCTGTTGGTATCCTGCTACCTTCTCCTGGTGAGACCCCTGCACAGAGTCCTCTTTTTGCAGGTTATGTCCCAGTGTGCTCATGGCAGCAGCAGGGTTGTTTTTCCCCTACATTTTTGGGAGTGCTTTGCTGGGGCTGTGGGTGCTTAGAGGTAAGGCAGGGCATGCACGGAGCTGCAGCACCCACTGCCGAGGTGCAGCCCCATCTGTTGCGGTGAGTGGCAGCAGTTAAGCAGGAAGGAGACCTGGCACCACGCAGCTCTTCCAGGGAGAAGACATGCTCTGGGGGGGAGCGTGGGAGGCAGGCTGAAATTATGCAAATCGACATTTGGGCAGGGCAGTGGGTTAATGTTCATGGCAAAGGGCTGCGAGATTGCAAATGCCCCCACGTGGAAGGGACCAAAGTATTGCAGGGCTCCTCCAAACTGTGCTGAGGCCAGGGCAGATGCCAAGGGCCTGACCCAGTGCCCAGACTGGGCTTGCCCCGATGCTCTCTTGCACAGCTCTGTGCATGTGCCAAGGGGGCCCAACCCTGCACAGCTGGACTTGCCAGATGCCTTCTCAGGTGGGTGGCCTGGCTGTGCTGAAGCTGTGCCCAGATCCACGGGATGGGGAAACACTTGGCTGGCTTCAGCGCCTGGATGAGTGCTTGTGGGTCCTCTTGGTTCTGATGCTGAGACCCCCAGTGAAGGCTGTTGGGTTGGGATGGATCAGACTGGCTCCTGGCTGCAGCTGCAGCCATCGGGGTGTTCAGAGCTGCTGAGCTGAGCTGGCAGGAGGCTGTGAGGAGGGTCTGGAGCTCCTTTGGCTGTGGGAACAGATGGGTGTGGGGTGATTTGGAAGCCTGGGGTGGGTGGCATGGTGCTGACAGAGCAGGGCAGGTGCCAGCACGGTGTTGTTGCTCAATCTGTGATAGGATGTTTGAGTTGCATTCTGTCAAGTCAGAGTCCCTGGAGGTGAGCAGAAAGTGGGGTGCTGGGGCGGGCCGTGTTGGTTGAGGATTGTGGAGTGAGCCAAGGCACTGAATGCCAGCTCCGGGCTGCTGTGCCTTACCTGTGCCAGGACTGTCCCCAGGCTGTGCAGATAGCGTCAGGTGGGGCAGGAGAGTAGGGAGAAGGTAGAAGATAAGGGGTGTTTCCAGAGGAGGGTCAGTGTACTTTGGATTTTGGTCCATTATCAGTGTCTGGGGAACGGGTAACCTTTCTGTGAACAAGGTGGACAGGATGAATCTCAGCTTGCTGCAGCACAGCTGGGTGCATCCCAGAGCAGTGCCATGCAAGCAGGCATGGAGAAGGCACTGCAGCCTGTCCCATGGCACAGGTGTTCCTGCCTGACACAGGCAGCTGTGACTTGCCCAGCCCTCTGCATGCTGCCCCTTCTTCGTATGCCTTTGGGATTACCCCATGCCTGGGCAAGTAACTCCAGAGCATTGTTCCTGGGAGTCAGAAGCACTGCAGGGATGAGTCACTGGCGATGCTGGTGGGAGCCCTGAGGGATGTTCCCACCTCTAGGACTCCCAGTGCCCCAGATCACCCTCCAGCCTTTCCCAGCCCAGGCAGCAGCTGCACCAAAGGTCGCCAGCAGCACCCATGCCTGGATCCTTGCTGAGAGGAGGGCAGGATCCCGCTGGGCTTGGGGCCTCGCATAGGACATCTGGGCCTGGGAAAGCGTGCCTCTTCCTTTCTCACCCCTGAGCTGGGATCTGCTCCTATTAATAGTCAGTGGCTGTCGATCGCCGTTGTCAGCGGCAGGGCTGGGGACCAGAGCAGCGCCGGCTGAGCCCCTCCTGCATCCTGGCCAGGCTGGCAGGCGATCGGCCCACCAAGGGTCAGAGATGGTACTGGGGCTGGACTGCACTTGCTAAATGCTCCTCCATGTCCTTGCACCCCGGGGAGCTTATGGAAGCTGGTGTAGATGCTGCCCCTTGCTGCTGGGTGCGTGTACCCCTTCTCCCCAAGCCTGTCCCAACCTGGCACCCTCCTCTCTGGCCCTTGTGGGTCGGCGTGTGCCAACAGCCTGTCTGCAATGACAAGTGTGCTGGTAAGGACAAGTCAGAGGAGGAGCCTGTCAGGGCAGGGCTATAATCCTTATGGTCCACATTTCTCTGCTTGGGGCAAATCCAAGCCCCACATCCTTTTTCCTGGAGCTGGTTGCACATGGAAGGGCTGGCTGCTGATAGCCAAGTGAGTTGGTTGGGAGCATCTGAGAAGGCACTTGAGGCACCTCTAAAGCTAGATCCAGTGACATGCCAGAAGCCTGGGCTTTGCTGGCAGCTCTGGAGGAGAGTGATAGTGTGAGGGCTGGTGTGGCGCACTGTCATACCCTCAGAACCTACCTCAGCAGGGCTTTGTTTCATCTAGACCTGCACACGGGGGACACCCCAGCTGTGGGACATTCGGGGCACACCGAGACCACTATGTGACCAGTGGGTGACATGGGATGTGCAGAGGTCCCGGCACAGGCTCCCCCATCCTCCATCCTGCTTTTCCTAGGGAAAGGGTTTGTGTGTGGTAGGACCCTCATGCAGCTCTGCGTGGGAATTTAGGTGATTGGGTGAGTGGGGACGAGAGGGGTGCTGGGACAAGAGCTGGGTGTTTGGTCTGGCACATTTTCCTGTGGTAGTCTGCCCTCATGGTAGGGACACTTGATGATGAGAAAGACAAGGCTTTGGTACTCGTTGGCTTCCTTTGTGGTGTATCCTGGGGCTGCCCTCCTGAGAGGGTGGGAGGAGGGGGGTGTCTGCACGGTGCAATGCAGCTTGCTGCCCAACTCCTCATGGCATGGGAGCTGCTCTTCCCCACACCTCCTCCATTGTGAGAGTGCCACCAGGACAGCTGCTTCTCTCCTGATCATCTTCCTTAGAGCCTGATCAGGGAAGCTGCAGACCTCCCTTGTTCAGTGCTTTGTCCTGGGAGAGTGGGAGGTTTTGGCTGCTCTGGAGTAGCTGCAAGAGCATGGGTACGGCTGCTCAGTGACGGAAGCCAGTGTGTCTGATTTTTCCATTATAGGGATGATAACAAAGCATCAAGCCCTGGGGTTTTCCTTCTGGCTGACTACTGCAGGAGACCTGGCCCTGCTCAGAGGAGGCTGTAGCCTCTGGGAGCATCCCCCTTGCCAGGGCAGGGGGAGGAGTGGGAAAGGGAAGGCAGTGCTGGCGTTTGAAGGTGGTGGGAGCCCAGAGACCTGCTGCCAGGGCAGGGAGTGCTGCCTGGTAGAGGTGTGTTTGCTGCCAACCTTTCCCTTCCATTCATGTGGGTTTTTTTCTCTTTTTTTCAAGGTCCTGGCCACAGTCACTGGAGCTATGAAGGTAAATACCCTGCAGTTACTCTGGCTTTTTTTTTCCTACCACCCTGCAGCCCCTGGGCCTGAGCCAGCCGTGGTTAATGATTACAGGGCTCCAGTGCGCACTCCAGGGCTCACCCTTCCCTCCTGCCTGACCCTGTTGCCTCAGTGGTGACCAAACCTGGGCATCGATGGGCTGAAGCACCAGGGGTTGCTGTGATTTGAGCAGGAAGCATCAGCTCTACTCAGGGTTTCCCCAGCCACTTGGTTGTGGGGGGATGCCCCTGCGAGCGGGGCTCCTCCCCGACCAGGAGCTCCCCTGATCCTGAGCCAAGCGGGGCAGGAGGCTAGGCTCTCCAGGCTGGACTTTCAGTCTGTATTTGGACTTTGACCTGTCAAGGGATTAGCTTGTGTCCTCACCTCTGTCATCCTCCCTCCCCATCCTGCCTGGCCCTGCCCTCCCATCACGGCTTAGGGGGCTTCTCCACAGCACCCATAATGGGCATTGCTGCAGCGCTAGAACAAACATACCGCTTCCCACCACGGTGGTGGGTCAGGCCATGGCACCACCACTCCACTCGGGACTAGGGGCTGGCTTGGACCTTCTAACACCAGGCTCCATCTTTATGGGTGTCCTGGGAGGAGTTGACTTGGCGGCAAGCGTGGGCTTGCAGTGGCCCAAGATGTACTAGAAGCAGTGCCCTGCAGTGCAAACGCAGGCTTCTGGGGCATCAGCCATGCTTACCCCAGCTATGGCAGCAGAAAGAGGTGACAGTTCAAGCAGCCACCCCAGTTGTGCGAGCTGGCCCTTTGCAGGGCTGTACTGGTGTAGCTGACAGCCAGGAACCTGCCAGACCTGTGGCTGTGGGCTCATGTGATCCCAGCAGCACTAAGGTACCTTGAATAGCAGATCCGGCGAAGTGGTGGGTCAATACCTGCCAAAGGCCAAGCTGTGCAAGGCACCAAGCGTGTGATGAGCTGCAGAGCAGCAGCTCCTCAGCTTGCCAAGTCCACTTGTAAACGATCTTCTCGTGCTCTTCCCAAACACCCCAAAAATAGACTTTCCTGGCAGCTCACCATGCCCCGAGACCTTTCCTGATACAGCTGCGTGCGGTCACATAGTGGCACAGAGCTTCTCCCAGGATAACTTCATGGAAAGTAATCTTACATGCATGGCTTATTTGCTGGCTGGTGCCTGTCCCCTTCCCCGCCACCCACCAAACCTCTTTTCTGGTGGGCTCCTTGCCCGGGTGGTCTCACTGGCTCTCTCTCCCTCCCTGTACCAGAGCTGGAGCACTGGGGTGTGGATTACCTGGACTGTGGGGGCACTGCGCAGTCGCCCATCAACATCGACGTGGCCAAGACCATCTTCAGCCCCCAACTGCGGCCAATCCAGCTCTCTGGCTACAGCCTGCCCGCCAATGAGAAGCTCAAGCTGAGGAACAACGGTCACACAGGTGGGTGCACAGGGAGCACAGGCAGAGCCTGCTCTCCCAGCAGGACTGGGCTTTTCTGGTGCCCTTCCCTGGGCTCTAGGAAGGTGATTCTCGCAGCCTGCAGTCATGTTGCCTTCAAGGACAAAAGGGAAGCATCAGGCTGTGGAACCTCTACAGGTCCATGTGCTTTCCTGGAGGGGAGAAACCAGGAGATGGACAACTCTCCAGCTCTGCCTGTGGGAGCTGGCTCTAAGAATTTGTTAAAACCCATGTTTCCTTTAAAAATGCATCCCTGGTGTTTCAGATGCAGGTTTGCAGCCTTTGGTTCCTCTCCTGCATTTCACTTTCAAAGGACTAGTCAGTCTCTGATGTGATTTAGCCTTTAAGGTACCTACTTCTCAGTCTTCTAGCACAAAACATTGACCGACTTCATTTAAGTCTCTGATTCAGGATGCTATCTCAAGAAATTTTTAGAGGTCTTTTGTTTCCCTTCTCCAATATTAGAATGTTTTTTGGGAAGTCTGGACACACAACTTACATTATTTTAGTATCAGTCTCCCTGTGCCAGATATGGTGAAAAAACACAACCCCTTCCTGCTCACCACCCCACAGCTGGGGATGGTGGGTCCTGTTTGCTACCAGCTTTTTCTGGGAGTAAGCAGAGTGTTCTATGCATGCTGGTGTCTGCCAGTCCCTGAGCTAAGAAAAGGTGGCTGGGAAATGGACTTAACAACCCTCTGACACTGTGATAAGATGACTCCTTGCCCTGGTAGATGAAGCTGACCTGTGTGTACAACAAACTCAACAGGTCAGACTTGCTGTGCATGGCCAGATCAGCCGCACGATGCGTGCACAGAGCTTTATATTATGGCCTCCTGCCCTAGCGTGCCTGCAGAGTTAAACCAGTTGAGCTCAGTAGTTACTATTTTAGACACCCTGGCATCTAGTGTTGCTGGTGTTTAGAAAAGCAGTCACAGCATTTTCATTGGGGTGAGGGGTAGTTTCTCACATCCTTATAAGATTGTTTTGTTTTTTCATTCTGGCAACTACCAACCTGCTTTATGAAAAGCCATAAATAAATAAAAAGTTGCAAGTCCAGTAAGATATTTGCACAGTTACTCCTTTTTGTCATATAAGGTGTATACAGTGAATAAGCTTTTTCAGGCGCCTGAAAATGACTCAGGTAGCTAGTAAAAGGAAAGCAATGCGTTAGATATACAAAAGAAATGTAAAAGCAGATAAACTCCCAGGGAGGAAGCAGTCTCCCTGTATTTGAGTTTGGTATCTCTGAACCCAGTGGCAGTGCACATGGGAGAGGACAAATGACTCATCTCAGCCCTGCTATGTGGCTGATCCCAAATCTGTGCCCTAGATCCATGGTGAGGTTAAGGGGTGTTTCACCTATAAAGGAGGAAGGCAAAGGTGCTTAGGATAGGACAGCCTTTCTTGGGGTCCAGGGATGCTCCTGATATTTCTGCCACATATCCAGGTAACTCGGCTTTTAGATTTGCCATACTGCTGCAGGAGTCTAAGATAGCTGGCTAAACCACATCTAAGCAAAAGGCAAAACCAAGTGTGCTTTTACCATATCCAAAGAGGCAGAGTTTTAGCTCTAAATGCATTCAAAAGATTTAATGCTTTCATGCCACCACCTCCAGTGCTGTCAGACACTCACGGGCTGCTTTATTCGAAAGGTTCCAGCTCTCTCTGTCTGACTGCCCTGCTCTCGTAGGTATTCACCACTCTGCCAGTATCTTTTCCCGTTAATTTTGTCTGTGCTCTCTTTATATTAATCTTGCTTAATGAATAAACCCACATTTGGCTCGGAGTGGCCCCTGGGAGTCTGCAGAGGGGCTCTTGGCATTTCATCACTTTCATAGCAGCTGTTTTTGAAGCTGATGTATTTACTGGGGTGTCCTACAACCTGAAGTCGAAAGTTGAACCCTGCCGCATTGTCACAGCTCTGGGTATTGATTTGCTCGTAGCCTCATGAAAGATGGGAAGCAGGTTTATTTGTTGTGACCAATTTCCACAAGCCCAGGGTGACTCTTTCCCTTGAGACATCTCCTCTGGTACCTGTGGGATGGATGGGACTTTGTGTTGTACTGACCAACTTCTTCCTTCTGCCCCTGCAGTACTCCTCGAGCTGCCCGAGTCGCTGGCCATCACTGGTGGCTATGCCCAGCAGTACCGAGCTGTGCAGCTGCACCTGCACTGGGGCTCCCCATCAGGACCCAGTTCCCCATTGAGACCTGGCTCGGAGCACACTGTCAACGGGCACCGCTTTGGTGCAGAGGTGAGGAGACCCCCTGGGGGTGGATCCACCTTCTCCTCTCCCGGTGCTGGGCAGGGAAGGTGCTGTAGTGCTGTCTTGTTCCCAGCCCATGGCTCTGGTGGTCACTGGATGAATGCTGTAACCCCTGGCCAGGGTCTCTGCTCCCCGGGCAGCTCTGCAGAGTTCATTGATGGAGGCCATGTGTTGGTGCTGAGCAGTGCAGAGACCACCCTCTGGGACACTCTGCCCAGCGGGGCTGGCACCTGTGAGCTCTGCAGCCTGTCCCTGTGCTGCAGCCTGCTCCTGGGCTGATGGAGCAGGAGCTGTGGCAGTCCCCAGGCTGGGGGAACCAGCTCCCCGGGTGGCTGTGAGCAGCCTGCTTTGGGAGCTGCAGGGGCTGTTTACTCTGTACACACTGTCCTCCTGCTCTGCCAGCTCCCATCTGGTTTTATCCCTCCTTCTCTAGCTGCTTGTCCTTAAACTGAGCCTGGCTCTACAGTACAATCCCCCCGGTATCTAGGGCAGGGTGCTGGTTTGCTGTCCCTGGTGGGGGAAGTTCCTGCGGGCAGACCTTCACGCCTGCTGCTTTGCACATTTCCTCAGTCCCACCATCACGTTCCCCTCTGAGGAGGGGTGCTCATCACGGGTGCATGTCTCCCGGCGAGCCCTGTGGAGGTGAGTAGCTCCTGGAGGTGCCCATCCTACATCAGGATTGCATGTTTCCCTCCCAGGTCCATGTGGTCCACTACAACACCAAGTATGACAGCTTTAAGGAGGCAATGGTCCACCCAGATGGCTTGGCTGTACTGGCAGCCTTCCTGGAGGTGAGTCCCATAGATCACCCCCAGGCGAGAAGGGGTGGGGGCAGAGTGAGGGTGGGACTGGTGTGGGCAGAGTTGGGCATAGTTCTGGAGACTGGCAAAGGTGCAGATGCTCCTGGGAAGAAGGGGAGAGAGGGGGCAGTCCAGAGGGCAGAGCAGGCCAGGTTAGGGTCCCTCTCATGGGGACCTGCTGGTGCTGCCATCACTGGACAGTCCCCATTCAGCTCCTGTCCTGGTCATTACAGTGGGGTCTGTGTTGCAGGTCGGGCCAAGGGAGAACCCATACTACCAGGAAATACTTGAGCACCTGTACAAAATCCAAAGAGAAGGTAAGGCCCTGTCCCACCTAGTACTTGTCTCAGGGGCTGCAGCCCAGCAGAGAAACCTGCTGCACAGCAGAGAGGCAGCAGCAGGCATCTGCTGTGTGTGCGTGTGAGGAGAACATTGCACAGCTCCTGCACAAACAAGGCTCCAAGGTGCCCTCTGCTCACACGTGCTTTCCCTGCCTCCAGGGCAAACCTGCTGCTCTTTCACAGAATAGTTCGGGTTGGGAGGGATCTTAAAGCTCACCCAGTCCCACCCCCTGCCATGGGCAGGGACACCTCCCACAACACCAGGTTGCTCCAAGCCCCATCCAACCTGGCCTTGAATGCTGCCAGGGAGGGGGCAGCCACAGCTTTTCTGGGCACCCTGGGCCAGTGTCTCACCACCCTCACAGCAAAGAATTTATTCCTAATATCCAGTCTAAATCTCCCCTCTTTCAGTTTGAACCCATTCCCCCTTGTCTCATCACTCCATGCCCTTGTCAAAAGTCCCTCTCCAGGTTTCCTGTAGCCCCTTCAGGTACCAGAAGGTGCTCTAAGGTCTCCCCGGAGCCTTCTCTTCTCCAGGCTGAACAACCCCAACTCTCTCAGCCTGCCAGCTGACTTCTCCAGTTAACCAGTGGCAGCAGTGTGGACTCTGTGCTGGTCCCTGCCTGTTGCCCTCCAAGGGGTTGTCCTGGTCTCACTCTTTTGGTGTTTCTTTCCCAGGAGAGGAAGTCTTGGTGCCTGGATTCAACATTGCAGGTCTGCTGCCTGCCAACCTGAAGCTCTACTTCCACTACAACGGCTCTCTGACCACCCCACCCTGCTACCAGACGGTGAAGTGGACACTCTTCAACCAGACCATGCTGCTCTCTCATGACCAGGTCCATCAGGGCAACGAGCCCCATGCTGAGTCTTGCCCAGCTTCTCCCTGCAAACCTGCACTGTCTGCCAGTCCCCTGGGATCATCTGGCATCCGAAGGTGGGATGCACCCTGCTCTGCTCACACCATTCTCCTTCCAGATGTTAATGCTGGTGACGAGCCTGAGGAACGATGACGACAAACCTCTGCAGAACAATTACCGGCCAGTGCAGGGCCTGCATGGGCGACGGGTGCTGGCCAGTTTCCAGACCACCCTCTTGTCAGAGAAGCAGATGCCTTCTGGTAAGGAGTGCGTGAGTGTGCCCAGGCTGCACTCAGCTGCAGGGATGCAGGGGCGGGGAGCAGGAGTCAAGGCTTCGTGCCTCCTGCAGAAATACAGTGTTCCCGTGGGGTGACCCTGGTTGGCAGGTGACTTATGGCAGCGCTGCATGTGGGGTCCTGCTCTTCCCCATTTCTGTGCTTCTTTCACCTTGCCTTGCAGAAACAGCAGTAGCAGGACTAGGGAATGCATGGTCGAGGGCTAACAGCCAGGTCCTAGCATCCCAGCTAGCTTCTTCATCCCCAAATGCAATAGCTAAGTTCAGTAGGAGCTGCAGAGGCACAGGCAGCGAGCACCCCACCACCAAACCCTGCAGAAAGGGCAGTGCAGGGGACTCCTCCTGAGGCCTGTGCTGTGCCATCCTTGCTGAGCACACAGTCCCCTGCCTGAGGCATCCCTGCCTGGCCGTCCTCGGTTTGTCCTCGAAGGCCTTTCTTGCACTGGCTGTTTCCAGCAATCAGTAGAAATTCCTGTTAATCCTCAGGTGTGACTATCGCTCTGCATCGCTGAATTCTTACCTGCCGCTGCTCACTGGGGTTTTTCTGTCCAACATCCTGTTCCTTTTCTGTTTTGGTGGCATTTCCTACACCTTGTGTCAAGGTGACTGGTAGAAACAGCGCACAGGCTTGGTCCCAAGCCCTTGGGCAATGTGTGGTAACCACACACCAGGGTGCAAGGCACTTCCCTTCACCGTCCCACCTGCAGCCAGTTTGCTAACGGCTGCAGGCTTTTAATCACCGTGGTCTTCAGCCTGGCCAGAAGTTTCCCAGGTGGCACAGCATCAAATGCTTCACTGAAGTCGGGAGAGATAAAATCTACCACATTTTCTTTTGTCTATAATATCACTTATCAAAGAAGGATATCAGGTTAGGCTGGCATGCTCTATCTTTGGTAAACCTCTTAGCGACTCTATCATATTTTCCATTTACCTCCAAGCCTGCCTTTTACCACTTTCTTGCAGAAGCTGTTCCAAAGCCTCCAGCTGCCGAGGCTGGGGCGAGGGGGGAGTTGCCCAGCTCAGCTTTTTTATTTCTCCCTCTCCTTATTTGCTATTTCTATCCAACAACCCCCACTTTAACAAAGCCACAAAGCCCTTGTACCTGGAGTGCCAGGACGCTGTTCCAGTGCTCCCGGATCAGGCTGTTGGTCCCCCACCTTACCTGCAGGGGGTTATCGGGGTTTTCTCCCCACCTCGATGCTGATAACCACCTGCCTTAGCCCTGGGACTGCTGAGCACCGAGATGGAGTGCTGTGGGGTCATGTCTGGCTTTGCTTGCAGCCGCACCTTCTGCGCCCACGCTTGTTGGTCTCTCCCCAGTCACACCAGTTCGGGAGAGCCGCTCTTGTCCCTGGCTGCTGGGGTGAAGGTGGCGGCTTCCCCGCAGCTGGATATGGCCCGCAGATAGTGCCACTCTGCGCGTGATACTTGAGCTGGGTACAGATGATAACGCAGCTGTTTAAAGGCCACTCTTGTCACACCGGGCAAATATTTGCCTGGGGTGGCTTCCGCCTAGCATTTAGGGCCACCAGGCCATGCCAACAATGGCTGACTGCCTTCTCACCAGCCATCCCCACAGTCACTGCCTGCTCAGCTCACCCCATGCTCCTCTCTGGGGTCTCCTGCAGGGTTTGGTGCCATCATGGGGTGCTGCAGTGCTTGGCACCCTGCCTGCCTGCTTCCCAGGTGGTGGCAAGTGAGTTTCTGGCTGGCATCAGCGAGGCAGGGATCCTTTTATTATTTTTATTTTGCTTCCTGTGTGGTGTCAGGGCTGGGCTTCCCGCAGCAAGATGCTGCAAGCTGCTGGGGATCCTGCTGCCTGCTCACGGGTGATGGGGAGTCCTGCAGGCAGCCCTGCAGGCTTGATACTCCCCTCTCCAAAACACCTTGGGCAACCTCTTGACTGTGCTGTCTCTCTTCTAGGTGTTGACAGCTCAACAGCAGCAGGTAGGTGAGGGGAGGGGAAGGTGGCTGGGGGGGGTATACCAACCTGGGCAAAGGGGTCCTGGCAGCCCTGTGCTGAGCTGGGGGCTAGGCAGCATCTGTGCAGCTGGCTCTCATCCTCTCATCTCTGTCTCCTTTGCAGAAGGACACTCCAGCTCTTCATTTCACGCAGGTAAGTGTGTTCAGCTGAAGCTGCTGCCTTTGTGTCCCCTCTGCCTTCAGGCCCCTGGCCTGCTCCACCCTTGGCCCATCTCCCTCGGCTGGTAGCCACAAGGGACTGTCCCCATCCCCAGCGTAACANTCACGGGTGATGGGGAGTCCTGCAGGCAGCCCTGCAGGCTTGATACTCCCCTCGTCAAAACACCTTGGGCAACCTCTTGACTGTGCTGTCTCTCTTCTAGGTGTTGACAGCTCAACAGCAGCAGGTAGGTGAGGGGAGGGGAAGGTGGCTGGGGGGGGTATACCAACCTGGGCAAAGGGGTCCTGGCAGCCCTGTGCTGAGCTGGGGGCTAGGCAGCATCTGTGCAGCTGGCTCTCATCCTCTCATCTCTGTCTCCTTTGCAGAAGGACACTCCAGCTCTTCATTTCACGCAGGTAAGTGTGTTCAGCTGAAGCTGCTGCCTTTGTGTCCCCTCTGCCTTCAGGCCCCTGGCCTGCTCCACCCTTGGCCCATCTCCCTCGGCTGGTAGCCACAAGGGACTGTCCCCATCCCCCGCGTAACATGCCTGTGTTTGGGTTG
>VZRW01008135.1:18751-90382 GCA_013398125.1 Aegotheles bennettii | reverse complement strand
CGAAGAAAACAGGAGATCTACCCACCCAGGATATGGAGAAGCCTGAGGTACTCAATGTCTTTTGTGCCTCAGTTTTCTCTGGCAAGTGCTCAAGCCACACTGCCCAAGTCACAGAAGGCAAAGGTGGAGACTGGGGGAAAGAAGAACCACCCACAGTAGGGATAGATCAGGTTCAAGACCACTGAAGGAGCCTGATGGTGTACAAGTCCATGAGATCTGACAAGATATATCTGCAGATCCTGAGGGAACTGACAGATGAAGTTGCTAATCCACTATCCATCATATTTGAGAAGTCGGGGCAGTCCGGTGAAGTTCCCACTGACTAGAAAAGGGGAAATATAACTCTCATTTTCGAAAAGGGGAAAAAAAAAGACANGAAGAAATAAGACCTGGGGAACTACAGGCCAGTCAGTCTCACCTCTGTGCCTGGTAAGGTCATAGAGCAGATCCTCCTGGAAACTATGCTAAGGCACATGGAAAACAAAGAGGAGATTGGTGACAACCAGCATTGCTTCACTAAGGGCAAATCGTGCCTGAAAAATTATGTGGCCTATGAAGGGCTTTCACAGCTGATGGATAAGGGCAGAGCAACTCATCATCTACCTGGACCTGTGCAAAGCATTTGGTACTGTGATACTGTCCCACACAACATCTTTGTCTCTAAATTAGAGAGGTATGGACTTGATGGATGGACCAATAGATGGATAAGGAATTGGTTGGAAGTTTACACTCAAAGAGTTGTAATCAACTCCTCAATGTTCAAGTGGAAATCAGTGACAAGTGACATTCCTCAGGGGTCAGTATTGGGACCGGTACTTTTTAACATCTTTGTCAGTGACATGGATGGTGGCATCGAGTGCACCCTCAGCAAGTTTGCTGATGACACCAAGCTGTGTGGTACAGTCGACATGCTGGAGGGAAGGGATGCCATCCAGAGGGACCTTGACAGGCTGGAGAGATGGGCCCATGCAAACTGCATGAAGTTCAACAAGGTTAAGTGCAAGGTCCTGCACATGTGTCGGGGCAATCCCATGCACAAATATAGGCTGGGTGGAGAATAGATTGAGAATAGCCCTGAGGAGAAGGACTTGAGTGTGTTGGTTGATGAGAAACTCAACATGAGCTGGGAATGTGTGCTTGTAACTGAAAAAGCCAACAGTATCCCGGGCTGCATCAAAAGATGTGTGACCAGAAGGTAAAGGGGAGTGATTCTCCCCCTCTACTGTGCTCTCGTGAGACCCCATCTGCAGTGCTATGTCCAGTTCTGAAGTCCCCAACATAAAAAGAACATAGAGCTCTTGAAGTGAGTCCAGAGGAGGGCCACAAAGATGATCAGAGGTATGGAGCATCTGTCTTATGAAGACAGGCTGACAGAACTGATGTTGTTCAGCCTGGAAAAGAGAAGGCTCTGAGAAGACCTCATAACATCCTTCCAGTACCTGAAAGGGGCCTACAGGAAAGCTAGAGAAAGACTTTTTACAAGGCCATGTAGAGATAGGATGAGGAGGAATGGTTTCAGACTGAAAGAGGATAGATTCAGATTAAATATTAGGAAGATGTTCTTTCCTGTGAGGGTGGTGAGACACTGGAACAGGTTGCCCAGAGAAGCTGTGGCTGCCCCCTCCCTGGAAGTGTCCAAGGACAGGTTGGATGGGGCTTTGAGCAATTTGGTCTAGTGGGAGGTGTCCCTGCCTATGGCAGAGAGGTTGGAACAAGATGATCTTTAAGGTCTTTTCAACCCAAACCATTCTATGATTCTATGATTCTCTCACTCTATCATTCTATATCTCTACTCTGCTCCCATAGCCTGAATGCTTAGTTGTGGCTGGAGTGCAGTAGGTGGCTTCTGGAACACAATTTCCACTTTGATTTCATGCAAAATTATTTCAGTTTGGCACTCAGAAACCCCTGCACACTGTGAACCAGAGCAGGGACTACTGGGAGATATAGTTCAAAAGTACTGAACTAAACCACAAACATGTATTCAGAGCATCTCTACTCCAGGCAGGTTTCTGTTCTGAATCAGAATGAAAGAGTGAAGGGACACACAAAAATTGAAATGTATAAACACACTCAGACATCAAAGAATACTTAAATGAGCTATTCAGGTCTATCTCAACTTCTGAAACCAAGGGATCAATCCTTGTTTATTAAAACTGATATATCAGTTTTTGAAGAAACATACCTGAAAAAAAATCTTTGATTCACTTATATACGTTAGTTTAAATTTATTGAAAACATTCAGAAAAGAACACTTGAAATTTGTAACAAGTTTAGGAAAGAAAGCTGAAAAACTTAGAGTATATTGATTTCATTTAAAAATTTTACATAGTGAAATTGTTAAAAGTGTGTTCCAAAAAATGAAATTTTTTTTTGAAAGGTATCTGTATCACTTTTAAAACAGCTATTAGAAATGTTTTGTGTCTGGTACAAAAAAGATTTTCTTAGATCTGTAAAAATTTTTACTTTTTTTTTAAGAAACATTTATTGTTTAAATACCAGCATTTTAGTTTAGCTTAAAAAACCCCCACAAATTAGTAGATATTTTTGGGGTTTTTTTTTGTGCTAATTCATGCTGTTTGGTAAAACCAAGAGTTGTAAACATATAAATAACTCAGAAAGAAAATCATAGAATGATTGTGGTAGAGCAGTTGTAGCAGTGTTTTTATTGTATTCTACAACTTTTCCATGAGGAAAAAAATTCCAAGTAAAAAATGAAGTTAATCAAAATCATCAACAACAGATCTTTTTAGTGATATTGTGAAAAGATTCCTGGTTTAACCCTCAATATTAATGTGCATCTCACTGTATATTATCAAAAAGCTAAAATATTCTCCAGGATACCTGAGTATAACCAAGGCAGTTTTTGGCAAATAGACATGTTTTATTTGCTCTTTTTTTCCCTAACATCTTTTGATTAGAGAAACTTACTATTAGACAAATCACATTGCCTGTTATCCGTTCCCTCTTCTCCTATATCAATGATTCATTCTGACAGAGGAAGTTTAAAGCAACAAGTAAAATATGATAAACAATATCCATCACCATATAGGGAGCTTGGCTAAAAGCTTTCTGTCACCATCAATAATATTGTTTGGTTTTCAGCCTCCCCATTTACTGCATTAGTGACAGATGTAAAATACTGCAAGAAATAAACAACTTTCAGTAGGTGCTACCTGAGAACATTTGGCCTCTAAATGAGCATGTTTTAAACTTCCTCTAGATAGTTATGTGCATAGTCTGATGAACAGATCTCAGAGGGAGTGCGTATGCAAAACATGTAACTGTGTCTGTTGTGTTATATTGTACAACAAGATGCCTCACACTTTGTCTTCAACACAAGAAAATATCACTTCTCACCTACTAAGTTTATGTTATTTGTCCAGAAGTAGCTATTTTATGCTCTACTCCTCTTTTATTTTGCAGATGCTTTGAACCACATATAGATAAAAAGATTTCAGCTACAGGCTCAAAAATTGTAAAGAAGTATAGAAGATATCATTATTCACAAGCTAAGCGGGATTCAGAAAAAAAAATGCTTAATTTTAAGCAAATAAACAGTCCTGTTGTGGTGTGCTCATCCTTCAAGTGAAGCACACACTAATGTGCTCTGGTGGAGTTGGGCCAGTCTAGAATCCACATTTTACACTAACACAAAATCTTTAGAAAATTTCTACATATACAGTCTTTGGCCATTTTTTACAAAGCTGTAAATACAGTAGTGAAAATAAAGATTTTTTTTCATTTGTGGCATATATGAAAAGCTTCACACAAGTTCTAACATGTTTTTCTCCAATTATTTAAGAAATAAATGATAACTGTAAGACAAAAATATGTACATTTTTTAATTAACTGAAATGTATAGATAAACCTCTTTAGATAGTGTTAGATAACCCAAAAATATTTAAATTTTTCTAGTGTTTTTAAACTATAGCAGAAATTTATATATAAACAAATTTCAGGGGTAAACAAGTTTAATTTTTCAAAGGTTACAAACAATTCAGACAAACAAATTCATGGATAAGTATCTACAAAACGACAACATTTTTTGCAGATAAGCTATGCATCTAATAAAATCTGCTACTCTATGAGTAGACCTGCAAGTTTCCAAAATATGTTGCTATGTTACCATATAGGTTAAGAGTAATTTTATAATTATTTCATATCTTTTATAGATAGAAATTTTGCTTTCTATTAATATAACTATTAGAACAACTACTTTGAGTCCAGTTCTGCAGTCGCAATGTAAGAAGGACATGGAGTTGTTGGAATGAGTCCAGAGGAAGACCATGAAGATGATCAGAGAGCTGGAGCACCTCTCCTATGAAGACAGGTTGAGAGACTTGGGGTTGTTCAGCTTGGAGAAGAGAAGGCTCTGGGGAGACCTTAGAGCAGCCTTCCAGTACCTGAAGGGGGCCTACAGGAAAGATGGAGAGGGACTTTTTACATGGGCATGTAGTGATAGGACAGAGGGAAAAGATTTCAAACTGAAAGAGGGTAGATTTAGATTGGATATTAGCAGGAAATTCTTTCCTGTGAGGGTGGTGAGACACTGGAACAGGTTGCCCAGAGAAGCTGTGGCTGCCCCCTCCCTGGCAGTGTTCAACTCTAGGTTGAATGGGTCTTGGAGCAACCTGGTTTAGTGGGAAACGTCCCTGCCNATTTGAGTGGGGGGAGTGGGGGGGGGGGGGGTGGGGGTGACACCTCAAAACAGAAGACATTCTTGCAATATCTAAAACTGCAGATATTCTTAATTTGTCTTGACAGAGATCATAGTAAACTAAAGGTAGTTTTAATATGCTGCTACTTATTTCCTGTGGAAACTTTCTTTGGTAATTAATATTAATTTATCATCAAGTGTTTTGGGAAATTGCATATTAATTTTAATTAACAGTCACAGGACTGTTTCTGGCTATTTTAGTTTGGAATATTAATGCTGGACCACTTTCAGTGTGCTTTCAACAGCCTCTTTCTCTCCCTCTACCTCATTCACACACTCGTGTATATATGCATGAGAATAAAGCTAAAATGACACACCAAAATTAATTCCTTTCTATAATTTAACTGAATTAAAACCACCTATGTATCTATTGAGAGCACATGTTAGCACTAACCCAGAAGTGAGTGGGGATGGTGCCACTAAAATTTCCCCTAATATGTATATATTTTTATGCATGTGTGTGTGGTTTTTTATGTACATCAATATAGAGAATTAGGACTGAGACGAGCATTTTAATTATACAAAATTGCATAAAACAAACCTGGGGTCACAGAAACTGTACTCCTGCAGAAATCCTCAGCTATTTCAATATTAAAGACATTGCTTAAAATTAGACTCGTTAGGTTTTACTTCCTACAGTAAAAAATGGTTTCACTATATTAACGAAGTTTGTTTTTTAGCTAACATCTAGACTCCCCTTTGGATGTTAAATTAACACTAAATGATTTAAGTCCATCAATAAAACCTGTATCATGATCCTAAAGTCTGGGTCTAGTAGTTCAATCCTACAGTAAAATATTAGATGCATGCCCTTGCCTCAGAGCCAGGATGGCTTCTTATCCAATGTTTTCCATTGTTTATCAATCTCATTCCTTCTCTATCATCTTTGCGATACACTTCATGTATGCATGCAAAATATAGGTCACATAGATTCCCCTTAACTATGTCATACTTCTTCCTTCCTAGTTACACAGAGAGTTGTAGAGATCCACACTGTAATTTGAAGATATAATGTTGTGTATTTGATAAGAAATTTATCTGTCAATCTAATATAAAATTTAATTCTTCATTAGGCCATGGCTGGCCTTAGAAGATGGAAAGCAATTATTTATAAATAGGTGTTTCTGCAGACTCTCGACACTTCAGTAAAGGAATTCAGACTGAGAATCCCCTTCACAAAGTGCAGGAGCACTATTTTATTCATGTTACCTACACAACAGTAGAGGTCTTAGCTCCCTTAGTCAAGGGAAAGTTTTAACAACAATACGAGCAGCTGGATATGGTTGGTACAAAAACTGTGCCAAGTCCAGTCTAGATGTAGAATTAAGGGCAGTTGGTAAGACTGATCTTTCTCTACTGGAGAAACCTGGACAATGACATGGAGGATCTTGCATTTTTGAAGCACTGAATAAAACTTCAGTAATGATGACTACATTGGTGGACATAATAGGCTGACAAAAGATAACATCAACATAAGAGTTGTTCTCCAGAAATGTATATCCATGAACTGTAAAGAAACAAGAGACAATACAATGAAACCATTCTTTTTTGGGTAAAATCACCTGTGGCTGATAGGATTAAGCAAATTCAGGGAATACTGAGAAATTGATAGGAGTCTGTTATTGATCCCAGAATCAAATCTGGACATTAGTGAAGATTATTACACTGTCATTGTAAAGATAAATACAACAGAGAATTATCCTATTGTGAGGAAAAATAGTACTACCAGCTCAAATAGTATTGATCTATCTGTCTGAAGAAGTATTGTTGTTAACTAGTAGCGCTTTCAGTGTGTGGCATTTCATTTGTTTTAACTGAAAAACAGAATGCAGTTAAAACTCATTAAAGTTCCTCATTTCAAAACGACAGAACTTCATCTGAATTAATGACAGCTGAGAGTACTTCTGAGCTCCCGAATCTGGAAATAGGCCTTGGCTATCTCCCAGGAGCATGAGGGCAAAACCTTGGCACACACCTGCTCCCTTCCCTTGCTGAATTTTGATTTCAATGAGAAGGAAATCTGGGCACATGAGTCAGGAGGGAGAGGCACCTCCTTCTGACACCGTGCTCTATCTGGAGATCACACAACTGGGGCTGCAGGCACCGCGCCGGGTGCACAAGCTGCTGAGTTTGGATGCAACCCAAGGTAACTATTTAGGGAGGCCGACTGAACTAAGGAACTCGGGGATTTGATTTTGGAGGCAGCCTGGAATGTCTCCATGTCAAACCTGCTAAAGCTATCTGGAATCTATATGCCAGGCAAGGAGAAAAAAATGTTGTAAGAGAACTTTCCAAACCTAATTGGAAGAATAACCATCTTGAAAATGACATTAAGCATAAGTAGGGAGCCTACAAGGAATGGAAAAAAGGGACTGATCACCAAAGAAAACTATGACTTCGAAGTCAAGAAATACAGGTCTAAAGTGAGGTTTGGCAAAAATGGGACTTGCTAAAAGTCAAACTGAATCTGACCTCATAAAGGAAATCAGACTTAATAGTTAAAGTTTTCTTGAGGTATGTGCTTAGGTGGAGAAAAAAGCAGGAAGTAGAAAAACTTTGCAATGAAGGTGAGATACACATGAAAGCTCTGCATTTGATTTGGGTTAGTTTATATTTGGCCAAAACTATCAAAAATCTATATCATTCTTCAATAAGACTCATGTTTTTTGAATGTGGGAAAAGGAGACATCTGCAAGCAAAGTGAATATTATATACAGTTAGTGTATTAAGCTCAAATTGAGGGTACTCAGATAACCTACTGTCTCAAAAATTTAAAAGAATGGGTGCGTGAAACCCAAATTCCCATAGCAACTGACTGGAATAAGCTGAGCAACCTGGTAGTAGTCCTCATAGTGGCAATATATAAGTGCAGTGTCTGCCGTAAGAAAAGTCATCCTAGCACCTATAAGATCCTTTAGCCTCACCTTGGCAGTGCAAATTTCAGTGAAATTTAGCCTGAAGACTTCAAAGACCATGTAATATCATTTCTCATAGGTAAATTATGCCACACTAGATACTGGCATCTATTTTGGACTTTTTTTTAAACAAGTAATGTGTACATCAGCACAGCAGTCAGTACACTAACACTGCAAAAACAGGGTTTACCAAAGAGATTGGGATCAGCAGAGGAACAGTATGGTACATAAGGGACTGTCTGTAAGTTTACCAGTACTGGGGCTAGAGGAAAGACATTGCAGAATCACCTAAAATGTGTGTAGGGTGGAAGTAATCATGTTTAATATTTCCAGAACAATGAAGAAACAAGCAACATGAGTATATTGGTAAAGAAAGTAAATTAAAGAGATGTTAGGGGTATTTATAAAGACTGACTTAGTGAAACTAATTTCTCTGGGGTCTTCTTATGGCAAATGACAGATGAACTCCACCAAGCATAATTTATACCAGTAATAAGGCTCTTGCTCCAACTATATATCTAGCATGACCAGCAGGTTGAGAGAGGTGATTTTACCCCTCTACTCTGCTCTTGTGAGACCCCACCTGAAGTACTGTGTCAAGTTCTGGGGACCCCAACATAAAAAAACATGTGGAGTTGTTGGACAGAGGCCAGAGAAAGGCCACGAAAATGATCAGGGGGCTGGAGCACCTATTCTATGGAGGGAGGCTTCGAGAGAGTTCAGTTGTTCAGCATGAAGAAGGCTTGGGGGAGACCTTAAAGTAGCTTTCCAGTACCTGAAAGGGCCACAGGAAAGCTGGAGGGGGACTTTTTATAAAGGCATGCAGTGATGGGACAAGGGGAAATAGGTTCAAACAGGAAGAGGGGAAATTTAGATTGGATATTAGGAAGAAGTTCTTTCCTGTGAGGGTGGTGAGACACTGGAACAGGTTGCCCAGGGAAGTTGTGGCTGCCCCCTCCCTGGAAGTGTCCAAGGACAGGTTGGATGGGGCTTTGAGCAATTTGGTCTAGTGGGAGGTGTCCCTGCCTATGGCAGAGAGGTTGGAACAAGATGCTCTTTAAGGTCCCTTCCAACCCAAACCGTTTTATAATTCTATGATTCTCAATAAATTTCTCTCCTTCATTTGGCTACAGAAGCAGCCTGGGAAGACTAACCTTGGTAGACTAAAGCTGGTCTCTGCACTCATCTTCTCTGTTGCTACACTTTCATTCTGTGCCCTTCAATTGCACTGTCAATACATTATTAAATTATGATACAGGAAAACAAAATTACCTTGAAGACTGAAATAATAGAAATAGGATGAAATTCAACAGCACAGAATTCAATAGCTACATTGCTTTTATAAACTGGGAGATCATTTTTAAACAACCAAGGGGAGGAGGACCTGGAGACCAGCAGGAAAGCCGCCTAGCAGATGTACACTTGAGATATAAAAAACTAATAGATAAAAGTATTTACACAGCAAAAGACACGAGATGTCCTTCAAACCACTGTGTACAATTCTGGACACTCATATTAAGAAAGAAAAATTTAAATAGAAACAGGACAAGACTGGCTTATGGAAAATCAGAGCCTAAAATTTTGGCTTATTTAGCCTAGCAAAACAAAGTTTGAGACAAGAAGTGATTGCCATGTATAGACATGTTAGGCAAGTAAGCAGCAGGGAAAAGAAGGCACTATTCAAACTAAAAGACATTACTGGCAAAGAAACTGATGAGTATAGACCATCCTTTAATAGCTTTAGGATGGAAATTAAAAGGCGTCTGGCCATTAGAGCAGTGAGATTCAGAAGCCAAATTCTGATAGAGGTACAGGAAAGAAAACATAACAGTTATTTCTGAGAGGGCAGCTGGACACTTCATGAAATGGTGTCATGTGGTAACTCCCATGATAAAAATCTGACTCTAGGATATAGGGTGTCTCACCCAGCCCAAAGCTGGTCTTTACTCTTAGACATCCTCTCTGTTTTAAAGGTACAAAGTGACCCACTCCAGCTGAGATGGGAAATTTGATGTAACCAGAAATGAAACCTGTGCTTGAGACCCTCATTCCCTGATGTAAAAGAGATTTAAAAGAACTAGCATAAGAAATATCATGGGTCACAGAGAAACTTTCTGGGTCTGAGGTGCCCTTCAGCCACGGAGAACACAGTTACAGTGCTCCAGGCTCCCTTGACAAATCCACCCGAGCTTCCAACTCATGCTACGGCTTCCAACCTATCTGTACTGCTTACCAAGTGGCACTGCTCACTATGCTTTATTTTGTCAATAACTTCTGTAATCCATTGAAGGATCAGTCTGGGTGCACATAAATTTTCTGGTTGTTGTACCAAGAATTTCCCAGAACCAAAGGCACCCATAATAGACATGATGTGTACCAACAGAGCAGAGAACAAAGAAAGCTACAGGCCTTAAATAGCTTGAACTGGAGATTTTTTTACACTTCAGCCTTGGAAGAAAACAGAGAAAGAATCATTCAAAATAATTAAGCTCTATAATTTTGGTTTAGTTTTAATTAATTAAAATTAAGACATATAATCCCTGAGGCCTTTGAAGAATTTTTTATTATTATGTCAGAAATTATCTTTAATTGTTCCAGGTGAATAATACCACAATTGTCTCCTTTTCTTATGGTTGTAGACTGCCAGGCAAATTGGCTTCTAGCCAATAGTAAGTATTTTTATATTACTCCAGTCTCAGAGTGTTAGAACAACTCTAGTTTCAGATTTTAATGTTACTCTGTGTGTTGTTTCAATTTAAATTTCATGTATTGCATGGGGTTTTTGTCCTTGACTACCTTTCTGGTGACTCTTTGAAATAGTTCAGGTGGTTTTTTTACCTTTATGATATGTGTTGGCATAAATACCACATACAACATACACATCTATAATGCGTACAAGAGACATGTAGAATAAGATTTGAAATATTTGCAAAGGAAGAAAAAAAAAATCACAAAAGTTTATTAATTATATCTCCCCAAGACTGTTTTCTTATGTAACTATTATCCCTTAGCTTAGCTTGATTTCTTATAGTTCATTGACCCATTCGGTAAATTCACAGACAAACTTTGGCAGAGGTGTAACTTGATAATTAAAAAGTATGTTATCTCTTGCCAGCTTGTTATAGCCAAGCGTAAGCTGAACGCTAGCTTTCCCTAATCCCATCAACCCAGTCTGTAGGAAGGGTCAGGGGTCAGTAACTGCTTCTAAAAACACTGTTCAATTGAATCCAAACAAGCTCTTACCTACTAAGCAGCTGCTCACAAACAATTCGGAATCTGTCCTCATTACCAATTGTTAGGGGCTCCTGTTGCAAGAAAAGCCCTGTTTTGAATAGGCCTCTAATGCACCAATAAGTCTTCATCTGATAGGCTAAGATCTAAAGTCAGCAAATTTTTTTACTTTTTTTTTTCCTCCTAACACAAAGAGAAAAAAATAGAAACCAGCTAATACTGGCTGGCATATCTACTGGCTCTGGCAGGAAGCAAGATGTTGATTTTCAAAACAGTGTTGTACATCTAGGAACTGGAAGAAAAAGAGTAAATATAACAATATATAAAACACCTTGAAAAGCATAAATTGTTTTCAGTGACTGATAGAACAAAAAAATTGTCTATGTTAGGAGAAATAACTTCAGAATATCATGTAAGGAAAATTGTATTTAAATATTTTAGTCACTATTGAAGACTAAAGCAATATCATTATGTCCTGTGGTCAGATCTAGTTTTGCTAATTATTGAAGTGATGCTGGTCCCTGTTCCAGACTTGTAGATATCTCTTTTTTTTTTTTGTTCTGCTGTGTCATGTATATAGTAAGCTAGAAATGGCTCTGGAAGGAATAGGTAAATTTATAGTAAGGGAAATTTTTGCTTACAATATAGCTTGATGGCATAAAAGCAGATATGTGTCCTAATTTGAAAATGTACAGATTTATTCCTGGCAGTTTGTTAAAAAAAAATCTTAAAAATCTTGCCTCAGTGACCAGCTATTAACAACAGATGGTCACATCCCGAAAGTGTGGTACACAGAGTGCTTCCACAGCTGTAAATTGGGAGCCTTGTAGTAGTGGTTTCACTGGGGGCAGAATCAAACCCTCTCTGACTGCTCTTTTTTATTATCTTTTAAATACAGTTTTTGTTTTTGAAATCTTTTTTTAGACAGCCATGAAAAATATTTACAAGACCATCAGAAGCTTACAAATGAGAAGCTGTACAGGAGTGTCTCACTGGCACCAAACTTCTAGTACAACCCAGTCCTGACAACAGTTTGGTTAAAACACCTGCACACCGGTGACTCAGGGAGCAAGGATGTAGTCTCAGACTCCTGAGATTTTTCAGTCCACCCCTCTTATTCCTGAGGTCAATAGTTTTTACAAGCCTGATCCGTGGAGCATCTTATCTCTCTTTGTCTAAGACTGACGGGCTGTCCTGGCCAGGTAGATGAAGTGTACAGCAAGAAAAAATATTACAGAAGCTTTCGTAACTTGGGTGCAG
This sequence comes from Aegotheles bennettii, assembly GCA_013398125.1. Classification (NCBI taxonomy): domain Eukaryota; kingdom Metazoa; phylum Chordata; class Aves; order Caprimulgiformes; family Aegothelidae; genus Aegotheles; species Aegotheles bennettii. The sequence continues at coordinate 78,256 of VZRW01008135.1, read as the reverse complement.
AGTTCTATTACAGCAACACTAGCAGAGAGCTTAGGCGCCCTACATCCCTTTGTGTCCCTGTGAAATTGCATATTTCTCTTAATTTTATATCTCAGTTCTGGAAGTTGTGAAGATGATATTTCTTTTTCTGTGCTGTTTCTTTTTTGTCTTTCTGCTGTGAAGATCACAACTTTTCATGGGAGCAGTTGTATTTCACTATTCTCATTGTTCCAGATGGAGAAACAAATATTTTAGGTAACTTTACCAGGACAGTGCTAAGAAAAGAGAGTTGGTCTGTGGAGCAACAGAAAAACTTGTGTGAATATTCTTGCAGCAGTTTCTACATAAATTTGAATTGCACATCAGACATCGGTACAAACACTAGCTTTCAAATACATACAACTTATTAAATGATAAGTGAAAGTACTATAGAAATAGACATTATTAGAAATATGACACTAAGCCATGTTTTTACTTTTATCTAAAGCCTTAAGGATATACAAATTCCATTTAAGTGATATAAAACTCTTACTTCCAGAGGCAGTAGTCACATGCAGTACATAAGAGGACTCAGTGTATTAGGAAAATATAACTAGTAACTTAAACAACAAAAAATGAAGCAGAAGATGAGATTCACTGGTTTCCAACAGCTATGGCTATGCACGTGTGCACGACTGCACTGGTTGTCTCCACATTTACAAATTCCCCTCTCTTTCACAGAACCCTTTCTATGGGTTTATTCCATGGGACTCATTAATGGTTATTTTTCTAAGGGCTTTGGATATTGTCTTTTTTATACACTGCCTCAAGAGCAGAGATGAGAGTGATGCCAAGGTCTGAGCTCCCCTCTATGCTGTTTTATCACTGTCCAGCCTCCCTCGCTGACTCCCCTCTGACTCACTGGCAATACACTCATTATCCACTTTGGCAGGCAGGCATTCAGCTATTCCTTCAGAAATTAATTTGCCCAGTAGACTCTGCTTCCAGAATAAGAATACCATAATGCAGTCCAAACGATCCCTCTGCTAACTTTGAAAACATCAGTGATAGCAGTCAGTCTTTGTGGATCAAGCTTGTAGTCTCATCACATTTCTCAAGGGTGGGTATTTACAGACCCAAAACGCCATCCAAAATTGGCAGGCTTTTGAGGCTGAGGATGAAGGGGCTGGGACTATCCTCTCCCTCTGCCAGGAAAGACACTGTGGAGCTTCGGTTTGCTTCTGCTCCCCACTTCTTTACCTGTTCTTATGCAGAGTGACAGGAAATGGCTTCAGCCCCAGGGGCTTCAGCCCCACAGTGTCTGTCAGAGGCAATTCCCACCGTGATGTCACATTTATTAACTGGTTTCTGCTTGCGTTCTCCCTCGAAATTATGAGCGCTGCAGAGGATGCAGATTTTGGATGCGGTTTAAGATATACATTTTTAATTGATCTTGACTACTTAAAAGAAATTGCAGAACAATTAAATTTTGCTGTTGGACATGAAAGTGTCTGAGATTCAAGAATTCATGGGATTATTTTTCTAAAAAAAGATTCTTGGGATTTCTTTCCTTTATTTTTCTTTTCCCCCCGTGTTTCTAAACACAACTACGTTCTCTATTCTTAATTATCCCCCTGGAAATGTTTAGTCAAATTATGTTTCCAGTCACCCTAGTATAAATCCAGAGTAGCTCCAGTGAGTTCAGAGGAAGAAACCCAGATTTATATCAGTATGTGTAAGAAGAAAATTTGACTTAGGGCTCTGGTATACTGTTCCGTTGTTTATAGGAAGGTTCTGATTGAAAGTCAAAGTTTTCAAAGAGGTTTTCTTCACAAATCAATATCCTAGCAAGTCTAGCCAGTTTTTAAAAAAGAGGAAAAAAAAAACCAACCTACCCCACTTTACTTTCCTGGATGTTAATCTCTTTTCTTTGAATGTTTTTCTTTGTTTGGTTTTGAGTCCTAAATAACAGCAACTTGCTAACAGCATGGACTTGATTTAAAACTAACAATGACAGTCTAAGGCCCCATCAAAAAGGGTTAACCATAGACTAAAGTATCTGCTTAAAAAAATAAGTCTTTAAATCATTTTATGTTTAAGGGAATTTCTTTGCACCCTTCCCCCTTTCAAAAAAAAAAAAAAAGTGAGACCATCTTAACTGTAAGAGCAAGTTTATTCAGGTGGTATGAATCAGACAGGGCTCACTGATGCAAACTATAGCCTCAGAAAGCACAGCAGGCTCTGAGTCTCACAGGGCTGCCCCACGAAGAGAAGCATAACAAAAACCAGAGAAGAACAGGCCTGCAGTAATCTCCTTGCCCTGGCTAGAAAACAGGGGTGAAGGAAAGCTGCCCTCTCATTATGGTTTTGGTCTCAAGGTTAGAATTAGACCCTTAGGGTAAGCAGCTGTCAATTAGAGATAACTACAAGCAATGCTGTCTGAAATCTTGGACTTATCTCCTAGCAACTCCCCTTCTTTCAGGGCAGCAACCCTCCACTCTGCCTTCAGCTCAAGAGTCATCCTGAACATAGCAAAATAACCTTTTCAATTTGGGCAGATGCATAGAAAATCCAGTGTCCGGAGCCTGCATGAAGCCTGTGTGACATTTGACTGAAGCTGGGTTTTAATCTAGGTTGATTATATATTTGCTTTGTTTTCCACATCACAGGTGATGAGAGGTGATTTTGCCGAAAGAGTGTTCTCAGATAATACTTACAAATTTGATAGGTTTTAGGCACATGGTCATTTGCTCAGAGAGACGCAGGGCTATCGTGTTTGTGCATCTGCTGGTGCATCTTTCCTTCATGTTGCCTTTTACACCGGGAGAAATTTGCCAAGAGTCGAGAATGAGGAGTGGCCATGGTTACAGCAGCAGCTCTGGAGTCCTCTATCTAGCGTGGCAGGGTATACAGCGCATCAGCAAGCATAAATCCTTTTAAGAAAAGCATAAGGTTATGTACCATGTGTGTAGGAAACATGACAGAATTTGAGGGGGGAGACACCAAAAACCACCTCTACCTCTATTTCCAGGGTTCACCATTAATTACTTTTTTTTTTAGATTCATAGCAGTCCTTTTTCCTAACCTGGTGAAGGGTCTGAAAGGAGAGAGGGGAATCAGAGAGAGGAGGAGCAGGGAAAGAGAAAAGGGGTGCTCATGGAAAAATAAGTGTGGGAGGGGGGGAAGGAGCTCGTCTTTGATTCAGTTGGGGTCCATATTCACAAAGAGATCACTCAGAAATTTTATACAAATGGCAGGAGCAGAATGTGAGAGCAATGAGGGGCCTAATGCAGGCACTTGTCCTGTAATCAAAGATTCAGCTCAACATGAGTCTTTTGTGAGACAACAGCATCATTCTCCACCCGGGCTAACCCCTGAATGCAGAGCAGCTCTCTCAAGCAAGGCAGGGAGGACGAGCCTCGCACTGTTTTGTCTTGTTTGGAAAATACGAATATTTTTTTTTTCCTATTACTCATTTGTTTTTTTCTAAAGAAAAGATTTTTTTATATGCCTGTAGTAAGCCAGAGGATATTTGTGTGAGTGGAGGCACTCTCAGGGCGAGGAGAGAAGCAGCTGGGCTGACATGGTGGAGCGAGGGCAGCTCCAGCCTGCGCTTGGTGAGAGTGTGCAGAAAAATGGCTGACATTTCCACGCTAGCGAATGCATGATGGGCGTCTTCCTCTGCGTAAGCACAATTCCCCCTTCCTCAGGCTTTACCAGCCTTTTACATAGATGAAACATACAGGGATTCCTTTTTACCTGCTTAAAGCCATTTGGCAATAGAATTTCTCAACCTTTTTAAACATTTTTTTCTTAAAAAAAATGTTTTACCATTTTATTGACATGAAACAGAGAATTTCAATCTGGGTAAATAGACTTTTTCAATTGGGTTGCATTAGAAACCTCTCTTTTGAGTTGCAAATGGGGTTTCTGTATATATATATTTAATGCCACCATAGAAAATTATTTTTAAGTAAAATAGAAAATATAAAACAATGTTTATCTGCTTCCTGATATTTCTGCTCAGTCTGAACATTACCTGATGTGATGGGTATAATCTATTCTTTTCAGAATTTGGCTCTGGAGAACTGGAAACAATATGAGCAAATTAAACCAGGTTTGCAATCCTTAAAGCCTTACACAGAAACAAGACAAAGGAATACAATTAAAGAATTTCCACATGGAAAGTGAATATAAAAATAAGTAGTCCAGTTGAACATTTTGTTATGCTGGTGTTACATCAGCTAAACCAGTGTGGCATTGTGGCAAGGAGGCAGGTCCAAAATTCTTAGGAATCCCATTAGTTCTTTGCTTTCTTCATTTGCTAAGTGCTTATCTCTATAGAGAGCTGACTGATACCTCTAGCATTGCTAAAGGTATTTGTTGAAAAGGCTACCCAGAAATGGGCTCAAGCCTACATTCCTCACTGATATCACAGGGAGTCCTGGAAGCAAAAGGCCGAATATTTGAATTTCAAAGAGGTGTATTTTAGACACCAACCTCATACAAAGTAGTCAGAAATGGCAATATTACCATTTTAGCATGCAATGTAAATTTTAAAATATTGCTGAACACCTTGGGGACAAAGGAAAAAACAAAAACATAGTTTCAAATAATAGACTTTTTTACTTGAATGTAAAAGCTAGATAGAAAATATTACTGATAAAATAATCTTCTTGTTAATTTAACTGAACATTTATTTATCTGTTTGATATGTACCGTCACCTTTTTACTTGATTCTCCAAGACACTTGTTATCCACCTGCATGCTGTGTGCGTGTGAGTGTGTGTGTATATTTGTGTGGGCATATATCCTTCAGGTACCTCTCAGCTGAAGATTTTGGAACCCTAAACTGTGTACTTTTCTCTCTGCTTATGTATGTAATTATGTTTACCTACATTTTCATATCCCATATATCCAAAACACTGTGGAAGTCTAGTTGCACAGTTATAGTGTAAGGCTTTATTAGATTATTATTTACTATTTGTGCACATATTCAAATTTATACTTGTCAAAAATGAGCACATATAAATCCCCAATGGATCCTTTTTTTTTTTTTTTCATATGGCAGAGGTGTGTTTTCAATCTCATATTATAAATTTGCGACATTATATAGGATTGCAAAAAGTTTGTGTTTTCAAACTAGGCCTGGCTTTAATTCTTGGTGTGATGTAATCACTACCATATCCCTTCTTGCTGAGAAATAAAACCAGAGAGAACTCTGCAGGCGTTGTGTACCTACCAGGCTGCCCTGGGCTCCGCCGGGAGAGCTTCCAGTGGGATTCAGCACTCTGCTCCCATTCAGGGACCGAATAAGAATGTGCTTAAGTGCTTTGTGCTTCGAAAACATGCTTAAATGCTTTGTTGAGTTGGGAACTAATTAAATGACTGAAAGTTCAAACTTAATATCTCCGTGTAAGGAATGTGTGAATTTTCCCACAGGAAAGAATAGCATGCTCTGAAAATATAGCCAAAAACATTTTGTTTGTTTCATTGGTTTTGTTTTGGTTTTCCTAAGGAAATTAATTTTCAAGGCCTTCTCTTCTAAATAATTTAAAATATATTGTAAAATGGCATACAAGAAAAATAGAAAGCAAAACAAAAATTTATAATTTCACCAAATTAATTTGTAGTTATATTTTTATTTCTGAAATCTAGAAATGAAACATTGTTGGGCTTTTCTATTTCTCTTTTTTTCAGATATTAATTTTTACATTTTTTTCCAAGTGCCTCACAGAAGGTTGGCAAAGTTCCAGAATAACAGCTGGACGTGAGAAAGAATGAAAAACTATATCATAGAAATTCAAATGAGAAATAAGATATACATTTTTAATGGGTATGGTTATCACTCATTTGAACAAATTATAAAAGAGGGATTGTTTTTTAGATTTCCAGATGACTTCAGCTCAACATTGGATACCTTTCCAATAGAAAAATACCAGCGATTAACTTCACAGAACATCTGTGGTTTGAAATTCAAACATAAAATGGTACATTCTGGTACATTCAGAGCTCAAAGCATCAGAGATAGGTAATTCTGGAATTCTGGATATAATCCCATTTGGGATGTGTGTGGAAAAAGGTACTTCATTTCATGTCCTGAAGAGCAACTGGTTTTGGTTTTTTTCAAATGTTTTTTCTTTGTTTTGGTTTTTTTTTTTTCTGTTGGCTATGTCCAGGAAACCATATACATAACATCAGAAAGGGTGGTTGTTAAGATCAGATCTATTGACATAATTAACTTATTTGCAAACAGTTTCATGTATTTTTGTCTGAGTCTGCCTTCTTGCATGCACCAAAACTGCCCTGATTCAGCTCCTTGTGAATTAGGGTGTACAGCAAATAAAGGAACAATCATCTAGTCCAAACATATTTGCATTCTTAATATGGTGCACACATTCAGGCAAGCAGCAATTTGCATGAAGACCATGAGCCAAATTCAGTTCTGACAGTAGCAGGCATAACTTCAGTCAAATCAGACAAGCAGCAGGCATTTACAAGGGGCAAGAATAGGTGCTGTGTACTTGCTGCATGTCCATGCTCCAGCATAATGCATTGCTGTTGCTCAAAACTTCACATTTTCCACAGATGGGCCAGAGCTTATCAAAACTAAATGCAGCTTCAGCTGCAAGTGTGGATTTATATGCGGTAGCTGGCAAGATATAGAGCTTGCTTGTACACCTAGGTTTCAGCTTGAAGAGTAAGTCTACTTTAAAAAATTATTCTCCTTGCAAGCTTTTGTAACAGGGATTAGCTGAGAAGCAGCATGCCAGGATGCCTCTGGCCACCTTCAAAGCATCCTTGTAAACTCAGTCACAAGCAGAATTAACTTCATTTTGTCCAAAGTATTAGCACTGTTTTAGGCATTCGTTTTCCAAGTGTTCTTACTAATATTTTAATGGTGGTTGTATACCACAGTGCTGTGAAGCTGGCTGGTGTGTCTTGCTGTGTTTCAGCAAATGTTGTGAGGAATCTACAGCAATTAGCTGTTCATGCCTCTGCTTTCCTGTTTTGTGCCTTCCCTTTCATGTATCAGATGTTTGTAAGTTTTCCATTAGACATTTCCTGCTTCTAATAGATGTTTGTGAGGCTTTTGCTTTGAGCTATCAAGGCTCCAATTTGTGCTGAGATGTTTGGTTTTGTTTTAGGGCTGAGGGGTCTTTGTACTCCTTTCTTCCTAGAAAACATTATAATCTGGAAAAAATAAATAAATTGTACTTTGCAAAAAGTGAATATGACTCCTTCATCTAAATGGCATGGTTTGCACATGTGTCTTTTGTCAGCAGATCACTCCTAAAATAAAAGCACTTAAACTGCAGTTTCTGCCAACTTATCAGACACCAATTGGTGACAACATATATGTACTGCAGTTTCTAAAGGCAGCTTTGTACTCCAGGGTTTTCATCTTCTTTGCCCTGTTTCTTTTTTTCGCTTTTTAATTTGAAACGGTGACTGATTTCTTTTTCTGTTTCCACCAGCTTCATGTGCTGTACTTAACAAGTAAGTAGCTTTAGCTGCTTTTGAAAGAAGAAAATACCTCTTACAAAGTGTTTCAAATGAGCATTGCCCACTGTGAAGTGGCTGTCAAAATTAACAGGAAAGGCATAATTGATTCCCTGAGAGTCATATACTAAAACTAGCTTAAATTTTACAGAACTGCTTCTGATGTGTTTAAATACTTAAATAAATGTGGACCTGATCTTTTAATCCCCTCTTCCATGTTTTAACAGCGGAGCAGCATACCCAGGCACCAAGGCAGCCTCAGACTCTCGGAGGGTGTTTTTGCAGCCAGGCGCTATCTATCATCCCTCCATTCACGTGGTACCAAGGCTCCTGGATCTGAATTTTGCTTATCGAGTCACCAAACCAATGAATCATCAAAGGAAGCTGTCAATTCACAGCACATCACCCATGCTTTGAACTTAGAAACCAGTCGAATATTTTGGAGTTTTATTTATTAAGGTCAAGACTGGATTTGAATTGGCAATGAGGGAAGGGGAGTGGTGAGGGGAGCAGAGGATGGCTGCTGACTCAAGAAACCTGCTGGGACTTTGTGGCCTACTGCTAGGCAACAGCCCATCCCCACCACAGCAAACATACGACCACAAAATGAATGACCTCATCTACAAATCAGCTATTTGATATGCAGATCGGACTGCAGTCCTCTTCAATAATACAACGCTGCGCAGGCAGCAGGTGCAGCAGGAAAGAGTACATGGCCTTTCCACGTTTTAAAAGGCAGGGCTGGTTTGTGCTGCTTCGCTCCCTCTGGTCCTTTGCAATTCCTGAAGCTCTATTACCTTCATTTTTTATTTAGACTCTCCATTTAAAGAAAACATGGCTACTCCTTTCTGTTCCTCTCCACACCATCTTAGGCCAAGAAGAGGCAGGATTAAGAAGCTGCGCCAGCAGTGTTTATGATTCCTTCAGCATTTGAATACACAGCCTGAACAAACAAGGGGCATTTTAGGAAGGAATTGCAATTTCTGAGGTTTTTCCCTTCTCAGATGTCATCTCTTTGTAAATGATTATCAAAGTGTGGTTTGTGTTTGTTTTTTTTTTTTAAATGGAGCTCCTCTTTGTGCAGACAGCAGTGCACGCAGAAGGCAGCATTTCTCTCCGTGCATGCGTACTCTCCTTTAATTGTATGGAAACTGCTGTTTGCATTGTATGGCAAGTGAGCGGCGTGCAGATTTGAGGGCAGCCTCGCAAAACAACAAACATGGTGTTTTGTAACGGAATTAAAGTATTTTTCAACTGTGTGTTAAAAAGAATAAAGAGCTGCTACTCTGGACTAAGAAACAGCACTGAGCCTCTTAGTGGGCCTCAAAGAGCAATAAAACACAGTGTAATATAATTTGTATTGTCTGTGGTTGCAGGTTATGTCCTGAAAGTCGTAAACTATTACAACTTTATAGCTATGCTGCTGGTATTAACTAAATGAAAGGGTTATTTGTTCTAAATCTGTAGTCTGTATGATAGCGAAACTTAAATTCATCAAGAGCCATTGATGAAAAAGAAGGTAAAAATGCTGCAGAGCCAATAGAATCCAAGCTATAATGCAGAGGCAAACAAGAAAACAAAGGTATGGTACGGTGTCTAACCCCTCTGAGCTTCTGCCTCATACTTCTGGAGGGCAGAATCGATCATCCTTGAGACTACAAGGTACATTCTGCTGATGGGCCTGAAGGAAGCCTTGGGCTGCTTGTTACAGGAAGCTATGAAAAAATAGATATTTACACTATTGTGTTTAGATCATTCTGGGATTCTAAAGGAAGATCCTGGTTTTGCTGAAACATAAGAGTTCCTTCTTTTTTTTTCCCTTAAGAGGTTTTTTGTTGAAAAACACACCTATGAGTAGTAAAGATGGTGATTTAGAGAGTAAATCTAGTAACACTCTGCATTTTTCCTGAAAACTGTGAAAATATATAGGTTTTTTTCTGAAACCTTGGAATTTCCTGTTAAAGTGAAATTGTTGTTTTCCACTTGTATCCAGTTGTAATGCTTTAGCTTTATTCAGACTTGAATTTAAACATGGATGAGATGTGTGTCATTAAACTTGCTTAAGCCCATGAATTATTTGTCAGATAATTCTGCAGCTGGTTCCTCGTAACCTCTAGCTTCTGCATAAGTCATTTGTTGCTGGTACTGGGGATCGGATCTGGCCTGTCAGGATCTCCTCACCATTACGAACTCCTTCTGCAAGGCTTACGTGAAACAAACACTTTAAATTTGAGTTTAGAATGCACATCAAGTTAATGCTTTCAAGTATTTGCTTAAAATTGACTAACCTGGAAATTGTTTTTGACTATAAACTCACCGACGAGAATGCTCACAGAAAAATTCTAATAGAAAAGATGCAACGGCACTCAAAGGAAATGGGTTTGGACACCCAAATGAATGTTGATGACACAATTGCGATATTATCCCATTTCTTTCAAATGGGCTTTGCTGCCAGAAGACATTTTAAATGTCTGACTTTTGAAACAATGCCTCAAGGTCCCCAAGAAATTGTCTTCAGAGTTTGGTTCAGGACAGAGCCAAAGGGCTGCCCACATCTTCTGTCCTCTGCCTGACAGAGAACAAAAGCAGCAGTTTGAAACACTTCAGGATTTGATGCCAGGGAACTTGAATGAGTTCTTGAAGGCCAAGTAGGCCTGACCTGCCCTCCTGATGCAGTGGAAGTGAGCAGAAGAAGAGGGAAGGGGGCAGTGGGACTGTTCTCTGCCCTGCTGCAGCCATGCCATGTTGGCATGGGTTTGTGAGATGTTGTGGTGGTAGCCCTGCTTTCTTCTGTTTCTCTGAGGACAACCCAAGTGGCTTAGTTGGGAGGGTGTGGGCCATTTTAGGGGTCAATGACATTGATTCTTACCCAGGGGTTTCAGGCAATTTTTATTACACTGTGTACATAAATGTGAAAATTGCCTGAAAATCTGTTTTCTCAAAACAGGCTCCCAAAAGCTCCTCAACTTTGCAAACCTCCGTGTGCTTTAAAGTCCTTAATGACTCTTCGTTGCCACATCTCAGGTGGCTGGATAGATGGTTACTTGAATGTATCTTAAGTTTTGGAAGTATATGCTTTTGAGAACATTAACCTCAGTGTCCCATCAGTGGCCACACTGGCAGAGTGGGGCTGAGGAGCTTGAGAGCCCCTCCAGGATCCTGACCATGTGCTGACAACACTGAGGTCTTGGGACATACCCCACATACCCTTCAGTCCCAGCTACAGCTCAGCTCACCACCAGCTGTTCTGTTGGTGAGCATCCTACATCTGGCACAGATGCAAAGGTAACTACATTTTTAAGGACACACCATTAAACAGGGAGATTTTCAACTAAAGGCAGTTTTCTCTGAGTGGTAAACATTGGAAAACTTTTGACTACTGTAAACACAGGAATCTCTGGTTGCGGTTTTAATAGCACATTTAAGTCTCAAGAAGCTAGAGTGGGTGAGAGCACAGACTCAGCGAGGAGCTGCATGTGACCATCCAGGTCTGGGGCTGGCAGAGCTTGGTGGCACAGCTGCAGGCCATTCCCTGCCTTCAGGACTCAGTGCCAGAGAATGATCCAGAGCATTTTTATGTAATATTTGAATGAATATTTAAATAAAGATGCCAATAGTATATGCAGATCACAAAAGGCAAAGCCTTTGGTATGGAAGCAATTTGAGACAACTGGATGCTTGGGCAGACAGCCTGGGTAATAGTAAGCAACAGAAGAACCATTTCCAAGCCAGCTAAGTGGCATCTGTTCAGATTTCTTTCTTAGTGCAAGCTTTCCTTCCCTGTGACAAGGCGAGGCACATTCTCCCTGTCCTGCCTGACAGTGCAGAAGTGGCAGTGGCTGCTGCTGTCCCCAAGCTGGGCCCCGCAGGGGCAGAATCTACTGATGTGGAGCTGCTGCTGGGACAATGTGAAAGAGTGAGATTGTTCCTGCATGGCTGAAATGCAAACAGGGAGCACGCTGAAGCCCTGCTGCCTTGAAGACAGGGAGAAGAGCAAGGGCACTGGTGGAAGGAGGGGAAGAGATCCCACAGTGTTAAGGCTGCTTTTGCTGAATGCATCCCACTAAAGAACAAAGCAAGGAGAGCGAGCTCTTTCAAGAATTTGATCCACCGAGCAAGGCTGCTACATTGTTAACCCCTTCACAGCAAGCCGTTTAGGACTTAATTTAACTAGAATGCCATTGGAAAACAGCAGATTGAAATGCTTTACAGGAGAGCAATGCCACAAGCACTGGCGAGGAATCCCTGGCTCTAACAAGTAGGCCTTTGCTTTTGCACTTGATTTTTTGATGGGCGGTGCTACTGAAGCAATTGTGGCAAGCCCATGGCATTGAAAGAGTTACTACAAACCAGAGGATAAAATGTCAATGATGCCTGATGCAGAGAAATGTGCAGCGTTAGCAGATATATGCTGCTGATCTGGTAGCAGCTAGCCCTCTCCCTTCAACAATGTGATATTTCTGGGTTTCAGTAACCAGCCCCATAGGAGGTCTTCCTTGATACTTTGAACCAATTTGTGGCATTTGGCTCCTGGCCAGTGAAAGGAAGCGAGCAGAGCTACTGGGCTTAAGGAAGGGTTTGGGGAGGGATTGCACCTAAACTGTATAGCACTCACGGGCAGTGCACAGGCTCCACCAGGCACTGGTAGGACGTAGTAGCCTTTCTGCACCAAGGCAGTCTTTCTACACGTTTCCTAATCTCACTAGAATAGACAGATTGAACTCCGGAAAGAAATCTTTTCCATATCCGTTGAGTGTGAACGATGAGATTGTGCAAGGCCAAGCCCCGTGTTTTCTACCATGACTATGGGACTGTTCAGAAAAATAGCAGTGCTACATATTGCTCCGTGCTCACCCCATGTCACCACAGCCACAGGGTGACAGGCAGAGGTGCAGAAGTCTCCAACATAGCGCTGCACAAGTCGCAGCTGAAATTTTTGCTGTGTACTTGTACTGAGCTCTGCCAGTCAAGTGTGGCTTTAGGATTAGAAATCACCGAACTATAACTGCCTTGCACCATGCTCTGCATTCATCCACTGTGATATTCCTGCTGCTTGTGGCATCCTTGCCACACTAAAAAGGTCAGCCCAAGGCTTCATCAGTGCTGGATGTGATTTGCTCCACCGCAACAGTGTTTGCAAGTACATGGTACTGATAAACCATGCTGGTAAACATCAGGTTTATACCAGCAAGAAACCTCCCCAAGTGAACAAGCAATACAGGAGCATCTATGTTTAACTGGAGGTTTTGCCCTGACAGACTGGGGGTGTAGGGGTGTGGGGTTGCCTTCCTTTTCACTTCATTCACACACACAAATCTTTTAAGAATAAACTAGATTTAAGCTGTAGCTGAACAACTGCAGACAATAATTAAAAAATTTGCTTCCAGGCCTAAAATCACTTGAATTTCTTTTAGTAATGCTCTTTCTGCAGATTATATTGCTCTTTTTTTTTTCTTTTTCTCTTTTTTTTTTTTTTCCCCAGAAAGATCCATATTGTAGCATTTTAACAGAGGAAACTCACGCAGCCTCTGCTTTTCTGCTTGGTGTATACTGAAATAATTGCTGCATTTTAACAAGCTAAATTGCATTCCCACCAGCTGTCCCTCAGACCAAACCTTCAAGGGTATGCTAAACAATAATGACTACAACAACAGTAAACCCAAAAGGCCTCAAGATCTCTTCAAAGATAAGACGTCTTGCTGTTTCCCTTCCACATCCAGGCACTTTCATGCAGATGAGAAGACACTATGCATATAGCCTACCTAGGCAGAGCAATGGCGTGAGTTTGGCCCTCTGCGAATGGAGGGAAGGGACATCTCATAAAAATCAGAGGCTGGTGTTCCAGTGCAGAGCCAGGATAACTCTGCTGAAGCCAGGGTGTGCCGAGTTGCCCATGACCTGGCTGAGATNNNAGTTTGGCGTTTCAAAAACTCCCCCCCCCCCCCCCCAAATCACCAGGTAGATGCTCTTCTCTACATGTCAGCTTCTGTCCTGCGGAGCTCTGACCTGTGACTGTCCCGCGGCCCGTGGCTGGGGCAGGGAGCGCGGGTGGGCAGCGGGGGCAGGCGGGGAAGGGGCAGGCGGCGCGGCCGAGCAGGGGGGGCGGGCAACAGCCGCTCGCTCGGCGCCCGAGCTGACTGGTGGCAGATGGGGAGGGCAGGAGCCGGGATTAGCAATTCCTCCTCACCTACCCGCCCCTTCCCCGGCCCCAGCTGGCTATTTAAAAAGAAAGCCATAAACCCATTAGTACAAAGACAAATGAATCTCATACCCTGAGGCATTCCTTCATTCAGAACTGGCCTTAACTACTTTTTCAACCTTCCTCCCTTAAACCCCATCATCTTTTGCGTTTTCTTATAATACCAGAGTTCAGCAAAACGCTTGACAACACAGTCAGATGGGAGATTTATAACCTATAGATATAACCTCTATAACCTCACTTTGCATGTATGCAGGTATATGCTCATATATATACATGTGTGCTCAAATATCTGTATAAACTATGTCAGCATGTATATGTCCAAGTATATACTCAGATAAGTCTTCCTCATTATTTATATAGATACATATTATTTTGTTTAATTTTGTTAGGCACATACAGTGCAATTAACACTGGAAATGGACTGCATGCTAAGTTTAATATGATATAATTTTATGTTTCCTTGATTTTACATTAATTTACACTAATACTAAGCACATGTGAGCCTGTGGATCAGCAGCCAGTGTGAATTAGTTCCCCTTGCTGCTACACAGGATGTAGAAAATCATGTGGCAATATTGTAATAACTATAAAGGACTTGTCACAGCAGCATAGTGGGAATGGCTTTGAGGAAATTACAAGTGAAAACAAAAAATAAGGCTTTATGGAGTTTTTCTTTGTTTATTTGTTTTCCAGTAAAAAAAACCAAAAACCTGCTCTAGATACAGATGAAGTATCTATAAGATAGATGGAGGAGAAAAGTACTGTGTGCTGAATTATATGTATGGTAATACATTTAGAAGATGCAAATCTAAATAAAGTCATTTAAAGGTTAATCCGACCACATTAAATATGTCTGAATTATAGTTCAGATTTTTTGGAACTGTGCATGTTTGAATGTGCTACTAAATAGTGAAAATAAAGGCAAAGGGATACAATTTAAGTCACTTGTTTTTTAACTTTCTGTCACGATCAGCTACTTCTTATCATCTGTAATTTGCAATTTCCTGCTGTTGATTATACACACCTATATATAGATGTGTTAACTAGCCCATAGTTTAAAAATGTGTATTTAAACTGAGTGGAAGACTTAAGCTTCTTTGGTATTAATTTCATCTCACTTACTCTTGGCAGCTCACACCTCTTCCAAACAGTTTCATCACCTTTTGTTTTTTCAGAGTTTTTTCTTGGTTTTTTTTTACAAATAAAACAATGATTTTTGCAAATAAAATTATGTCTTCGAAGTTGTAGGTTGTGTTGATGCATCACACACAGGACTTTCAATCAAAATCATATCGATTATAGGTCAAAACACTTTTAAACTACTAGGCCCCTTCAGTACACTCAAAGCACTGAAGTCAAGCTGCTATTAGCATGACTGCACCTTCCGTCCCTTCAGAGCAGGCAGCAGAATCAACATCCAGTGCTTGATAGCGACTGGCTAGGGTTCATGAATATGGCCGCCTACTCCATTAAAATCAAAAGTAGCTACAGAGACTTCCTTGTATTACAACTCTTTCTTAATCAAAGCTCACATCATAGTCAATGAAGTTATAGATTACTGAAGATTTTGCCCTTAAATGAAGGTCCTTTTATTTGGTTTACATAATTTTTAAAATCTTGGTCGGGCTAGAACATATTAAGTACTTTTCTTCTATGTAAAACCCATCCAAGTTCAGAGTTGACTAAGTTAGTTTTGCTTTATATTATGTTGTTTGTCATGAAATTAAGGGCGATAGACGTGTAGATAGATACCCTTAAACACAAGTGGAAGCTTTTCAAGCAGCTGGTGGACCAACAGGTACAACTGTTATTCAGGTTAATCAGAGTTCTCCGAGAGAGAACTCTCTTGATGATAGACCTCTAAATTTCTTCTGTGCTTTGGAAAATTCTACCCTATATCCCTTAGTCATCTACGGATGTCTTCAACTGCATGTTTGATACAGAGGGTATGCCAAGTTGATTATGTTTTCTAAAACAAGCTAGCTTTTCACTGCAAAAGAGGCCAAAGAGGGCAGTGCAGCACAAGGTGACAAGCTTCAAGCCTCAGAATAGTCAGAGATTAGCACAAATTGGTTTTGTAAACAGGATTTTGCAGAGACTGAAGCTGTTAATTGTTATTGTAATGCACAACATTTTAATTGAGTTAATCGGCACAAAATGTTTATCTCTATTGACTGAGATAAAATGTCAAAAGCTCTTTGATGGCAATTGGAATTACAGTGGGCAACCTTGACAATAGAAGTCAATGTTTTACAATGTGCTGCTGTTTAGATGTGTTTGCTGGTGAAATTAAACATAATGTTGCTTATCTCCAAGGTATCAATTTTGCCTTGAGAAAGGGTGTCCCAAAGCACCACTGCAGATTTTTTTTTTAGTTCCAACTATCTGTAGATAGAGGTGAAAGATAGGCTGGCTCAGGTTAATTCCACTTATTCAGGGAAGCCCTGCTGGCACACTCTTAGCACAGGCCTAAGTTTTCACAAGACCATGCTGGGCTTTGCTTTACACATAGCCTACAGTTGCATGCCTGCACACTCTCTCCAAAGGAAAAAACAGGCTCAGGGGAACAGCAGAATGGTCAGCAATTAGCCAGGTGCATCCCTGCTCTCCCTGCATAGGCATTGTCTTCTGGTACTGGGAAGACACCAAAGAGGTGGAAAAGAGGAGAAAAAAAAGTTCAAGCATCATGCCAGAGACACTCTGCAGGCAGGATCCAAAACTGGGAATCCTAAGGCCAAACGGGAATTTAGCCAGAGACCTTGATACGCTGCCTGCCTGCCAAGTCTCAGGGCTGCTGAGAAAAGTCTGATTGCTCTTTTTGGAGGTGTAGAATGTCTTCCAGCTCCCAGCTCACTTCCGCCGAGTTCTAAGGAAGTCCTTCAGGTCATTTTCGCCTAGCTTCTCCTTGTCAATCCAGTGAAAGCCCTCAAGTGAAAAATAAACTGTCAATCTGTAGCAACTAGGAGGGAAGCTGCTGACCTTTCTACAGAAGCAAGTTCCTGAATGGTGAAGTAAATATTCCAGGAGTCTAGCCATGCCTGAGTGCAGATGCCACCTTGCTGGATCAGGCCAGCACCTGCAGGCAAGCAGAAGGTGTGTGGGAAGAACAGATAAGGGCCTGATTTCTCCTCCTTGAGGCAGCACTCAGGGCTGCTGTTGCCCATCAGCACTGGCAATACACACAGGACCTGCTAATGGCAGGCCAGCACATTAAGTCTGGGAAGCTCAAGCCAAAATGTAGTTGTGTCTTTCCTTTTTTTTACTACAGCATATAATTTTATCAGCCCAGGGGGTTTCAGTTCCCTTCAAAGTTATAACTATAATTTAGCTTCCAGGAATGTGGCCCCCAGTTTTGTCCAGAGACAGAAGCTTCTCGGCAGTCCTTTGGTATCGGAGAGTGCTGGAACACAGCCACAGGTCAGAAAATGCTGCCCGAGAAAGAGAGTGATGAAAGTACCGACACTTTTGTTTAAACAATTTGCCTTCCTTTTCCCCTCCAGGAATAGTTTATAAATCGTATACCTGTCAAAGCAGTGCCAACACACTGCTCTGACAATTTCTATTTTTGACATGAGCATGTGTTTGGCTGCACTTCCAATAGCTGGCTGGAGCCGTGTTATTATGAGATGCATCCAGACGGAGCATCTCTGCATTCCAGCCACCACTGTCTCTAGCTGGGCAGGTCATCCGCTGAAACTAAAAATGCTGAGACCTGATTCTCAGTCCCATGTTAATTAAACATTAGGAAGCAGCTGAAATTTGTTTATTTATTTTTTTTCTGCTGACAGCTTGCAAAAGCACTTTCAGAGTAGACTGGATGGAAGGAATGGAACTGAGCAATGAAATGGGGCTGAGGTTGCTGTAAGCAACAAGCACAAAGCAATCTATGCAGCCAGGCAGTCCAGGTGGTGAGAGGTGGAGAAGCTCTGAGGCTGTTCTCATTGTATTCGTTCTGGGCACACTTGCTTTTCTTTCCATGTTTTTCATATAATCCACCTAAGGTCAAGTCTGTTGGTTTGGACATTGCCATCTTTCTAGAGTAGGAAGAAAGAAACACCAGGGTCCCTTAAAGCCATCAAAAACCTACTTTCAGGAATCAAGTCCCTCGTAAAATATTTTCATAAGACTGTCTGAATCACTTGCATCTGTTCTACCTATTATTCAATCTTCTATCCTAGGGTGAACTTTTCTAAAAGAGGCATGCCTGGTGACATATTTCCTTGTGTTAGCTAGTGTAGCATCCAACAAATGGAGCAGTTTAGTAAGCAGAGTGCCTACGGGGCCATCAGTAGTAAATCCACAAAAGGTAAACAAAGCCTGAAGCTACAGTCATTTTTGTGTGATGGCCTCTTTGCAACTTCTTTGAAGGAGACATCTCTGTGGTGTGAGCTGCAGAGAAACTACTCCAATGGAAATGAGCTATGGCTGGGGAGCATGGGCAAGCAGGGGGAAGTGATGGTGGCAGCAAAATCAGGATGGAGATGCAGGATTTCATTTTTAACATGATTTGGGGTTGTAACCTCCTGTCTTCTACAAAACCCCGTGTTCCCACAGCAATCTAACATGGAAAACTTTAGAATGTTTTTGTTGTTTCTTGCTTTTAAGTTTGATTCACATGTCTATCTGTCCCTTGGAAAAAGCCTGATCTTCTTTCAGTATTTTTTTTTGTATCTGGGAAGTAAGGTAGAATTGTTTTTCCATCAGTGGAGGAAAAGGCAGTTTCCTAAGATGCTTGTTCTTTGGAGTTACACCAGAGAAATAATATGTGTGATACATTTCTCTTTCATTCATGTTGTAGGATATCATGTAGGGGGAAAAAGATGGGTCTGCACAAAGCCATTGCAGTTATTGCATATACAGGCATTAAAAGTGCATAAAAGTAATTGCAGATACAGGCTCAGGTATTTTATACAGCTTTTTCACTGGCCATCTCCAATTATTCTTCTCTTGACTAATTCTTTTTATGGTGACTATAAATATTTTTTTTATTATTTTTTTAGTATTCTGTGTTTTTAAATGATTGCAATGATTCTTTATTACACACTATTACAGAGAGGAAAGAAACAGTTTCACATGTAGTTAATTGTACAGGACAGAGCATCGCCACAAAGCTTTGCAAAAATTAAATTAATCTGGCATCATAGCAGGACAGTCACTTGAGAGGGTTCAAATGCTAGAGGCAAGCACAGAAAGCAGAAGGGCAGGCAGTTATCCAGGTGAACTTACATTGGCAAAGGGATCTGAGAGAAAGAAGAGATGTTTTGTAAAATATGTGACAGGAACACACAACAGAGAAAAATATCTTAAATTGTAAAAAACAGGAGGTGATAGGTTTTGTCACCTGAGACTTTGAGCTCTTTGGCATAGAGGCTGTCTTCACATGTTGCATTTTTGTGCATTTATAAAGCAGGTTCTGACCTCAGACAAAAGTCTTTTTCAAGTCTCACCTATCTGCATCTTTAATTATCTAAATACCTTTCATAAAATGACCCAAAGCCATGGGTATTTAAAACCACCTCAGGTCTCTAAATAAAGAATGATGATAGATGGCAGCAAAATGAGCTGTGACAGGTAGATGTGCTGTGACCAGAGGGACTGGCCTGTTCTTATTTTGCATCAATGTTAATTAGGTAGAAGTGGGAGTAAATAGCATCTTAATAAAGAAATATTACAAAAGGACCTGGAGAAGTTGTAGAGATTAATTAGATAATCTTCATAAGGCATTTTGAATATGAGTATTTCTTTGCATACTTTCACTTAATTAAACGTTTAATTCATCTAACAAAATCTCACTATAAAGAGCAGTATTTTTATCAGTCAAATATGCAAAAATTAAATTTGTACCTATAAACTTGTTTCCTTTCATTCTCAATGTACATAGAGTATGTGTCTCTGAGGGTATATGCCTGTCTGTACATATGTGTCTGCATGGGAGTAATAAGATATGTGCAGAAGTATAGGTACTCATACAATACCCATAGTGGGACAGAAGTAGGAACAGTTTTCCTAGCAAACCGAGAGTTTCCAACATCTATTTTTTATGCTCATAGAAGTAGCAAGAGAAATGAAGAATGGACATGTGCAGGTGAAAACACTCTCTATTTTATGGTGCTAATTTGTCTTTATTAGAATCTGGATGGGAAAGAAGAAAATAAAAATCTATTGTTCATTTTTACTTTGATCATCATACCCATCATCTTATATACACATGCTTTCCTCTTCCAAGGGCATATATTGCATTTATTCTGCAGCTGCATATATTGATTTTGGACTACCGAGTTCAGTGCAGATGAGTGACAAACTAAGTAAGCTGCTGGGTGACTGATAAGTAACTGTGTTTAATCTCTTGGCTCCAAAATGAAATCCCATAACGCATTTCAACCATTTTAGTTTTGGTACTCAGTCAAGAACATACAATCTTATTAATTATTTTTCTTACAAAAGTTAAGACCAGTAGTAGAATAGAAACTTTCATGGAAACTGCTGTAATTCTGCATCCTACCTCTACCAAAGTATACACATAATTATTCCAGATTTACACCAATGCATCTGTATAATTTCAGCTGATAGTTTTAATTAGATGCAATATTCATTTGCATGTCTCTTGTATTGTATTTGTTGTTCAGTAACTGAATAGATTATTGCTTCTTTTTATGAACTGTGGTGTTTCCTAAACTGTGGTGTTATCCACTGAATAAACAACAGATTACACAACTTCCTAATGCAGAACTCTGGGTTCAAAAATATAGATGTTAGTAATTATTTATTATTATTATTATTATTATTAAATTAATTATGTTATTTTGTTGGTATATTGTATATAAAGATAATTACATAGTCATGTATAAATCTATTCCTTTCTATTTTTATGTTATTATTTTCTTAGCTCTCCTATCAATCATAACAATCCTGTTACCTGTAAGTAGTGATAAGCAGTGTAAATTTTACAACATGCACACTGAAATCTAGAAGCAGTAAAAGTGAGTCTTTTTGAAATGCCAGCTACAATGTTTAACCCAAAGCCTCACTGAGAGGAAAGCATTATAAGGTTGGAAAATTCTCTTCTTTCTTTGCACAGCTGGACAACATACTTAGGGAGAGCTTACAAACTGTAACACAATGGTATCAAATGAATTGTGGCACACATACTCCGAAGCAATTAAGAGCAGAATATGTTCCACAAAATCACAGCTTGTGTAAGCTCTTGTATTGCAAACCATTAGACTACTTGAAGCTGGGCTGGGTCTGGAGGGGAGGTGTGACTGCAAGTAGCCAGACATAGTCAAGCTCATTTTTCCATAACTGTTGTGGCTACTGGCATCTGTGAAGTCCTCCAAGAACCTGACATCTCTGCTACAACAGATTTATTACTGGCAAAGCCTGAACTGGCTGAAGGACGGCTAAAGCTGCCCATGGGCACTGGACTTACCCTTAAGTCACAGCAGTGGTGGACTCATTGCCATCTGGCTTTTTTTTACTGAAGAGGAACAATCATAGCTCTCCTGCTTGTAAGTGTTGGTATAGATAGCCACTTTTTATGCCTTTTTAACACATAAACACTTTTGAAGTATTGCTAAGATCTTTCACCCAGGAATGCCTGAATGCAGTAAAGGAATAAAATTGCCCCAGAAAATAAAAATTTCCACCTGTAATTAGGAATAGGAGTATGTGCAAACCAACAACAGGGCTGCCTCCTGACTGAATGGCATAGGGTGCAAGGAGGAGAAAATGTGTGCTTTTAAAGGACTTATCCAACAAAATCCAGTAAAATGTGTTTGATAACACATTAGCTGAATAGTAATTAGCCAGGGTTTATTCCCGCTTTATGTGCTAATGGAAAGCAAGTTTGAGCAGGGAATGGCTGCTTGAAAACCTCTCATTAGGTAAATGTGCAAGGTTTTTTAGCATTTTCTGGTTAGACAGACTGTAGATTATCTAAGATGAGGCAATGGTAAGAATGTTAAAAAATTATCAAGCATTCCAATAACCTCCGGCTAGACTTCAGTTTGTTCCTAAAGAAGGAGACTATGATAACAGCACATTTCAGGCAATTAAAATACAGTAAGGTTCACAGCAGAGGTGACTGACTGTTTGAAAAGTGCTGCAGCACACAATTTATGACATCCTTTATTTTAAAACTGTTCAGTATATCCTGTAAATGCTTTAATGTGCTTAAGTCAGTTTATTCCTTTGTTAATGGTCCGTGATTGCAATCAGGCATGCCCCATAGACAGCTTCACACTTCCGTGTGAGGTATTATTTGATAAAAACCCTAATCAATAAATCTCATTTATTCTCTTGCAAGATACAGTTACATAATGTGTTTCCAATTTGGGCCAGGATCAGTTTCCTGGAATGCTGAATAACCTGTGAGAATTTGTAAGCTTTATACCAAGCTGGCATTCAAAATCTTTACTACTGGACTCTAGATCTTGCTTTATAAAAATAAAATAGAGTTGTTCTTGAAATGATCTCATATTTCCACAAGATTTTAAGGATAATTGAAAAGGTTATAGAATTAAACGAGGATACTGTATGTAATGCAGAGTCTGGCTTCTAGAGTTTCCTCTCTAAACCTGTAAGAAGTCATCGTATATTATTAAGATACCAAATCATAATCCAAATAAATAGTATGATTTGGTTTAAGATTGAATGACTACTAGAAGCTGGACGGTTGGATTGCACATTATTTCAAAGAGCATGGATTCCACCAAAAAGATTTTCTTATAAAAAATGTTACTGTAAATCTTGTGAATCTTCTCTGCATTGGGGAAATGCCTAGATTAGCCCAGATCTTCATAAGATAGATACACTGTAAAAATGAGAGCTACTAAAACCTAAAAATTCCATCCCGTCTCATGGGAATTGATTCTGTTTAAAAGTTTCCTTTTTTTTTTTTCCCCCATAAAATGAAAATTCCTTTACAAATGTTTTTGGAAACATAAGTTCTTTCAATAAATGTGTTGAACTGAAGTTAATACTTCAGATTTGTCTTCTGCTAAGTATTGAATGTCTTCTGTGTCACAGAATCTTCTAAAAATTGCATTTCACCTTCTTTCTCAGCTGAATGACAGGCATCATGCTAGCAGAGGATAGTCATAAAAGGGTATTTCCTTTGTATAATTCTATGTTTAGGGTCCAACCATAAGAATTTAAACCCAATGAAGGAGGATACATCATCTTCAGGGGATACATATGGGCCTGTTCTTGTAGTTTTTCTAATGACTGCCTACTGTAAAAATACAGAAATAATCTTTTTGCCCCTGGCGGCTCTAGGGTTGACAGCCCAGTGCAGGCTGTTTTGAAGCAGTAGCTAGGGAGTCAAGGCACCACAGAGAATCATGGAATGGCTTGGATTGGAAGGGACCTTTAAAGGTCATCTAGTCCAACTCTCCTGTAGTCAGCAGAGACATCTTCAACCAGATCAGGTTGCTCAGAGCCTCATCCAACTTGACCCTGAGTGTTTCCAGGGAAGGGGCATCTACCAACTCCCTGGGCAACTTTTTCCAGTGTTTCACCACCCTCATTGTAAAAAATTTCTTCCTTCTGTCTAGTCTGAATCTACTGTCTTTTAGTTTAAAATCATTGTCCCTTGTCCTGTCAGAACAGACCCTATTAATTCAGAATTGAAAAGCCTCAGTAAGGTCTCCCTGGATCCTTCTCTTCTCCAGGCTGAACAACCTCAACTCTCCCAGCCTGCCCTCATAGAAGAAATCTCCTACTGGGTCTCAGTTCTGATTCAGGGACTATATTTCTAAAAGTTACATATTTCTTCACCTCACATGAGAAATAAAAGGAAACAAATAAATATTAGAGAAGGGTGATCTTACTCTTAAATAGGTATCTCAGACAGATGGGATTAGTGAGAGGTGGGATTAGAGATGCCTGCCTATTTTAGCTGGCTGTTAGAGAAGTTCAGCCTGGATTTACGTAAGTAATTTTCAATCTTTCCATATAGACAAGACCTCAGTCATCTATTTTGATCTTCATTCAAGCAAACAGCACAAGGGGAAATATTGAAAGTGAGTTTTTAAAAATTGTTGTAGCAATAGTAGTAACTATAATTGTTGCTATTGCTGTTACAGGCTATTACTGTCATAATCACATCAAGACTAACATTCAGTTATAACCATGTTCCATCCACAAGTGTAAGGCAGATCAGTGTGTGTTCAACACACAAGGCAGGTACCCATGTCCAGGGCATGCAAATGAAGTGGGAAACTACACAAAGCTGTTTCCACCTGTGATCTTGGTAGTTGGCCAGAAGTCTGAGGGTCTTGCAGGTTATTCCCGTTAGAGGAAGATACTGATGTTACTCTATCAACAAAGATGTATTCAGCCCTGTTGTCTTTAAAAACATGCAGTTTCAAACAACTAGAGGCGATATGCTTGTCAATGGTATCTAACCTCTTTTCTTCCAAAGACTCTTTCGGGGTCCTTCTTGAGGACAATTTTATTGTGAATAATCAGGATAACTTGTTGATTCTTCTGGAGGCTATTTCTGAGCTGAGATTTGAAGCTTTTCTCTCTTGCATGTACATATTTACACACACACATATCCATTTATCCTGCTGGAGAGTTCAAAATCCCAGGAAAGTACAGTATTTTTTTTCTGCGTGAGGTAAGGATCTGAGTCAATACTTTAGATTTAGAAAATACTGTTATTTCAGCCACCTGTATCCATAAAAGAACTTAGTGGAACTTAAATGAAAGGTAGTGAAGACTCTTCCAATTAGATTTAAGCCATTCTATAGCAATATTAAACTTATTCCTATGTAGCAGTCTTCAGAGGCTGATCCAGCAGAATTAGTCATCATTTTGGGCTGTATTTGCTCCTACATCATTATCAGAATACAAACAGCACCTTTGGAGGATGAATGCTTGTTTATTAGTGAGAAACAATGCTGTAAAGCTCCAGCAGCTAGATTTTTAAATATCACATGGGGATGGAACTTTTCTAGATTAAAGCCTGAGATTTTCTCTGTGTGTCCTTGGGAGATTCAAATACACTGGGAAGAGTTTCTATCCACCATGATAAAGATCAGAATTAATAAAGATCATGGGTCACCTCAGAAACTTTGTATTTCAAGATACAGAAAGCACCATGGTTAAATTGACTCAGTAGATATCATCACTAGTCTCAGAGCACTTAAAAGAGGATAAAAAGCATCTCTCTGCAGTCAAGCAAATTACCGGTATAATCCAATTGAACACACTATTTTGCAACAAAAATGTTTTATTTTAAGGAGAAAAAATAACCTCCTGGTGATTATGCATATGGTTTTATATCCAAACTAACAATCCTTCAACTATTGTACAAATTATATAGAATGAAAAAATGTATTGCTACATCAAGGTTTAATTTTTGCTGACATTTTTAGTTAAGATTGAGTTACTAATACAGAATTATACTTTCTTGATGATAGATTTTTTGCAAGCCCGAATTGCCGTCTGTCCTTCATGGAAAACTTTGTTTTCTGATTCAGTTCAATTCTATTTTATGCTGATCTTTACATCACCCTTGTTTAATAACACTATGTAACTACATTATACCACTGCCAAATATATCTATAGAATGCTATAAGGTGGTAATCAAAAAACCTTCTAGGGATAGCTCAGATATTCTGTATGATTTTCTATTTATATCAAATTTTAGACTAATCTCTTTCGGTTCAAGAACACTATTGATTTTCAGGTAACCATTGATTTCTTTGGGACCTTTCCGTAGTGGAGGATTCACATAGTAGGATATAAAAGATCGAGTACAAAAATTAGTTACGTTTGCAGTGTGAAAGAATGACATACAGAGAGATTCACTTTGGCTTAAAGTGGTGACTTTAGAGTTAGATCTTTCCAGAGCAATCAAACTCTTGACATTGTTTATATAAGCTCAGTGTATATACTAACAGTTCTCCACTTTGGCAAGACTGACAGGAAAAAAAACTGTTTCTTGTCAAATATTTTTGGTGGAAAATAGTTTGTATGACCAAGATATATAATCAGGACCTATAGACATGCTCTGTCAACAAATGACATTTCTGAGAACAAAGATCCTTACAATGGTCATACACCATGATATCAAGTTAAACATATTTTCAGGCTACTTCTTTCCCTTACAAAGGGTGAGGCATATTATGAACAAGTTGTTTGTATGATGTAGTTGCGAGCACACTCAAAATATGTAATAAATTATATACCTTTACATACATCAAGCACCTAAACAAGCTGCCCAGTGAAGTGGTTGAGTCACCATCCCTGGAGGTATTTAAATGACATGTAGAGGCCGCTCTTGATGACATGGCTTAGTGGTGGACTTGGCAGTGTTAGGTTTATGGTTGGACTTGCTGATCTTAAAGGACTTTTCCAACCTAAATGATTTGATGTTTCCATAGTACATATCTTATCACACTAAGATGTGTTCTTCTGGCCAGACGCATAGATAACTGAACCTCCTGTAACATTTTTTATCCATATTAGGGTGATGAATGTTGATAAAGTGAAGCTAATTTATGGGCAAGCGGTACCATCCAGTTTTGGAAGAAAGGGAAATAAGAATCTTATCAGTCATGTGATCAACCTCAGACTTCCTTGCACATTCACTCTTATTTTCTCTGTACTTTCCAAGAAGTCACATGTGTCACAAAATATCTCATGTAGCAATAAGGTTTTGCCAGATTGCTGGGGACATAATTGAACTGCAAAACTTAGGTCCCAAAGTATTCATTCTAAAGTATATCTTGGATATAGTATTGCTGCACCCCAATGATCAAGATGAAAATAGGATGAAATCTGGTTAAAAGCCCATGCATTGCATTTGTTATGTTTTTTTTCTCTATTAATTTATTACATTTTCAGTGATATCCTAGTAAACTAATAATAAATTAGTCATATAACATATTGTCTACGTAATATGTAAAATATAAGTATATAAATGTATAAATGTATAAATATGTATATATACATATACAATTAAAAATTGTGTCATCTATGAAACCCAAACCCCAAATGGTTTATGTTCCACTTAGTGAGAAATTAATTAGCTCAGGTATTGTGTTGTTTGTCTTACCAATAATCTGACTGGTACCCAGTGTCAGTGTATCTAACTGTTTTCTTGGAAAATGAATTCTAGAAATCAATTTTACTTGGAGTTCTTTGGCTTTCTAGACAAGTGGGCCTTACAGAGAAGTAATTAGCATTCTTGACAAATATTTTTCCATTGCCTGTTGTCCTCTGCTCAGTAAATTGAGAGCTTGCTTGTAAGTTACTTGATGCTTACAGTAACATGAGACAATCAGCATCCATCTAGCAGCAGGACTTCAAAGAGAAATCACTCTTTCCTCTGGCAGTCCTATCCCATGCACAGCAGCCCCCCGAAGCAGCTGGTTTGCTTTGAACTCAACTTTAACTTTACTTCAGAGCCAACTTAGTGCTCTGATATAGGATGTAAATTGGTGCAGCAAGGTGGTGTAATCCACTGGTGGGTGGGTGTTAGAGGGCCCCCTCTGTGCAGACCCATAGCATGTGTGAGTTGCTATAATCCCTGACCACAACTACCTATGTCTTTAGTTCATGCTGGAGTAATTTATGCTTTTACTTCTGCCCATGCCCAGATGAACCTCAATAAATAACTTTTACTGCAAACTGCTAAGCCACCTGGGGCTCAGATTTGGGGGAGTCTCACTCATCAGATGAAAGTTATTTGAGCAGAGGACATGCACAGGTATGAATACCAGTGGTAAACAATTTCCTTCCTTGCATTTTTTTCCCTATGTGTACCAGTCCCCTGACCATGCGTGCTCTACATCTATTGATTCATGCTCCTCTTGAACTATATTTAGGATTAAACCTGCTCATTACTTCTGAGGGAGACTGGTTGTTGTTATATAGATTATTGCCCTGGGGGCTGCAATGTAGTCTTCACCTTACTTCAAGCACTTTGAACTGAGGAAACAGATGGGTGCCAAATGGCAGCCAGAAGCGGTCTGGGTCAAGCAGCGTGGTGGAGATGGAGCCAGTCCAGTCCCAATGGGGACAACCATGGTCAGAATCGGTCAGAGATCTCATGGTCAGGAGACCAGAGGTCCCTGCTCAGAGGGAAGACCTTTAGAAGCACATATATCCATATATTGTATAATTCATGTGTATATTGATAATTCATATTGAATCCACACTGTTATGGTATAGCTCTTCAGTTGCTCCTGTGAATGCCCCAGGGACAACCTTTCCTTGCCAGCTGTGCCTGGTTCTTTCAAGGCAAGAAACCTTTGAAAGCATCCATATGGGATACAATGGGGATGGGGGAGTGCAAGGAGAGCCCCAACTGGGCTGATAAATATGAGCTGATAGGGGATGATGAGCAGCAGAGGAAAAAGCATATGCTTTATTTGCTTCTGAGGCCCATAATTAATTTCTCTACAAGTGACACAAGGAGAATTTTCAGTCAGATCCTGGCACAGAATTTTAAACTTGGTATACTGGCCTTGAGCTCATGATATTTGTATCAGCTCCCCCTTTTTCACCTTGCTACTAAGTGCATATCTTCTTTACTAAGTCTGAAAGTAGATAGCTATGATTTAGGCTATAACTGCCAGAAAAAATATGTTCACCTGGCTAATCAGAATATGATTTTTAACAGATTTGTTCACAGGCATAATATGATACTGAAAGAAAGATCCCTTTCTACCAGAAAATTATATACATGTTTTATAATCTATACTTACATAACTCTTACTATTGGTTCCCACCAGCCCAGTAAATGGAAATCACTGCATGGATCTTTAACGAAAAAAGATAGCATTGCTGTCTGCCTGAAGACCCTTGAGAATTGTTTGTGTAGGAGCTCCACATGCTAAGTAAAACCTTCTGGAGGCCCTGCTAAGACTATACAGGACTGTTGTGTAATTTAGCTGAAAAAGAGAGAGACTTTTTTTTAAACAAAGAAAATAATATTTTAAACTGGAGAAACTTTAGAAAAACAAGTCCTTTTCTGTATATCAGATGAAATGAATACCAGCTTCCTTAGAGAATTCAGCAGGAGAAAATCAACTTGCATGAGGCATGAGGCAGATCCTCCAGGGCTCTGGCTGTGCCAGGGTTGACCAAGACACCCAGCAGCAGCAAAGGAGGTGTTTGCACCCACTTTGCAAAGCCCCCACCAACACCATCTCAGAGTCTGAAGCCAGACAAATGACTGAAAAAGAATAAACCGTCATGCTTCAGCAAATTAATGTCAAGCAGGAAGACCTACATGTTGCTGGGAATCAAGAAATGAGGGTCAGATCTTCAGGCAAAGCTAAATTTGCTCAGTGTCTTGAATACAAGTTCAGGGGGAGCAGGACATAAACAGAGGTGCAAGTAAAAAGCAAAAATAAGGAAAAGAGGCAAAAAGCTCAGAACTGAAAGGATCTAGAAAGCTAAACTAAGGTCTCCAGTGTACATGGGATATTTGATTTGTTAATTGATTGATTTACTTTTACCTACACAAAGAAAGCATTGTTATTTCTCACATTGTGGACACAATCATGCCTAGACAAAGATCCCATGGGCAAATATAACTTTTCATAAGGCCTTTTGTTTGTATTGCCTTCATTATTTATATACCATTCAAACAAATCAATCAGGTCCTCCCTGAATATACAACCTCTGTAATGTTTCCCATCTAATATTTTTTGTAATGACAACCATAATTTCTGCATTTGTAGTGTATTCCTGATTTTTGAGAACCTTTAATCTGCCAGTCAGCAGCTTGCCATAAGGGGTCACAGAGCAAGGAAGACTGCAAGGCAGCCCAGTAGGATGCACCTACCAGGGCTTCAAAGGTCCTGCTCCACCCTGTGACCCAAAGGGCTGGATTTGGTGCTGTCACACCAGACAGCACAGCATGATCTAACACAGGGAAGTGGGAAACATTGGAGAGATTTGGTTAAAATGGTACAACTTCTGTGGGCTGACAGGACCTTAGTTGCTTAGATGGAAAGTAATTAAATAAATTGCGGTCATGAAAAGGAAATCCGTCATCTATTTTTTATTGCTTAACACAGCTGGGGGAGTGGAATGGCTACGTTGGTGCAGCTACTTCATTTGACATGGACTGAGGATCTGGCCATTCAG
This sequence comes from Aegotheles bennettii, assembly GCA_013398125.1. Lineage (NCBI taxonomy): Eukaryota > Metazoa > Chordata > Aves > Caprimulgiformes > Aegothelidae > Aegotheles > Aegotheles bennettii. The sequence continues at coordinate 48,483 of VZRW01008135.1, read as the reverse complement.
TATAATTTAGCAATTTTCCAACCTCTTATTCAGCAGAATGTCATCTGAGGTGACCTTTTGCGTGAACCTCCAAAGGCCAGAGAAACTGAATACTTCCCAAGCTGACCATCTGACTTACCCTTGTGAAAAGTTACTCTGTGTTAGAAGGTCAAAAGAAAAAGAAAAGAAAAGGCTCCTCAGCAGGGAGCTGCCCTTTGGGATGTTAGGTAATTTAAATTAACGGGCATCATGCTGAGTAGCTTACATTTCTATATCTGTATGTGAGTGGGAACAGCTAAGGTCAAAGGGTCAGCCTCTTCTTCAGCGGGAAGGCATCCCTTTGCTGCCTCTTCCTCAGTGAGCACGATGCTGAACATCAGCAGTTTCTTTTGGGGTCTACTCCTGCATTCTGCAAGTCATGGCAGAATAAATGAAAATGGTAATGTGACATCAAATGTCAAAATAGATTTCTCTTTCCCCTAACTGTTACTTTCCAGGATTCCTTGTCGGAGTTGTTCAGCATCCTCACATTTCCACTAAGGCTATAATGCCTTGAATGGGGAAGTTTGTAATAAATGGATAGAACAGAAGCTATTAGGAACTTGTTTAAACATAGGACCTCTAGATATTAAATTAGAAAAAAATTGCAAAAAGTGAAATAAGCTTTCTGCTAACAGCAGAGCGGGAGTTTAAATGGTCTTGTAGCCTATCCTCCCAGGTCTAGGAGTCAGAGTCTCTGGCACTATGTCAGATTTTCTGTGTGACTTTGAGCTTCTGCAGGCTCTGCCCATTATGAGTAAAATGGAAGAAATGTTAATTCAAAGGGATTTTGTAAAAATGCACTAATTTATTTTTGTGAACATACTTAGATGCCCATGATAAAATCAGTGTATTTTTTGGTGAGTATAAGAAGCAGTTCCAAAGGTTTTGTTCTCATTCAGATATAGAAATTGGTTTTGTTTGATTTTTTTATTTGATTCAGTGTGATTCAACTTGATCTAGTTCTTCTCTCATCAACACCATTCCCTGCCTAGAATAGGTTTTTTGCATGTGCTTTTTCCTTACCTCTCTTCTTTCCTGTGGGAGAGGAGAGGGGAGAGTTTGCATGAGTTTTGGAAAATCAGGGATTTGTTTGTTTTGCATTTAAGGTATTAATGATGTGCTGTACATTTTGCTAAGGACAATGCAGCTACAGAAAGAATGTCTTTCATTTGGAAGGAAGGACAAATTGATATTCCAAGCCGCTATCAGTGAAATTTGTGATGCTTCATTCCTTGTTTATTCATTCATTCATTCATTCATTCATTCATACATTCATTCATCTATTAACTGTAATTACCACTAAGAAACACAAAAATTACTAAAACACTTTAAATGAAACACAGCTGTTATTTCAGCTCATAAATTAGCCACAAAACAGCTCAGCAGCCTCTTTATATATATTTTATAATTTTAAAAATTTGTTTTAAATGTTTCTCAAATTATTGTTATTTCAATGCACTGTCCAAGATCACACAAGCAATAATGCAACTCAACATACTTTTCAGGCATTTGAAGTTACTTAGTTCCACTTGGTGTTTCACACCACACCAGAGGAGTGCATTATCTCACTGAAACACAGTCTTGCCATGTCTCATTGCATAATTAAGATCCTGCATACCAACTAAATCAGTTAATGGGTATATTACTGATAAGTTTATTAATAGAAGAACAGGTCAAACTGATTCAGAGGCATTAGCATATCTCTAAACAGAAGATTGTGTTAGAGACTGAAGGCAGGACTGTTTATTTGTGTAATTGCCCTATCACTGAACTATTGATTGGTGCTGTTTCGTAACTCAAGAAACCTTCAACTTATTCTTGCCAAACTGAAGACAAGGAAATGTACCGTAGGCTTCAAAATGCTATCTAAATTCGGATTTGAGCCAGTAACCAACTGCAAGTGGAAGCAGGGAATAGGGAAGTGAGGTATGAGGCACACCAGCACTGAAATTTATGCCACAACTTTAAATACTTAAGGCTGCTTATGCCAATATTCAATGTTACCCTCATAGTCGATAAATTGAAGGGTGATTCACCTCATCTATTTCTGATACCTGTTGTGGAGATGAGGTGAATCACCCTCCAGGGTTGCCTGTTTCTTTATATCGACGATTGGCTAGTTTAGATTTAGACAAGTACCATATAGATATCTCCAACCTGTAGATAAATTCCACCCTGTTTAACAGGAAATTATCCACTAAACATGCTTCTTTCCCATAGTCAAAGGTCTACACAGAGTAGGGAGAGGTATACCTAAGCTGACTTTCATCAGGAGGCTGAGCCACAGCAGAGAAGACATGTCAGCACAACTACTGCTTAGTTGGGACACCCTGGAAAATTAATTTATTTTATTTTTTTAATTTTCCAGGGTGTCCTGGAATATTGTGTGCTTGCTATACTGGCCAGACCTGAAATCCATGTCACAATTTCTTCACTGTCATTGTTTCCACTCATGCTAGTTTAGTAAGATGCACCCCCGTACTTCAGTCTTGTCTTCCCTTTACAGATTAGATGGAACTTAAATTTGTGACCCACCAGGTCTGCGTGAGTCAGGGAACAAGGAAAGATGCATTGTCTTCCAGTGATCATTACTGATTTTAATCTTATCATATTAAGACTTCTTTCCAAAGCAAAATGTATCTACTGAATCAGAAAACAGCCTACTTAACAAATTGTCCATGAGGACATCATTCTTACCAGGCTCCCCAAAGAGGGGGAGACAGACCTGCTGTTTTCCTAAGCCATGGGACAACCAGCCCTTTAGAGGAAATTCAAACCTCCATTAGATATGTGGTCTCTTGGCCAAAGGAGATGACTGATTTAATTTTTCTGTGATGTTAGACCAGTTTACTTGAGGACTAAGATGAAGCCTGAGATCAACAATAACTCAGTTCAAATAATATCACCACAGACTAAACATCTGCTAGCAATTGCCAGATGATTACACTGAAGTTCCTATCTTGATTTGTAGATGAAAAGAACTAAGATAAGTGTCTGAAATGTTTATGTAAACCATCACAGGGATCTAAGTGTAAATCTGATAGCCAAACTGTGCTCAGAGATTGTGCTAACAGCCCATCTGAAGCCATTAGCAAATCACATTTACCTGATCATTGAATCAGTGCATTAAAATACAATTAATCAAACTTCTAACACTTCTAACACTTCTTTTTTTTTTTTTTTTTGGCAGGAAGACAACATTTTTACTAGAAATTTATCCAAAACCTAGCATGGTGGCACTCCTAAGTTTCAGCCATCCAGCCATCAGTAAGGCACACTGTCAGAAAGTAAGTCTGTGTATTTCTCTGTAATTGTCACACATGTGCTAGCAGAAATCAGGCTGCAGAGCCATTGCATTCACACTGTGGCCTGAAGGAGTACGTAAGTCAACCATTAATGAAGGGGCTTAGTGTTCACCTCATCTTGTTGTCTCACACTACCTCTCCCTTGGGATTTCATAGACAGATGGTTAATATGTATTAATTATCTTACTATAAAAGCCCTCTTGCTTTTCTTGCCATTTTTTAAGGGAGTCCAGAAAACACTTTGAAAAGATTGGGTGAAACAAAAATGAAGCTCAATACTGGAGGAAAATATTTCATTTTCTGTATTACCAACTTTTACAGGTCATTTAATTTATGCAGTTGTAAATAAAATAAAGACAATGAAAATTAATTTCTCTAAAACAAAAATGAAAGGAGTGAGCCTTCCATTACACTGTCTGTACGGGATATTGAAATAACGTGTTTACATAAGCTATGCCGATTGTGGAAAACTAAATAAGAAAAAGCACACGTGATGATGAAAGTTAATAACTTCTTATCACTGATCCCAATTTTAGACAATTTTTATGCATTACTGTGAGGTACATGCAACTTTTACTGTGAATGAATACTATAACACTTAAACCACAAACCTATGTACATACAAAAGGCACACACGTGTTACATAGCCACCTAAACTTTGTATATATTTATACTCAAATAATTAAAATCCTGGGCCCAGGACACAGTGATTTCTTTATCCCTTTTTCATCATTTGTGATATTAGCTGTGCTATTCATTACATACAGTAGAATTGTTTGTAGTTTAAACATATTGCATGATATGCAAAGTACTAGTGGAATCAAATATGATCTAGAACAGCAGGCAGATTGTCCCATATACAAGAGACTGTATGTCCACTAAATGTGAAGGAACTACACTTCCCAGTAGAGAACCAAGTCTTTGAACACATTTTAAATGACTTTTTCTTTCAAATTTTATCTACAGTAGGAAAGCTTTGATCCTTTCAGGACGTGAAAACATACCTTTTTCTTATAAAAATGGAATCACTGCACGTGTTTTACATCCTTTCACTGCCAATGGGAATGCAGCTCTTCTTTACAGCTGTGCTTAGCAGAAGAGTTCTTGATTCATTATGAGATACTTTCATGAATAATGTTCTCTGAGGAAGATGTGGATGGTATGTCCATGAATGTACATGTGATTACATATATAAAGGGAGAGACATGAAGCCGTATTACACTGACCTGCATGTGGATTTAAGATATGCCGGCTGAGGAAGCACAGCCAAATGTGCATATAAGTTAAACTAATTTATAACCCACAAAAGATGTAGCACCATGAGCTCATACAGAGATGTGTTGACCATGAAAGCTTTTCCTTAATAGTGAACATTTTGCTATGTTCTTAGAAAGGAAATGGTGGTAGACAGAGGAAATAAATGTTCCTGTAATCATCTGTACATAAAGTCTCTGCTCTGCTCTTTCCAGAAGCGTTACAGTGTTCTTTACTTTTCCTACTAAAAAAAATCAAATCTCCAAAACATAAACAAGGGTGAAAAATATGCAAAAGAAATTATCAAAGATAGTGTTATAATTGGGAAACTGTATTTTGAACAAGGTGTTTTGTATCTCAGATGTGAAATATATCCCAAATGGCAGCATGGTTTGAAATATTCCTTCCCTCTCCTGTCTGTCAAAATATCCACTAGTCATGGCAAAATTATGTAAATGTCAGGAAAATATGTAAGCTTTTTTTTTTGTCAATTTGGACCTATATAGGATGGAAGAGGTTGATGGACATTTTTGATGAGCAGTTTACATTTTGTGTATTTGAAGATTTTTGTCTATGTACATCTGCCTCCTCATCTGACTCTTTCTCTCATTCTGATTTATTCAGAAATGATCTGCCTTTGGAGGCCAGTCCTCCTAGGACAGATCCTCTCTTGTCCCTTTTTTCCTCCCAAGAACACTCCTACCAAATAAAAGACACTTCTCTTAACTTTGATGTGTTTCCTGGAAGTGCAAGGGTCTGCAGTGGGACATCTTCTCTGTCTTTTTCACATGTGTGTTTTATGGAATGTATGTGGGTTCAAAAAATCTGAGACACTTTTCCCCACTGTGTATTCATGACCAAATTACTTCAGCAAAACCTACAGACAAGGAGAGCTGAAGAAGTGGGTAGGAGAAATAGGAGTGCATCAGGAGTTTGATAGCATGCATGTGTGCGGTGTGGGTGTATGTGTTACAGCACAGATGTACTTCTACCACCTTTGGGCAACTGGGTGAACCATCAGCTTCAGCAGGAATTGCTCATGTACACAAACTCAGATGAGTGACCAGTTCTGCAGAAGGTGTGTATTGCCTCTTTAAGGAGATTAGAGACTTTTGGCATGAAAGGTAAGATTTTGCTTTTCTTTACTGAAGACAATCATTTGGAAAAATTGAATGCTGATGATATTTTGATAATTAAGCCTTGTATGGGGACTTGTTCTAAATGAGGGTGAAATGTGTAGTCAGTTTTACATAGACACTCAGGATTCCTGCTTGATGTCCTCTATCAACAAGGTTTCCACAAATCTACGTCGGTCTGCAGGATTTGTTGGTGTTGGTCTCCATGTGTGACGTGTTTCTGAAGTAAAAGCAGATTACAATTCAAAGTGGTTTATTTGCCTGAAGCAGCAGCCAAAATATAAATGGAAGAGAAGACCTGATTTTTTGAAAAATAGTTGGAGTATTCTGTAATCCACTCGCCAGCATGTTGTGATGGTCTGATAACTTTGGAGAAACACGTCTGGATCCCAACCTTCGCACCTCACCAGCCCATTGCAAATTGAACTAGGTAAATGATAGTTAGCTTAAGCAGATATTGTGGCTGGAGCTAAGTGAATGACTGAGTGTGTTCAGATGAAATAAAAGCAGCTCTAAATTTCTCTTAGTGATACTTATTTTCCCAATAAATACGTAATGGAAATGATGAGACATCAGGAAAAAGTAAAGGAGACCTAAATGGAGAAAGTGAAAGGAAAAGGAAATTTAAATTTGGGAACCCTGAAGATGCAGAGTTATGATTCAATTCTTGGACACCTGTTATATAATCTGAGGATATAATACATTATTACAGGGATGGAAATAAGTTTAAAAATCCAGTGGATAAGTGGAAAAATTTTGCTGCAAGTTTCACAAATCTAAAACTAAATTCATATCAGATCTATACTCATGCAACTCAAAGTACTGAGTATAGTTGCACAGTTTTAAGTGTGGCAGTATTTAAACTAAAGTAAGAATTATATTCCAGTTTTGTGACCGAGTTGATTTTCAAACCAGTTCTTCTGTTCAGGAAGAGACTATTTTATATTGCCTGCTATTTTCACAGTAAGCATAGTAAATTAATTTCCACATATGATAATAATTTGGGCATGTATAGCTCAAAGTCACAAATATTTGCAGTTATAAGTTCATTAATCTACTTGAGGCAAAAATCCAGAAAGTCATGAAACATCTTCTTGCCTAACATCTGTACCGAACTAGGCTGTGGAGAAGAGTGTCAGGAATATGGATGGATGAATTTGGAAATTTTATTTTATAGCCTGTGTAAGAGAGTAAGGCTCCACTGACATATGAGAAGGTGTATGGCCTTCTATACCTGTAGATCATGCCCAGATCTCAGGACATGCATCCTGAAAAACAAATTGGATTTTTTTGTTTTGGTTCCCATTGAGAGTGGTCAGTTCTGTAATCTCTATCTACTAGGGTAAATCTTTGGTCCATATATTTTGCCTAAGCATCTCAAATGTGTTGCAGAATCTTACTACCCCAGCAGCCTGTGAAGCAGGTAAGCTTCACCTCTGTTCTATAGAGGTGTGAGGTCACAAAATAAATGAATCTGATAAATATGCATAAGAACTTGGAGAAGCTGAGAGTAGTTCTGGGTTTCTTGTGCCCCACTTTACTGTCTTGCTCTTCCTAAATTCATATGGGCTACTGGGTAGAGTGAGGTAAGAAACATTTTTGTACAAAACATAGCTTATTCCCAGACTATATTGGATGAAGCCAAGAACTCATACACTACATTTTACAAAGAAATCATCCCATTCCAGAAAAGCAGTATTTCAGAGAACTCCATCCTTGAGTCAGAACCTCAACCAGTGAAAACTGGAAGTGGTAAGTCTGGGTTTTGTTGGGCTGGCCTCTCCTGATCAAAAAGCACTTCATTGGAAACCCCCAGCCAGTGCTACTCGGCGGAACTGCACTCTGGCAGGCATGCTGGCTCTGAACCAGCCAGCACTCGTCTGGTTCATAGCTGATTCCTTCTGTCTTCCCATCTGAGCTTGAGTGAAACACATTTCTATTCCTGGCATTTCAAGTTCCCCTCCTCGTTGTTATTTCACTGCTAAGAACCATCATTATGGTCCATGATGGCAGTAACATATTTAAAAATCAGAATGGATTTAGTTCATATGGGTGTGAGATCATTAGGGTTATAATTAAAGCAGTTTTAAAAAATCAAATAACATACGATGTAATATGAAAAAGTGAAATAATCTAGGTGACAACTAGGCAAAGAAATGAATAGCAAAGTACAAAAACTTCCCAAAGGTTTTCACATATAAAAATTTAAAAGCATGAAAAGATGAGAAGACAGATCTGCAAAGGACATGACCTCGTAATAATGTCCATAGTTTTGTACATGTAGTGTGTTAGTACCTTTCAAATTTCTCCAATTTTGCTTAAGACATTGCCATGATTTTACAAGATTCATTTAAAGGCCAAAGTATCTCTTAATACAGTTAAGAACCCAGATCACAATTTGTCATCAAAGCAGAATAAGCATTCTGCACCCTATGCCTTGATTTACTCATAAAAAATTCACATTTACTTCAGTTGGTTAAGTAAGGGTAAATAAAGTGTGAACTGGACCAAATAATTTACTTTGGAAAAAGATGTCTGTATAAATGGTCAGCTTATACAAGACACAATTAGAATTATATTGGTCTTTTCTCTTTACTTCCAGTCTCCCATGAGTCTATTTATGAATCTCAAGAGAGATGTTTTTTGTCCTGTTAGTGTTAATTACATTTTGTTTAGCTCGATGTTTTAAACAAAAAGCTCTCTCCAGCATGGTTGAATTTATGGATCTCAAGTTTCTGTATGGATGCACAGTTCTTGCTCTCAGTTGACTCTTTATACACGTGAACTTTTTTGGATTGGCTATATTTTAACCTACAAGTGGGAAATCTGACCTTGCAGCTAAGGGGAAAATAATGCAAATAATCATTCCAAAAAAAGTAGGAAAATATTTTAAAGATACAAAAAATAGAAATGGAATGTAAGCTTAAGAACATTTTCTATCACTTTAATTTCATAATTCAACCTAAGTATGATTCATAAATTAAAGGACGACATCTGTTCCATACTATGTGAATAGGAGAGATTTTGGACATTCAAGAAGCTATGCAAATGTTATATTCTACATGGGAACAAACGAAGAGTGTTTACAGTAAAACCAACTTCTGATGCCTACCTGCATTTCTTTTTAAATGTACACATATGACTTATGATTTTAGTACACAAGTACTATACCTTTTATTCTAAATTCAATTTTTAAATTAGACTAAAATAAATGAATGAAGTAATGAAGAAAGACCCAGGTGTATGCTTTTATTTTTTAAATACTTTCATGTGCCCTATTTAATGAAATAGCTTTTGCACATCCCCCTGTACCTCCTCGATTAAAAATCCAGTCTTCCACTGTATAATTCAAATATATATGTGAGAAATATGTCCCAATCTGGCACCGGTTTTTAAAGCTTCCCAACCTTGTACACATTACAATGTTAACCACTAATTATTGCTACTAATAAAATCCCACGGTACATTGATTTATAAGTAGGGATTGCTTAATTCAAGATCAAAGCCAAACCTTTTTATTCATATCTTAAGAGATGAAGGATGTAATTGAGTTCATATATGGGCTGTTAAGTAACTTGCATATTTACCTCATACTTAAAACTGCTTTCTGAGCTGGTGTGCTAACCCATTTATCCAGGGGTATGAAGTTCAAACAGTAACACTGCTAAAGGAGAGCTATAAAGAGGGATAGATTGGGAATCCCTGCATTCTGATTACTCAAGATAAGAAGGTACTTGTGGGTGGAAGCAAAGGTGGTGAGAGCTAAATTAGCTGTCTTTGAGATAAAAAGTTAATTTCCTTAAGAGAAGAGCCCAGCTAAGCAACTGTCCCTTTTAAAACTGAATGTTCACAGTTAAAGCAGCAGACAACCTTCACGTTTACTGGAGATTAAAATTTATGGTTCTAGTGGTTGCCTCTACAGAGAGAATGGCAGGCAGTGGTATATACAAACACCTTAAGACATAAACATCTCCAAGAATGCAGTCCTCCTGTAAAACAGTGAGTACTGAAACAGGAAAAGAAAAAAAAATATGCAAAAAACTGCTTATACCATGAAGCTAAAAATATGCAGGATTTTCTTATGGAGCTCCAGAAATTATTACAGCTGATCAGAGCAGTAGCTCAGAGAAATGCCAATTACTTGCTTCCCAGATTGCTCGGCATAAGTGATCAAGTGCACGCACTGCTGATAGATCTGCATAGAAACATTCTGCCCACATGCTGCAAAATTTAGACTATGAATATTGAAACCTATTTGTAAATATTTTGCTCTGATTTAAACAATGCATTTGTCTTTGGGAACAGCTGGTGTTTTACTGTTATACTGATTTCAATGTTGAGAAAGAAAACAATTTATGATTGATGTTAGCAGTAGTTAGCTATGCAGCCTTGTGTGTGTTTAAAAAGACCTTCATATTATGGTATGTTTTCATACACAGTACAAGAAAGGAAAAGGCAAGGAAGTTTGCAAGTATTTGTGTCAAATAGGATTTTTCTTTAGACATTGCCCTTTCTCTTTGGTCTGAAATCCCTTTGTATGGATGGGACCTGCAGGAAGGCTAAGAGAGAATCCCACAATGCACACTTGCTTTCATTTAGAAATGACTTGAGCCTTGAACAACCCAAGTACTGGAGACTAGTTTCAAACACCATTGTATCTTGAGTCCTTCCTTGCTTCTCTGCCATCTCCAGCTCCTCCAAAAAGTCTCAAACTCCTTACCCATCTTGGTGTTCTCCAGTCCTTCCAGCAGGACCTGACCAGTGGCTGTGCTGGGATCATCCAGGGTACAGCCTGCTCTCGCCTGCCCTGGTAGACTGGCTAGAGCCTACTGGGGTACTTGGAGAGCTCTTAGGGTGGACTGGCCCTTAGCTGGGGTGCTAGCTCTGGTACCTCTCTGTCCTCTGGTCATTGAATTCATTTCTAGGGTTTTTCACCTGGTTCCAAGGCAAATGTATTGCTCAATGTTTACAGATGTATATCTTGGGAAAGGTGCTCACAAGCCTGCTTTCAAAGTCAAGCAGATACTTGAAGAGCTTAATTTATAAACAAAAGTGTAAGAAAGACCCTATAATTGTCTTTCTGTTTGACTAAAAAAAGCACCTCAATCTGGGTTGAAATTCAGCGTTTTCACATTGCCATTTTAGTCTTGGCTGGGACACTGTTCTTCTTGCAGACACCCTAGTGTAACTCTGTGGGCATTTGCCTGAATAGAGACTTCAGTCTGTGCCCTGTCATGTTTTAGAACACAATTTTTTCCATCATCTAATTAAGCAAACTGGTTCATTATAAGCAACACTAAGGTGTTAATTCAGTTCCTGCTTATGATTTTTTTCAAGCTTGTTTACCTGTGAAGCCATGTGTAACTAAAGAAAATCCCCACAGCAAGTGGTGGAAGATCGAGGAAGAAGAGGCCTCACTACTGCATTTCTTTAAGCATTAGTCCAAAATCTCCAAGCCCCCAAGGTTTAATTATCGTGTGCAGTCTAGTGTTGAATAGGAAAAAGGGACTGTAGCACGAAGGAGAGATTTTCACACTGATACTCACAAAAGAACAGGAGCACTAAATGAAAAAAAGCATTCTGAGGTTCTAAATGCATTTGAAGTGAATAAAAGGGAAATAACTCACAGGTACCAAGCAAATTATGAATGGAATTATAAATATTGAGTATTTATACATCTCTCCAGCATGAAATGCATCTTTGCGTTTATTGCAGCAGAATAAATAAACCAGAAATGTAGAAGTTAGAGTTTTTCAAGCCTTCTAGGCCTTTTCTTTGTCTCATTTCAAGTTAGGTTACTGGCTTAAAAGAACTCAAAAGGTGAAAAAGACCTCACACTATTATTCACTTTAACACATGTGTGACCTGAAGAGGATTAAAGGTTTGTTCAATCTCTATTCATAGTATTCTTAAAGAGTTTTCAAAGGACCTTTTAAACAAAGGTTGCCAAACAAAGCACTTCTTTTGTTGCTACTTAGCTGAGGCCTATTGTCAATTAATAAGCAGGCTTTCACTGCAGTGTAATTGGGGCTTTCAATTCTAATTATGTTGCATACATATAGAAAATGTGAATGTAATATTAATAACAAAATAAAATTGTACATGCATGTGTGTGTGTATACATACATACATACATACACATCTTCTCCAAGCACAAATCCCCATGGAACAATATACAATGCACTGTTACAACAGGTGATATGTTCCAGCACAAACTTGGCTGCATTTTAATTGTACCTTTAGTCTGTATCACCAGAAAATGATTTGATGTTGTACAAAGAGCCTGTATAAATAATAATTATTGTTAAAGCTAGAATAGGTACTGTGCTTAAAATTATTCCAGTCACCAATATGTTTTTAAAATTTGTAATTAATTAAATTTAATTTTCTAGACCAAAATTTTATTGATGATTGACTTCCTGGAAAAGTCTGAATTAAAGATATTCCACTCCATTTTGATGACTTGGAAATGAATGTGTTTGCTATCTTTTCAGCCTTTTCCTGAATAAGCATGTCTTGAGCTTAAAATAATAAATAATAAAAGTCTTCTTTTAGAGTGGAAAGGAAATTACATTTTGATATCACAACATTATGAGATTTTGAAAAATCATATATTGTACTTACACACTGCAAACACTCTAGACATCTGGAAGCAAACTGGAGCATAGGAGGTTCCATGTGAATATAAGGAGAAACTTTTTCACTGTGCGAGAGACAGAGCACTGGAACAGGCTGCCCAGAGAGGTTGTGGAGTCTCCTTCACTGGAGACATTCAAACCCCGCCTGGATGCGTTCCTGTGTGATGTACTCTAGGTGACCCTGCTCTGGCAGGGGGGTTGGACTAGATGATCCTTCAAGGTCCCTTCCAATCCTAGAATTCTGTGATTCTGTGATTCTGTGATCTAGAACTTTACATGAACACATTGATTTGTATATTTTTACATATACATATATTTACACATTATATATATGTGCATATGCACTATTGTATGTGGATACAAGCAGACATAGAGATAGATGTGGGTATATAGATCAATTCACTCACAAAGCTTCTTGTGGAATTTTGACCCCATTAAATAGAAATTATTTATTATCAGAGGAGATATGTATGTGATACAGAAGGTTTATATCCTTATTTGTGTAATTATCCTAGCTCAGAAGGGGAGTGCATAGAGGAAGTGAAATAAACTGACTGCCAATGGAAGCAAAAGCACCACGTGTAAGCTTCTGAGATTGTCCTAAACTATAGCCTCACCACAAAGGAAGGAGGGCTGCTTATCTACCAGATGTGGTAACAGATACAGCTGCACTTCTTCAGCTTCTACAAGAACCAAGCCAATGATCTGCAGGTACTTTGGAGCATCGAAAGCTTGGGGAGAGTGAACTGCAGAGAACTACCCACAGACATGACCTGAGTCTAGGTGGAGAGTCCGTACATGTTCTCAGCTCTGGCTGCACGATATGGCACTAGATCAGCCTCCCCTCACCATGTGCCTTTTTTCCCCTTCAGAAAATCTGTTTCTGAAAATTAAGGTTGAAGGAAATTTTTTCTCCTGTCTCATTTTTGACTCTGTAGCATAAATCTCATCTTTCAGGTTTTATCTAATGGCTAGAGTTAACCAAATGTCAGCTTTTGGGGCATTGAGAGTGTATACTTTTGCTTGCACTGTATTGACTCAGAATAAGCACTTCTGACAGGAGATAAAATACACAAGTGTTGAAAGTTATTTTCCCCCATGTGGTGTCTACAGATCTTGCCCAAGAATGCCAGATGAAGCTTCTAAAAGTTGCAAATGCAATATAGTGCATGACATTTAAGCTAAAAAACTAAAAAATGAGGTTAATGACTTCTTCAGTATGAGAAAGAAATAGTGTATGATGAGCTCATGTTTTTTATGGAAGACATATCTGTAAAAAAGGCACCTCCTTTGCCTTGGATCTTCTCTGGGGTCCTCGTATGAGGAGGAATGCCACCAGGGAAAGAATATCACTGCTGCAGATATTTTCTGAAGTCTTCAGGTCTTGCTGTCATACCTTTGGCTTTGAAATTCATCAAGACATTCAGATTTCTGTGTATTCCTTCCTTTTTCAACATGATCTAAAGCTAGTTGTTTCAATTGTTTGTATTCATGTAAATCAGCTATGTCTAATGACCTGCAGAAGGAGATGTTTGTATTCATACAACCTGTGAGGGTGTGTGAGCCCTTAAGAACTGCAACATAGGTCAGGGAAAGGTCCAGTTAGCCCAATATAATTTATACATAAGTATAGAAGAAAGAGTATTTATAAAAGAGGAGTTGTAGACTGATTCTTAGTAAATTAGATTTTGAGAATCAGCATGTCTAGGAATTTTTGAGCTAGAAGTTATATCTAGACCCTCATTTAAGAAATCCATGGAAGAGCTATCTTCTGTTACATTTCTTGCCTTTCCCCCCCTGTTTGTACTTTTGAACCCTGCAACATCATGCCACAGTGAGTTCCATAACTCAGTGCATTTGTTTTTCTTTCTTTTGTTTTCAACCTGCCACCTGGGAGCACCTTAGTTTCTTGTACCACTGCTCTTCAGTCACGTTCTTCATAATATCAGGATTTTATTTAGCTGTAATATGTCTCCCAGTAACCGTTTTTTTCCTACTCCTTCTTGCCTTTTCTCATTTATCACTGCATAGTTTGTTGCTTTTCCAGCTGCTCCAATATCCTTTCTGAAAGAGAAGGACTAGAGACACGCATAGTATGAGATACATGGGCAAAAGCATGTATAAGGCAGCATAATGATGTTTTCTGTTTTCTCTTTCTTTAAATGGCCAAATTTGTACTTGCCCTTTTGGCTACAGATGAATACAGAGTCAGTGCTTTCAGAGATTTGTGCACCCCTGTCCCAGGCTAATTTATAGCAGTCAATGTATTTCTATAAGGAGGGTTATTCCCTTCTCCTGCACGCATTCATGTATTTGCTAGAATTCTGTGAGTTAAACTAGCTGTTTTGTTTTGTTAACTGTTTTGTTATTTAACTGCAAATGTTTACAACGTTTGACCATTTCAAGTAAGTTCATATAATTTACAGTTTTATTAGCTCCCTGTATGCTGTCTTTTTCATATCATTTGCAAATACATTGAATGGTGTAGATCATAGCAAAGATGAAATTTCTGAAAGCATAAAGGAAGCGCGCAAGGAGAATTTCTCTCTTCTGTGATGTTTTTTTCTCTGTTGTTGCTCAAAGATAGACTTCAGCAAGTCCGTTGTCCTTTAAGAGTTTAATCCTATAGAATAAGAAAACAAAACAGTGCCTTGAAGATCCCAATACCTAAAATATGGGAAAATGTGGCTATGTGGAGAATCTTCAGTCTGTTTTCTGGGGAAAAATAATGAACTTTGACACAACTGTCTCTATTAATTCAGAAATACTTGTGTAATTAGTTATTGCATATATTTGTGCATTATGTATTACAGATATGCAATTATTCCATAGTTTGTAGTGATCAGCAGGATTAGTGTGTCCAGAAGTCTAAACTTGGGTCTAAGGTAGCAGTTTTCCTACTTGTATTTAGCCACTTTAAACTCGGTTTTATATACCTAAGCCCTGCACAGAGGTCCTGTCTGTAGTCAGAGGAGATGCACATCCAGAGGATATTTCAGCCCATCCCAATACAGGTGTCCCAGAATAGTAAGATAAGTCACCATACGGAATAGTGCCCAGCTTTCTCCATTGACTAGAGAGCACTTAAACAAATAGCTAGGCTAGACACCTAACTTTTAATTGAGACGAATCTTACTTCACATAACTTTATTCATTTAATCCTTGTTATAGATACAGATTGAATTTTTGCAAGCACAAGTAGCTGGTTTGGTGGCTATAGTAAAAGACATCTGCAGAATTTCTTCTTTCAGGTAGAGCCATTTCCTCTGAAAAGGTTTCCAACAACTCCTGGATCTTAGAAACTCTCTTACAGGGGATAAGTAAGTACATTTGTCAACTTTTCCATGTAAGTGTAAATGACACCAGTTTAATGACACTGATAAACTCCATGTGGAAATTCCTATTTTAGAATGATAAGGGTTTTTAAGCTTCAATTTTTTCCAGAGAAATATTGCCAAAATTTAAAAAATATAAGGAAAAAAACCTTAAGGAAACAAATCACCTTTTACAACTTAGTGAAGATGTTTGCTGATACAACTAGAGCATTTTAATTTATTATTATTTAGACAGACACTACAGCCAGAATAATTTAAAAGGGTGTCTTGGTTTAAGTGACCAGGGCAAGCCACAACCCAGAGAACAGAACTTGCTCTTTGTTTCTTCCCTCCACCCTTCCGGAGGAAGATAAAAGGAGAATAAGGAATAGAGACTTAAAGTTTGGAAGTTAAAACTGTAACAGATTTAATAAAATGGGGAAGGGGGAGTAACAGGCAGGAAAGGAACAAAATATACAANCTTGATGGGTTTGGATTCTGCAGAGCACGTGGCAAGCTGATGGCAAAGGCAGAGTTCTTTCTCTCTCCAGGACATCTCCATGTGGTGACAAGGGGGCCAGGAAGAAGGGGAGGAACTTCCAGTTTTCCTGGTTTTTATAGAGTTCGTCAGGAAGTGGGAAGGAATACAGATTCCTCAGTTTTCTCAGCCCCGGACCCCTTTTCACAAAGGGTCCTAAACTCCACACCCTTCTCTGGGTCCTTGCAGCAATACCATAAAATTTACCTGTGTCCCATCAAACCATAACAAAGGGACATAGAAGTCTACTACTGTAAATAAACATAACAAATTCAATGTTTTTTTGTGAACTTGATAGACATTTCCAACTTTTTTTCCCCCTATGAATCAGTCTTCTTTGTAATAAAATATGGATAAGGAATTGGCTAAATGGTTGTGCTCAAAGAGTTGTGGTCAATGGCTTTATGTCCAAGTGGAAATCAGTGACTAGTGGTGTTCCTCAGGGATGAGTACTGGGACCAGTGCTCTTTAGCATCTTTGTCAGTGACACGGACAGTGAGATCAGGTGCACCCTCAGCAAGTTTGCCAATGACACCAAGCTGCGTGATGCAATCGGCATGCTGGAGGGAAGAGATGCCATCCAGAGGGACCTGGACAAGCTCAAGAGATGGACCCATGCAAACCACATGAAGTTCAACAAGGCCAAGTGCAACGTCCTGCACATGCATTGGGGAAATCCCATGCACAAATACAGGCTGGGTGAAGAATGGGTTGAGAACAGCCCTGAGGAGAGAAGCTCAACATGAGTCAGCAATGTGTGCTTGCAGCCCAGAAAACCAACAGTATCCTGAGCTGCATCAAAAGAAGTGTGACCAGCAGATCAAGGGAGGTGATCCTTCCCCTCTACTGTGCTCTTGTGAGACCCCGCCTGGGGTACTGTGTCCAGTTCTGCAGTGTCCAAAATAAGAAGGACATGGAGCTGTTGGAGTGAGTCTAGAGGAGGACCACAAAGATGATCAGAGGGCTGGGTGCTCTCCAATGAAGACTGGCTTCAAGGTATTTGGGGTTGTTCAGCCTGGAGAAGAGAAGGTTCTGGGGAGACCCTAGAGCAGCCTTCCAGTACTTGAAGGGGGCCTTCAGGAAAGCCGGAGAGGGACTTTTTATGAGGGCATGTAGTGACAGAACAAGGGGAAATGGTTTCAAACAGAAAGAAAGTAGATTTAGATTGCATATTAGGAAGAAATTGTTTCCTGTGAGGGTGATGGAGACACTGGAAGAGGTTACCCAGGGAAGTTGTGGCTGCCCCCTCCCTGGCAGCATTCAAAGCCAGGTTGGATGGGGCTTTGAACAACCTGGTCTAGTGGGGGGGCAGGGGGGTTGAACTAAATGATCTTTAAAGTCCCTTCCAACCCAAACATTCTATGATTCTATGAAAAACCCAGTTGTGAATTTTTGACTTTTTTATTACTTATTTAATCCTTCCAGCAATCAATTTATAAATTTATTTTATCTTAGTGTGATAGTTTTCAGTCCTTAATATAGAGAGAGTTTACCTCTGACTTAGTAAATTTCTCTCCCCATTAGAAGAAACTGGGAAGCATTTGCAGCTGCTGTTACAAGCAATATGCATGCCAATTTAATTGCCACTCTGTCATTAGACTTTGGTACTCCAAGATGTTAGGCAAATAAACACTTTTCATTTCATGAGATGTACTTTGATGGTCAGATGCCTGGGAAAAAATTAAGGAGAATGAAGAAAGGAGATGGCTGTCGCTACTACCTTAAGCCTTCTGTTTATGAAAACAGCCTTCCACGAGTCTGCAGCACATCAGGATATAGTCAAAGTTGTTTTTTCCAATCTGCCCTTGCGATATGTGTTGTACATCAGTGCCAACATACACATGCTTTTCGAACAGTCTTCTATATGTTGTAGAGGGTACCTCTGAATTACTGCCAGTTGTTTTTCTTTCCTGTAGCTGCCTTTCATTTAATAACAACAATTTATAAAGCCACCTCCAAAAAAAGTATTTTGCATACTAAAAAGCCAGAGGTGTAGATAACTGCAAAATTATAATAATACCTGTTCTTGGCAGTGGAATAACCATTTGAAGAGGAATGACTATGGTGTCTGAGCTGGCAGGGAGGCAGCAGCCTTTCCCATCTCACCTTTCCTGTGCTCTCACATACTGCTCATGGCTCTTGCAGGAGCCTTGGAAGTGCACAGCACTAAGCCTGAGCCAATGACTGGACAAATTGATTACCAACTGCAGCTGCAGAAGGGATTTTCAGAGTCCTGTCAGAAGTGTCAGCATCAAGGGCAAACTACATGCTACCTCTAAATAGATGTTTCTCTGACAGTTCAGAAGGAAAAAAGCTTTGCCTCTGCTTCTTCTGCTACAGCATCTGACTAAACTGATACTGGGAGTACTGCAGAAATAAGCTAGCCTGAGAGTGGCCACTGTGATAAATTAATTCATGGATGCTGTGGGGGTTTTTTTTGGTTGGTTTGTTTGGGTTTTTTTAAGAAAATCAATTTCTATACCTATTATTTCTCATGAATTCAACTCATAAACTATATGAGAGAATACTGGAAAGATCTAAACGTAGCCAACTGGCCAGCTCCCCTGGAAAATTGCAATTATATATCCTTATATCCACTCAATTACTCTCAGGGAAAGGATTGATGCTTATTAAACAACAATCAAATAAGTGTGTAAGTGATCTAAGCTGCCAATATACCATCAGGCACTCATGTGAGCAGTCTCCTCATGCACTGTTGTGCAAATTCGAGGAGGAAATAGATTCCAAGAGGCTAAATTCTGCCCTTGGAGGTTTGCAGAAATTACACACTGACAAGTAGGCATTTGTTTAATTCTTTCATTAGACAGCCTGTCTCTTCAATGAATCATTTTCCTTGTCTTCCACATAACCTTCCCCTTGTGCAAGTCAAATTCCTGAATCATCATTTGTTGTGGATGTAGAGGTCTAGGTCCTCAGCCAGTAAACCAGTAAAGTTCTTTACACTGGAGCATTAAACTGCTTTTTGGGTCTTAATTCTTGTCCATTGGCTACCAAGCATAGTCACTTTTAGTGTTGTATGTGTCAGTATTTTATTGTTATTCTCTTTTATTTAGTCAGTTTTCCTTCACGTATTCACCATTTTATTAATTGTGTTTTCCATTAATTTATCGTTGTTCTTCCACTTCATCAGTAAAAATACTCTGCTTTCACCTTACAACCTGTCCCGAATATCCTATGGCTGAAGAAAATTTAAATTATTTTACACTAATTTCTCAGCCATGTAGGAAAGATGGTGATAACCCAGTGGCTTAAACTCCTTTCCACTCTATTTATTGCAAAGAAGTAACAACCACTGCAAAGAAGCCCTGCAGGACCAGTTTTAGCAGTAGCACTTATTTCAGCAGAGGATGAAGAAGCCCTAATCACAGATTCTATAAGGGATGGGATATTTTAAGGGGGACAGAAGAGTATGGATGGAGGAAGTCCCTGGGAGATTTTACAGCTTGAGCATTATACTGAAAGGAATAGGAGAGAAAAAACAGAGGACTATGCTGAGGCACAGAGATGGGGTGGGATGGGGAAAATTAAAGCCCCTTCTGTCCTTTCTCTCTTTTCCTTCTACTCCCTATGATGGGCTAGCAAATACTTGAATTGAAGTAGTTGGAACAGGCAAAATGGTATTTAGAAACCTGGATAAGATATTTTCTAGGGTTGGATATGACAACAGGCAGTCAAGGCTTGAGAAAATGGTATAAAGAAAAGGAAAGGTATCTGGCTAAAAATAAAGTGCAATGATAATGTTCTGAATTTAAACCCTTGTAACTTTGTTTTACCTAAAAGTCATTACATTTTTCTCTATTTTTTGTTTAATTCTCTAATACAACAAAAAAGTGAAATGCTTTTTAATCCAAATTAAAATTCTACCACAGTTTAAGAAAACTTAAGAAAATAAAAATTCTGAAAGTTTATTTGAAAGACAGATTTCACCCTGAAAATAGAGAAACTACAGAAATCCTCTAGGCACTCCATTATTTTTAATTAGTTGGATATGGAAAGCACTCAGCTAAAACTTTTGAAAAACACTATAAAAATGAAAAATAAAAATAAACACAGGGAGAGAGTTTTTTTACTTCGCTTTGTTACAGGAGCAAATGAACATTCTACTAAAACTTAAAGATGACATATCTAAAATTGATGAAAGAATCATTTCTCCTCTTGACAAAAAGCACTGTTAACTTGCAGATTTTGTTAGCACAAATACAGTTAACACTAAGGCCTTGGGAGATTTTCTGTATCAATCTGAAAATGGATTGAGAAAAAGCCACATTGAAGATCTGCCTAGAGGATTTGATGCATTCTGATCATGAGCAGAAAGAAATTACCAGTAGCTCCATTTATGGTTGAAGTAGAATCTGATGAAGTGAAGCCCCTAAGTGGTTGTTCACACTGGAGATCAGGAAGAATGGATAAGAGAATAACAAATATGAAATATTTCCCGAATGCTCTATTTAAAAAAAATAGTTAAAGCAATGGAATTTGTGTGGCTGACTCACAAGTTAATTTGGAAAGCCTTAATTAGTGTCTATAAGGAATATTATTTTTCAAAATAGGAAGAACATCAGTTTTTCAACATTAAGAGAAAATAATTTTTTTTGTAATTCTTTGATGCTGCCATATTAAAATCCAAGTATAATAGAAGTGTTTCACTCCAGCTGTTTATAATGAATGGAGACAGAATATGTGGATCTTGCAAAACTACCAGTGAATTGCCATGAGTTCATTTTTAAAGAACCCATCAAACCACTAGGTAAGGAGCAAAATTTCTATGAGCTGCTATCTGAGTTGGAGAAATACATTGAAGGACAGATTTTTCAAATGGTAAAAGCCATACAGTGCAGTCATACTGTGTTTCACAGAAAATCATTATTTGCCTTCCCAAGTAGCAGCCACTTGCACCTCTTTCCAGCGCTCTCAATGCACAATCCCCTGAATGGATCCTAAACATACTGATGTAATGAGCACAGAAAATGCAGACACTATTTGTACAAATTCATCACAGGGAAAATGTCCCGCAGGACCTCTGCAGTGCATAGCCTCTTCTTATTTTCTTTCCCTCAAAGTTTACATTTTGTGTTTACACAGACTGGGGACCAAAGAGGATTTTTATCTTCCCTAATTTTAACCATGTGGAAATTAGACATCTAATTTCATGCTTTGTGGTCAAAGGAGACCAGCACCACTAGAGCATAGTTTATCCCAGCTGTCTTTGACATATGTCTTTGGATGGGACAAATACTCCTTTGTAGGAACCTGTGTATGCTCATTAATTATAGAGGGAACCTTGATGAGTAATTTAGACTAAACATATCACTTTTAGATGACAAAGGTAGGTGAGACGGATGGAACTCTGGCTTCAGTGATCAAGACCCAGTTTCATATGCAAGTTTTCTATTAGTAACAAGATTCCTAGGAGTCCTGTGCTAGCCAAGAGGGTGTGCATCATGGGCATTCAGCTACCTCAGGTATCAATATGCGATAATAGAGAAGACAGCTAATAAAAATGTTGTTACAGGTTATAAATAAATCACATTCCAGGTCAGATAAAGTTGAGCAAGGAGAAACATTTTAATGTACTTACTAGAATGCAGTTTTTTAAAACTGCCAAACTATAATTATACTATAAGAGTCTTTATCTCATCTTATACTTTATGGAACTACAGATTTGCTATATTAGAATTGCTCTGAATAAATTTATGAACATTTTTCCCATTAGAACATTTCCATGTTTCTTGCCCTGAAGAAAAATGTACATCTGAGCAAAAAGTTCATATTTTCCGATAAGGACAGTCAAAATAAAATCTTGCAAATATTTCATAACAAGATTTTATAAAATCTTGATTTTTACTTTCTTTTTTTTTAAGCCTTGACTCAGAATGTCCTTCCTGTACTTCAGCACATCTGTTTAGACTGACAAGAAGAAGGTTTGTAATGCTATTTCAGGATGTCCACTGATTTTGTTATTACACATTATTTGACATTTCTAAAACAAAACTTAAAGAATATTTCTTTGGTGAGAAATCTATGCTCTTTGACTTCTCGTCCCTGCTCAGAATTCTGAAAGCAATTGCAAAGTGTCAGACAACTTCCTGCGAGAGGGACGATCCATTTTTAGAACAGAGGGTCTTAGTCTGTTGCAACAGGGTTTAGTGTCCCTCATTACGATGAAGGCCCCATTATATTGCTTGCTATAGTAGGAGAAGGCAGTCCCTACCCAGACAGATTATGTGCAAGAGGATCGCTGGCTTCCCTGTTATTTAGACATAGGGTGCAGAGGGATACCTGGCTGCATGACAGGAAATATGTGACATTCCCAGGGCAACGCTCCACTGCTTTGCACAAGATCATTTTAGGGTTATGTGGAGTGTAAATCACAGTAGAATTTGGACTTAAGTGCCACTATTATGTTTTAAGTTTTTGGATGTGTTTAATTACAAAATAGTAAGTGGTTACATGTTTTCTATGAAGGGCCAGTTCCTTGGACTGCTATGGACAGAAACTTCTGAACTCATGATTAAATACAAGACACTGAATGAGGTAATTTCCAGATGCTTTCTACCACCTGATAACAGTCTTTACAGGTACATGCTTTCAGAAACTTCACCTTCATTTCTGGTGGTTCCCTGCTTTAGGAGTAGTTTCTTGATGATAAATTAGATGCTGACACGGGGCACCAGAAGGTTGTTTACCACTTCTTGTAGAGACATATGTATCTACATATATATGTTTGCAAATGATATATATAGTTAGGGTTATAGTTATATATTTATAGTTATATGTATATATCTACACACACACATAAATATATTTAGCAAACATATTTTTCAAGTTCTATAATAGTCTAGGAGAGATGTCTGGCTAGGTTTTTCCCATAAAAACAGTGGTGCTTGGCAGTGCTGGGTGTGGGAAACCACATCTTAACTCAAAATCCAAAATGCTGACCTGACACGATTAGGGCGTAGCTTGTACTTGGTTTCTGGCTGCTTTCACATGCAGATTTTAACTCTATCCTTCCTGACATCATGCTGGAACATAACCTGACTTGCTTACTCGAGGCTGGGTTTCGCCTTCCTGACACACATCAGTTTCAGCTGAGCAAAGCCCTTAACTTTAAACACATGCTGGAAACTCAAGCTCATGTATAAAGTTCACCACATGCTTATATGTAGGTCTTCAAACAGGCCACAGAGATATGTCTTACTCTGTTTTTTTTTTTTCTTTTTATTTCTTTCTGGTTTTTAACAGACAAGATTGGGCAACTTGACAGCTTCCTTTACTCCCACTCAGGTGAAATTTCAAATAAATGTAGTGTATTTACATGACAAAGGTGTAAATTTGTCATGTATATATACAATGGAAGTAGATTTATTGCAATAACTAATATTGCAGTAGGAGCAGGATTTTTCTATGGGCATTTGAAAGTCCCCTGGGATCCTGAACATGCCTCAGAGGCCTAAATTTTGGCTTCACTGTAGTCTGCAGTCAGAAGAACCAATGAAAGCTATCTGAGGTGTATTTATCCCACTTCAGTTTTATTTCTGACCACATTGTGAGGCCTAGCTGCAAAGAGAGCTTGCTGAACCGACTGCTAAGGATTTCAACAATTTCCTTCATCCTTGTGTCATATTCAAGGTGATATTACAGCTCCCTTCACCTTTAGGAAGGTTAACACTCTTGCAAGAAGCTTAAATAATACATTAAAAATTATTTTAGATTTTGAAACTATTCCCTAATGTATTTTGTATTTTCAAATCACTGTCCAAACTAATCCACACAATGTTCCTCTCAAATGCAAATATGCTATTAGCAAACCCCCATGATTTTAACATGCCGAACTATTGCATAAATGCATTAGCAAAAATATTTAAACTACAGTTTCACCCTCTCTTCCCCTTTCCTTACCTCTCAAATTTTTATTGGATAAAATATGCAGAAGTACAAATCCCATTAAAAAGACATTCAGCTCACCCTGTAATTACATGCAGAAGGGAAAAAAAAAATAAAAGTGGGTGAGGGCTAGACTTTATTTAAAAAACAAAAGTCAAAATAGATTTTTCATTAAAAATATTGATTTTTTTATTTTTGTTTCAATTTGGAAAAAAATAAAAAACAAAGACCAGTGATACTTCTGGGACTATGGTTGTGTTCTAAAAAGAGAGGGAGATATTCGGGAAGCAAATGATGAATTGGTGAACAGGGAGATGGAGTGATGCAGACAACATCACACCAGATTTCTGTGGCAGGGCTCAAAGTTCATTACAGCTCCCAGAATAAGCCGAGTTTTAACCAGAAGGCCATACACCTTTCATTGTGACAATCACTCCCATAATGCTATGTAATGCATCTCTTCCATTTAAAATATTTGAATTTGATATTCTCTGTGGACCTGAGCTTGCAGCTGTTCTGTTCATGGAAATATATTTTAATTCAAGATGAAAATGAAGAATCCATGATAATAATGAACTCTTTTTCTCTTATACTGTTTAATTCAATACTGAAGTCAAAGTATTTTTTTACATTCACAGACACACAGTCATTGCTGTTCTCAGCTGCCTCATGCAGATTTGCAGGTATCAAAAGAGAACTTCTGGGCTCTGCTGAGGGACATTGAAAACTCTTAGGCAAAGAGACAGAAGAAAACCATTAGGATAGTGGGGGAAGCACAGGGCCCAGAAAATTCTGCTTAAATGGTCAACAACAGAATTAGAATATTTTTATTTCAGGCCTGAGGGGACTGTAGGGGATTTACTTCTCAGGAAACTCTTCCTGAGCTATTTCAACTCAGGCTGATCATTCCACCCTGACATAAGCAGATCGCATGTTTTAAAAATAGTTAAATCTGGAATCTACAGTAAATGTCATGACTGTACATTACATCAGCTGTGGATATGAGTAACATTAACAATATTAATATTTTATGTTATCTGAAAGCTCTTTGTTTCTGCACTGCAGAACAAATGGGCATTGGGCAAATGACATTATATACACAGAATCACAGAAATCTAAGTTGTGTTACATGGTTTATACAGAGTTTAAAGATCTATCAATATTATTGTCTGTAATGTCTAATGGAATTTTAAAAATATGCATTTCATTTAAAACTTTAGCACCCCAAAATTTATTGTATTTTGCCACCATTAAAGTTAACAATATTCCGGATACTGACTTCCCTGGGTCCAGAACTTCACTGTTATACAAATGAGGAGGGCCTGTTCACTGCAGGAGTGCAACTTGCAGACTCAGTTGTGCAGTTCCAGCATCCCTTGACCTGGGTTAGGCTGTCTTGGACTAGTTCTGTTTAATATATTTTTATGACAGTGAAAGAAGCACAGTTGCACAGAGCTGTGATGTCTCTTTTTTCAAAGTTCCTTTTCATGTTTATAGGAATCAAGGCGACATTAGGAGTGACCCAGCCACTCAGCAACAATCACATGTCATTCTGGTTTTGATTTTACAGAACACCAAACTAATTTCTTCTGACAAAACTCATGCAGGACCTTTTCTTAGAATATCCTCTAATTCACCACAGATGGAAGTTGCTAGGCTAACTGCAAATGAAGGCTACTCATTACTTGCTAAATGTATTTTCTCCTATGTGATCTTTGCGGAAGGCAGATGTGTTGCATGTAAGTTTGTAAGTTGTATGCATGCATGTGTTTGCTTCTAGATACAGCAGTGTGTACAGCAGATATGCAGTACACATGTATACACTTGTCTTTTT
Organism: Aegotheles bennettii; assembly: GCA_013398125.1. Lineage (NCBI taxonomy): Eukaryota > Metazoa > Chordata > Aves > Caprimulgiformes > Aegothelidae > Aegotheles > Aegotheles bennettii. Next base: position 22,538 of record VZRW01008135.1, on the reverse strand, counting down.
TTAATGATGTTTTATCTTTGTGTCAATAAAATTGGGTACTTAAGAAAAGTACTTGGGCAAGAATGACTGAAAGATCTGGTAGACCCCAAAAATTATTTATCTATGTGAAGATAATTTAAAATAAAACAGTTTGGACTCTAGATTTAATTTTGTGAAATGTGCACGAGAAATTTTATTTTAAAGTATAGCAAAGATAAAGCACGGGGTTAATTAGAACCAAATGTTGCTTAGATTGGCACCTTAATGTTCTCTGATCAGTGTGATGATTACCCTCGGATATTTTGAACAACAGTTACTCAAAAGATATTGCATTACCTTCCATGTCTAAAGGGGCTTAGTAATAATAAATATTTTCAATATGCTATTATTTTCAGTGCAGATAGGAAGGCTTGCCTAGACAACAACTGCAGGAGTGTATCTAATTCCTTGGGCATAGAAGTAAAAGTTACACTTTAGCTCTTACATACATATTTAATTTAACATATTACTCCTTTCTCTTGTGAAAAATTTAACAGATTATGATGCACAGGAATTCAGTCTTATGAATATTTCCATTTCTTGAGGATTAGCTTATCATCACATATCAAAATGGGGCAAAAATAGTCCTCCATGAAACAAATCCTTTAAAAATCAGATAAAATTATGACAGCTGCTTTGACAACTAAGAGGAAAGGATGCCTCCTTTTTTAACTTGATAGAAGCTGCCTATTAGCCACTGACACCTCCTAAATGGGTTCAGGTGGGCTCTTCATCCTGGACATCAGAGATAGCACCCAACCAATATCCACAATGGGTTAGCACTCACAGCAGTGATGGAATCCTCTGCTGTCAAAGGTCGTTTCTTTTAATTGAGTTTATTTGTTTGTAAAATCAGGGTTTTTTCAGGGCTATAGCAAGACATAGCTACCATAAAAATAGCTCCAGACTAGCCTCTCGGCCGTCTCTAGCTTTACTAGTAAACTAAGAAGCAGGGATTCAGCAAGTGGAAGGCCTGGGCAGAGAGGTGTGGCTTGCAGCTCATTTAAAAGTAGCCAAGTACATACTTAATTGCATTTCTGTAGGGAACACATTCCAGAAATGTGGGCTTGCTACCAAGAAAAGTCTGTCAGCAACAGAACTGGATTGTGGTTAAGGCACTGGACTGTGACTCAGGATATCTGGGTGCTAGTCACAGCTCAGCCACAGGCTTCCTCTTGACTCGGAGCCAATTATTTAATTTTATTTTCCCACAGATAAATTGAGCAATAACTCTCTCCTTTCTTACAGGAATGTTGTGAGGAGAAAACTTTGTGAGTGCATGCAAGGTATTCACAGTCTACTTCTTAGATAAGTATTTTGGAAAAGGGTTCATACAACCTCTAGCAAAAGGAAGAACTCTATTGAGTTCTCAAAGAATTTCCATAATATTTGATTATATGCAAATCATTGTAAATGAACCAGAAAAGCCAGTAATTAAATAATGCTTCATTTAATTTAATGTTATTTATAAAATCAGACTTCTCTAAATCATGTTGCTACTGCTTTGACATCTGCTGGTTTACTGTGTTTTGGGTTTTTTGTTTGTTTAAAGAGAGCAAAAAGTTGCTACTGTATCACTGCTAATCTTCAATCTCACAAAAAGCTGAAGCATATTTTCTCATATAAAAATTACCTTTAGAGATGAATAATGTCTTTTTTACACAGTATTCATAGGTGTAAAGCAAACAAAGAATAGTTCTAGGAACACACCAGGAAATGATGGGTAGAAATCACGCCGCTCAGTTTTATCATAGCCACATCTTTTGGTAAAGTGGTGGTAGAGAATAAATAGCTTATTAGAGTGAATTTTCAGCACCTCATTTTGTATCTTGGACTGCAAAAATTAGCTAGTTGCCTATTCTAGGCTGCTGTGCTGGGCTATATGTAACCAACATGCTGGTCTGCATACAAGTAGAGCCTATTCTGGGTAAACTGAGACAGAGTCATGGCTTGTGGAAGACTGAGTGAGCTCCATGTCAGCTCCAACCTAGCTTGTAGAGCACATTTCTTTCTTACCCAGATAGATGTGCAACACTTGTATAAGACAAATTTGTTCTGATATGAGTAATCAGTGCCAAACAGGAGGATAAATCACAACAACACACAAACTCTATTTTGCAACCTTTCTGAAGGTCTCCACTAGAGATTTGCTCAGGTTGCAACTTCGTCAATGCAGACAGGGTGATGGAAACTTCCTTAGTCGAAAAAGACTGCAACTTTCTAGCTGACAGCAAAAGAGGGGAGTTTGTGACTATCAATACTTATCTTCTAGCTAATGCATCATTTTGATAGCTGTATCATCAGATGCTGCCCTGCTGCTGTGTCCTCCCCAGACAGCTGGCAGAAAAGAAAGAGAAAAGTGGATGTTTAGCAGTGACCTAACAAGGAGAGCATTGATTGAGAATGTAGAACTAAAGTGCCAGCTCCTGGGCAGGCAGCACGTGCCAAGGGAACAATAAAGGACAATGAATTTCAGGCACCCAGATGGTGTTTCAAACCATAAAGCTTAGGTGGAGTATTAACTTTAAGACCAAACCAAACCAAATTAACCTGTGTTTGTACCTTCTGTCTTTCTTATTTCTCAGTTTCAGAAATCGAGTGTGGATCTTGTCCTGTAAAGGCCTTACTTGATCTGCTTTGTTTCATCAATAAATCCAGATAGCCAAATGTTACAGAGGAACTGCTCTAGGAGGAAAACAATCTGGGTTTGTCGTATTCAGAGCAGGGTGTGAAATTATGGGTGTAGATTTCACTCTCAGCAACAGGAATAAAACTTTCCTAAAACTACATTGCACTGTAATAACTTTGAGAGGCTGGCTCTGTTTCGGTTTTAATGCTCTTCATTCAATGTTTTTTTACAGCATGCCCCTTAAACCAAATCTGCCATTCTTGTGATCCAGCAGCGAACATCTGTCCCACACCACACACCTTCCTGTGCTGGTTTCCGTGTTCTTTCCTTTTGCATAACCATAAAGAGCCAAGTTCTGACCACCACCACCTACTCCCAGCTGCCCAGTGCATACCCTAACTCCTCAGAAGAAAAATAAGAGCACTATTTTTATTTTGTTACAACTGCTTGAATAGGAATATGTTACCCTAACAAAGTTTGCCAGGATCTTAGCCTAGGAGAAACAGAGCAAATAAAATTTTGATGAAATTGCCTTCTCTAATATCTTTTCTGTTCCTAATGGAATTTGTAAAGAAACAGAAGTCAGTAACTAATGTGGCTTTTATTACCCAGTGCCTGGGACACCCAGCAAGATTTCACCAAAACTCCATTCATTTTTTTATTTTTTCTTTTTAATAAAAGCTTGGGATAGAAACCCTGACTCAAAGGACAAGTTCATGCCTACCCAGACATCTATGGAGGGATTCTTCTGTGTCCAAGAAACAGTGTGGGGAAGGACTTCAAGATGTTTGAGAGCTTCATAAGTGAGCAAGGGATATGGGCAGGTCCAGAACAGAATACCAGGAAAGCTGGCTCAACAGCGGTGATGAAAGATAAGGAGGTGACAGGTAGCACAGAACCTTGAAAGTTAAGATACTACAGTGTGGTAGAAAAACAGGAGACTGAGCAGAAAGGAAGGTCGGGGAGACACAGGTAATCACAGAATCACAGAATTCTAGGGTTGGAAGGGACCTCGAAGGATCATCTAGTCCAACCCCCCTGCCAGAGCAGGGTCACCTACAGTACATCACACAGGAACGCATCCAGGTGGGTTTTGAATGTCTCCAGTGAAGGAGACTCCACAACCGCTCTGGGCAGCCT
>VZRW01008135.1:0-18215 GCA_013398125.1 Aegotheles bennettii | reverse complement strand
TGAATGGCAGCACAACCTTCTGGTGTGTCAGCCACTCCTCCCAGCTTAGTGTCATCAGCAAACTTGCTGAGGATACATTCTGTACCCTCATCCAGGTTGTTGATGAAGATATTGAACAACACCGGCCCCAGTAATGTATGACTAGTAAAACTAATAGCCTGAAAAATATAGCTCAGCCAGAATATAGTCAGAGCAGGACAGGAAGAGGAGAAAAACTCTCCCTTGCAAGTTTTTTATTTTGAATGGAAGCATTAAACTACCCACTGTGACATGTTAATTAATTTTTACATTGTTATTTCATTCTACTTTATTGTGTTATTATTCAGGCCTGTTTATAAAAAACTGTAAAGTAGTATGACTGATTGTGTGTTGAACTTTCAAACACCTTGTTTGTATGATTTTGATTGTTTCTTGCCAGATGGTTAAGCATATGTTTAGCAGTTTTACAGGGGGAGAAAAAACAACCAAAAAAACCATCATATGCAGTGTACAGTTAAGAGATTAAAAGGTACTGACAATACTTATTAGCTTCTAACACAAAATTAATGTTTAGAATAGTCAGTGACAGGATACAGTTTGGGACTGAGAAGACCTGTGTTTAGTTCCCTGTACCTCTAGAGATACAGGATCCACGGACTTGGAAAGGATTTAACTTGCCTAGCTTCAGCAATCTAAAATTTAGCTGAGTAGTCTGAAGTAGTTGCATGAGATGATAACTTTCTTATCCAGTGACGACAGAGTTATCTCCGAGGAGTTTATTTGCCTGTCCTGTCTGAAACACCTACCTTCAAATGGGAGAAATCACCTTGGGGAGGTGTTCGTTTCTCCTCTTTGATTATTGATGGAGCTTAGGCCCTTAAATTGGACTTGACACCCACTTTTTAGATGACTAAATTCAGGTGTAATCTAAACAATCCCATCTCATTTTATCACACTGTCCAGGATGATTGCCAGATATTGCAAAATTAAAGCAGAGGAGAACAGGAGTATTCCCTTGTCAGGAGTGAGACACTGAAGTGGTTCCTGTTGCTTGTGTTCCCCTTCTTGATGTGTTTTTCTTCTGCTATTACAACTTTTTACATTCATTTCCAGCTAGAAACCATGGCCTACATTAATCCCACCTCATTATAGACACTAAAGTATCTAAACTAAGAGCCTGGCTGCCCTTGCTTCCTGTGCAGATGATCAAAAGAAAGAGTCAGACGCTCCCTTGCAGAGGGCAGCTGGGAAGTGCCAGCTTTGTTTTACAGGCTACACGGGGATCCCAAAATGATCCCTGAAGCTCAGGTGCTGCAGGTAATTGAGGTTAAACAAGAAAATATGAATTTAGGTGATAGCTGCTTATAACAACTGGAATTCATCCTCCTGTTAAAGGCCTACTTCGTTGTAGAGAAGCAGTGAAAGAAGGCTTTTAATCCTTGAAAGAATTAGACTTTTCCTCTAAACTCTGTCTATAAATAGTGAATTAATTATTTCCCAAAGGGAGACATGGTAGTTCATGCTTGACTATGATAACTCAAGGTAATGATCCTGATTTTGCCCTATAGTGTCTAATAGGGACATTTGGAATTGTAGACTGCCGAAAGAAGAAAAGAATCAATGATACTACAGAGCACAACTTTTTCCTCCTCCACTACAAGACATTTGTATTCAAAACATGCAAGGCATGGCAGCAAGGTTGCTATTGGCTATTTCTTTCCTAGGAGAGAGTTCAAAAAGGGGTGAGGATGCTTGAGGATGAGGAGATTTGTTTGATAGATATGTGTGTGAGCTCGATCTTTAAGTGGAATTGTCAGGAATTAAAGTGCACTTTGAGGTGGGCTGTTGCAAAGGAAATAGGTGCCTGGTGTTTGCTAACCCAAATGAAACCTTTCCCTGTTGGTGCAGAGATAAAAGTCAGAGTTTCATACCAACACTCAGCTATCAGGAATGTGGTTTTCATGACTGATAAGTGATGGTTTCTACATGCAACATACTGCAGGAGAGCTCAGCTCTCCCTCTTTCAACTCTTGTGGTTTTGAATCCATAAAGAAGCACTTGCAAATTGCTCCACAAAACTGCACCAGGGTGAGAATTATGGAAAAACCTGGACAGAGTTCAAAAAGCTGGCTTTGCAAAGCAACAAATACAACCATTACAGTGTATCATAAGAGAGAAAGAAAGGGGCAAGAGAGGAAAGAGGGAGAAAAAGGCTTTCAAATATATTTCAAATATATTTCAATTTATTTCAAATATAAAATGAAGCTCATGTGATAATGATCACTGCAGGTGGGGAAGCTGATTTTAAGTGTGAAAATGTTTAACATTTTATTGCACACAAACACTTTCTTAAAGTATCCATTTGTGCATGTGCATGTATGTGTGTATGTGTATGCACGCACGCGCACATGCAGCAAACAGAAATCTATTGAGTTCCACCAGACCAGACGTCTGCATTCTGGAGGGCTCATTGCAGCCAATAAATTTGACTAAGACTTTTTTTTTTTATGAATTCTACTATAAAAACCAATCCTCCTTTCTAGACTTAGCATAATTACAAGACACTATTCTGAGTGCCAAAAATGTCAACTGTAGGTTGCAAACATGGACACATTTAAGCAAAACCATATGTCAGAATGCAAAGCAAGACCTGAAGTACACGAATCAGTTTACCTCTTTCTGAAGAGTCAATTTATAATGCAACCTTAGCTCTAAGAAATAATAATACAGCCAGTGGTAAATTACATTGCTCAATCATTTATTAATAAGCTTCATTGGAAAGAAAGATATTATCGGTGCTCAAAACTCACTAGGTTACAAGATCACAGATGTCCAGGGTTCTGCAGCCAGAAACTTAATATAAATGAACTCTCATTAATACCTAATCAACTTGTGATATTTTCATCCTGTGAAAAAATTGATGGCCAATAAAAATAAACTCATAATCTCTTCGTATCTAGAAAAAAAAAAGTTATAAAACCAGGAATGCACACAGTAACCATGATGCAGTAACTAGGGTTAAGCAGCTGGAGGTTGAATTTTAACATTTTTTTGGACAGGATGGATTTATTCTGTCACCTAGGCAGTTTCAGAGTCTTACTTTGTAGGATTTATATAGGCTTTCAGACTTAGCAGATATATTCACGTGCAGTACATTAACTATGCAAAACTACTTTCCAGGCTATTCTGGATTAGAGTCTTAAAAACAGACCTCTCTGGAAATGAAATCCTTCAAAAAAAAAAAAAAAATCCGTGTTCGTTGCTGAACATGATTCTGCTGCACTTCGAGTGTGAAATCTACTTAAACACATCTGGCATTTGAAAAGATATCATATGCACTTCTGTGTAAGAAGAATGTGCTGCATTTTAACCCTGCAGTGATGACAAAATCGGGAATGCAAGTGGATTTTGGACTTGAACTAGGAACACAGAAATTGTCACAATAGATCAGAGCAATGATCTATCTGGTCTACAACCTTTTCTCAAAGGTAACCAGCATTGGGTGCTTCAGGGAATGGCACACCAATAGGTAGAACCAACAAATTGGGAAAAAAAATACTTAGAGCAAATGTATTTACTAATGCATATAAATGTATAATGGAAATATGCAGAATTGCACCATCTTTATAGTTATGTAATATGATTTTAAAAACTCCTTTCTTCTCATAAACTCTGAGATGTTTAGAGAAAAGCCTTGTAGCAGCAGGTCCCCAGGACACTTACACACAATACAAGAAAAAAAAAATCCTCTATTCCCTATCCATCAGATTCCCTGAGGATCTCAATATTCATACAGGTAAATAGAAGTATTGGCTCCACTACATATTATATTCATATCATACATAGATGGTTCTTTTTTTTTGCCTGTTGATAATTTCTGTACCAATCCTTATATCCCATTAATGATCCTTTGTTCCCCTGTTCTTTTTTCAGAAATTCCCTCTGGGAACTACAAGAAAGAAGAGAGTAGCCACACTTCGGACTTTCATGATGTGGTGGCGGCCACACAGGCACATGGTCTCACCCCTCTTCTGGGTTTACCCTTCTCCACCTCAAGCAGTTTAGGGTTGTGACTGCCCTGCTACACCTTCACCTCCAAGGACAATGTTCACCCTGTGGTGAACACCACTGCTGGTGTGATGGTTTTTAACCACTTTTGTCTCTCGAGCAGAGTTTCCATCAGTGTCATCCCTGCAACAGCTGACCCGCAAGGAAACACTCGCAAGAAACCAGTAGTTGTGAACAGCAGGATTTCTCACTCTCTGATATCTCAGTAAACTGAGTTCAACATAAATGGTTGCCTGAGCTTCCACACAGAGAGTTGCATAGCCGCAATGATCACATACTCTGAGTACAGGGTTATAAAAGTGGAAGATCAATGTCTTGTTTCATTTGGTTAAGGGGAAGCGGCAAAAGCTACATTTGCAATTGAATTAGAAGGTGATGTGGTGACTACTGGTCTACAAAAAATGATAATAAGTTTAATGAATTTTATGATAACCTGTATCAATTTCAGGTGTTCGTGAATAAGGACAAGGCATTTTCTCAAGATATTGACCTTGAATATTATATTAAATCAATAGGCTCATTTTCCAGATGCCTCTAATAACTGAAGAGAAAACCTGTTCTGAATAACTGCACAAATGGAAGTTCATGACCAGTAAGAGTTTGAGAAAGAGACATATGAATCTTACAATTTTTACTGACTTGGCCATAAACAGCTCTTTCTGAAAATGGTGTAGAATCAAATGGTTGAATTAAATTATTGAAGTAAAGAGCTGACTTAGATTGTAAAGAGCTCTGTATAGAAGTACTACCATGACATTCATAGAGTGCTATTTCAACTAAAGCTAATAAAAGCCAAATGTAGTAAACAATATGTATATCACTAGAGCAGAGGAAAAATCAACTTCTTTAACTTTATTCTAGCTTTGTATCATCAGTTAATTGCCCACCAAGGACTGGCTGACACCATGCACACATAGCAATGCCAGAAATCTCTCTCAGTTCTGCCTGTATGTACCTATATACAAATACAGAGTAGTCCCATTTAATAGAGGAAATCTGCCTTGAAAGATGATACTGTCTCTGCCATAGCTTAGTGAAGCCACAGCTAGGTGGAGCAGAGGCTGAGCATAAATTGCAGCCATGCTTCATGGTGGTTCTTGAAATGTCTGAGGGGAATTTGCCCAATTGCATCTTTGGGCCACTTCCAGAATGACAATGCACCTCCCCGAGATGAAAGGGGCAAAAGAAAGTGTGTCATTTCTTTATTAGTAATGCATACTATGTGAGCATGTATTTACTATAAGCACATGTGTCAATAGCAAAGGCCCTTGAAATTACATGCAAATAACATCATGAAGCACCTCAGACAATTCCACTTTGAGTTTATATGCAGTAAGTGAATAAGATGATTATTCAGCTAGATTGTTGGCTGTTGCAGTTGAACCTCTGTCTGTTTATCAGGCGAGATCCTGGTGTGTTTGTCTGTGGTAGAGCTTCAAACCTATTTCACTGTACCCTTTGGAGTGCCTCCAATGAATATAAACCGTTGCAATGTTTTGCAACAGTGCAGCAGCTTGTCAGTGCTTTTGTTTCTGAACAGTGTGAGAGAAGTGCCAAACGATGCTATTGTAAAATAGAAGAGTCTTCAGCATGTTGGAGAACACAAAGTGGCTGTCGGTGTGTCATTGATTAATGACTGTGAAGTGTCAAAATGAGATATTGCACATTTAGTCTTGGATTTTCCATTAATCCAACCAAAAAACTATGCCTTATTAGTCCCAAATTCCAAATGACTACAAAAAAGGCATCATGTTTAGGTGTCTGGTATTTTGGTAACTAATTCTGACCTGGTTATTACTAAAGAAAAAAGAAATAACAAAGTAGAGAAAAGAAAGTCAAGATGGCCTACTGATATGGAGATGGAAACAAAAGTCATAGCTTGTGGGATAAACTTCTGACATTCTGTGTAAGTGAGCTAGATATTTCTTCTCTCTGTGTCATAATCTTCCAAATTATAGCACTAAAATTTTATTTACCCACTAGAAAAACAAAATGAAATAACACAGTATCTAATGTTTACAAGGTTCGAGGAAGATACCATATCTGATTATATATGTTAAAAAATAACCTAGAGAAAAATGGACCCAATGGTGCCTTTAAAACACAAGACTGGAGGTGGAAGCAGAACAAGAAGTGGTATAACAGAATATTTTATCTCATGAATGTAGGAAGATTATCAGATGTACACAAAATAACATAATGCACTTCCAAAGCAGTCTGAAATTTACATACTCAACTGTAAAGATATTGAAAAGCAAGTTTCTTTTCATTCCAAAACACATTAAAAAAAAACAACACAAAAAACAACTGTTGAAAATGCTGGTTCAGTGTGGAAACAGTTCATTTCAGTACAGTAACAAGATATTCTTTTGATACTATTGCTTAATTTTGTTTTGAATATTTAAATATCATATGTTTTACGGTATGTAAGTAATACACCCAAACATTTACAGTAAATATAGTACCTTAAAACTCTAAAGGAATTAGCTGCACAATAAACTTCACTGTCCCCCTGCCTTTATATGTAAAGTTCATGGATTATTAAATTGTTTCACCCAAATCCTTCTAAAATTTTGTGCCAGAACTAAGGACTGATATTATACCTCAGTTGCAAACTGGTTAAGACTTTCCTTTTCTTCTGCAGAGGAAATACAAAAATGTAAGATCAATTAAAATATGATGAAATGGCACATTTTTAAGTGTATTTATAGAAAGCACAAGGTTCGCACAGAATCACTCTTCTATATAGAGAAGTGGAAATTGTTCAGTAGAGGCCCTGTTCAAACTACAGCCATTTATTTGTGTTCTTAAAAAAAGTTAATGAAGTTAATCCAGCTATAATCTGGTAGGTCTGTGAAACCTGGAATTTCTGTTAGATAATTATCACCAGCTTCATGATCTTGACATAATAGCACTTTTCAACTTAGTTTTCATTTACTGATTCAGTCCTTCCTTTCCTCTTCCTAATTCAAAAAATAAAATGCATAGGACTGAGAATTTTAGAAAAGATCAATTTTTATAAGCAAATAAGCATATCTCAGTTCAAGAAGAATGATTTAGCTATCAATCGTGTTTCTGGCAGCTGTGAGTAAGTGTATAAGGCAAACAGCTTCTTCTAATGATCAGTGAAATATAAAATCCTAATTACTGTCTAAGTCAAACATATTAATTTTCTTCTCCAACATGCTTAGTTGTTTTAACATGTTATTCAGAACAGTAAAAAATGTCAGGAAAAAAACAGTAAAAGCTTCATAGGCCCCAGAGCCTATCACTAGATTCAATAAAATTGTGAAGTTAATTTGGATAATGAGAATAATAAAAAGTGACTAATTTGAAAGTCTCTGCTGAGATGAGAAACATCATAAATTATTTGGCTCAAGTTAATTTAGAAAAAGAATACTTTCCCACAAACATTTGCACAATAAAGTATGGATTAAACTATCAGTTTTCTGAAAGATATTTTTAGAATGTAAAGAAAAAATAGTAATGGTTTTGTAGATTAATTAAGAGAGGACTTTTGCAGAATAGCTTGCATGTCACTACGAGCTGAGAAGAAATTGGATCATATGTGTGCCAAGTAACTAGCTATTAGGTTAGACCTTAACATCATAAATTAAATTACAGGTGTAAAAGAATGGTAGAAAGGAAATGCTCAACATTTCCTCCTTGTAATCTGATCTTAACTATGGCAAAACTGTGACAAAACTTTGATCAGGATGACACAGTCAGCTACGATGAGGTGCATGACACTGGGTTCATTCCAGTAAACTCAAAGCATTCAGACAATTACCCAGATCATTCCTGTTCAGTTGTCAGTTTTGGCCTGAACTGTTGTTCAGTTGTCAGTTTTCAACCTAAGCAATGCCCAGTGATAGTTCAGGGGCTGCCAGGGCTTGGCGATCACTCCCAATAATTTGTCTGGATGCAGCACTCACTGGTCCTTCTCATTTACTTTTATGGGGAAAGCCTGAAATACACTGTAGAGATAATGTGAAACTTAAGAAGTTTCAAAAGTTAGAGACTGACAATAATGGCTGTTACAAGAGAAGCAACACAGACAGGGAAAAATGAAGAAATGAAGTCCAGAAACTATTCTAGGGGAGATTTTGGAAAAGAAATATTGGAAAGGAAAACAGCTGAAGGGTTTGGAGGATTAGAATGATACATTCCTTTCTCCTTGGTTTCTGTAAGGTATTCTATAGTAAATACCATAAACAAGGTGGAATTATATGACTCTAAGGATTTATGCTATACAGTCTACTGCTTCCAATGAGTGCTTCTTTGTTAAGAAAATATGTTGACCCTGGAACAACACAGAGAAGTGGCAATAAGGCATTTTAAAAACCTTTCTGCTGAGAACCAGTTGGACTGAATGGATTACCTTGGACCTTAACTTAAAAATGTTCATAAAAGATCCTACAGCTATAAATAACTGAGTTTTACTTTCTATTGGCAGAATGTTAGAGTTATGCTGCAAATGAAAGATGTCATTCACATAAGTGCAATTTCTGCATGTTGCATTTTCATAGCAACACCTGAGGCAGGTGAGAATTTAGTTCCAGCACAGACAGCCTCTATTGTAGTCTGCTACAGAAACACTGGCAGCAGGGGCCACAGGAGCTATCTAGCTCTGTTGTCGAGGCCTTCGCCCTCATTAGTAATGAACTGACTGCTTAAAAATGTATTTGGTTTCATTGAGTTTGAAAGACTGCAAAACATTACAAAATTCTAAAGAAAAACATAAACTCTAATCCCTCTGAAACATAATTTACTTTTTCTGCCAAATCTCCACTAAAGGCACAAACTTCAAACTGATAGATTGACAGATTTATCCCCACAATTCACTTCTGCTCCTTGGCTTAAGAAGAATTAGTATTTCTTAACCAATCAAAAAACCTGTGATTGTTCCTGTTTCAGACCTGGTTTAGCTTTCATTTCTCTTAAATAGCATTTGCAGTAATATGTCTTAAAGTCACTTCCACTCATCAAGTATTTCTTGGCAAACAGGATCTTTACTTCTGTGTTATTGTTGTTTTCTTTAACGAGTATTTAAAATCAGATTTTGAATTCCAAACAGATCTTTAACCAGGAACTTCTGTTTTCAATTTAAAATTGGTTTCAGTTTATAGACAGTCCTATTCACCTTCCATGTTGTTAATGGAATATGGAATAAGTTTTCTTTTAAATTATCTGCACAAAGAATAGGAAAAATAAACATTTTAAAAGGCAAAATAGCATACAAAGACTAGCTCGCTGCATCACCTGAAGTGGGTTTGAATTGCCCCTGCCATTCACACTCTTGCAGCACTGACCATCTGTGTAAAACATCTCTCTTTTGTCAGTGGTAACCTCCTTGGTTTGGTAACCTCTGCCATTCATCTGATGTACCTAAAAGAAACTGTCAGTGCTGCTGCTGCAGGTGTCTGCAATGTCACACCAAGGAGCCATCACTTTTGTACCAACGGATATGGGCAGAAGTGCCAGCTCGTCCAGGCCATTCAATGGAGGAAGATTTCCAGCCACCTCCCTGTTTCATACTGCTCCTCAAAACAGTCCACAAATTAAAGGCTCAAAATTACTGATTAAAACAGCAGTAGAATGTTTGGGTGCTGTCACACATCTGCTTATCTGCCAGGTAAGATCTACATTTGGTCCAAGAAAGGAAGCAAATATTTCCTTTCTCCGTATATCCTTCAAAACTGGATAATTTTCATCTGTTATGTGTGAGTTTCACAACAGTTGTCAAAGTGAAGGTTTGAGGAAAGAAACAGGAATTTAAAATAGTTTCAATTACTAAAAAGTCCTCATCACAAATTCTCCAGTTCTCTCTACCCTGGTGTTTCAGTTGGCATCTGTTTTTTCCAGAAAACAGTTACTGGATTTTCTTGATGCATAGAAAAACTTCCTCTCCCTGGCTTGCAAAATCATAATCCTCTTTTTCTTCCATAAGGTTTTTGTGAAATACCCTAAAAACCACCAAATGCAGAGAAACAGTAAATATTTCTTATATTTATTTGTGTTTAAAAACATTTATGTGTATTTTATGATCCAAAATATTGGAAGCATTGGAGAAGCCCTCATGACTTCAGTGGGCTTTGGCTCTGTGCCATGCCATGTTTGAGTAAACACATGTTCATGCTGCTTGTCCCCATTTTGACCTTGGATGGGGAAGAGACTTTTCGTAGTGTGCCATATACACTATGAGGATTGCAGCTGAGGTGGTATATAAGTCTGAACCACGTTCATGGAGACATAATGTTTGGAGAAGGAGAAATACATGAGAAGGAAAGACTATGAGAGATGGAGTTAGAATAAATGTATTTTTTAATGAGAAAATGCAAAAGAGTAGAGGGAGGTACCGAGGGCAGTAGCAGTAAACAGGGAGATAAAAAAGATGCAGATTTCTTGATGGAGTGGAGGAGGTTTCTGGTTGCTGCAGTGCTTCAACATTCAGACTGAATGAGATGAACAGACAGAAAAGCCCTGCTCAGCTGTCTGGTAGGAAGAGAAAAGGACTCTCCCAAATCTCTTCCTGTTACAGCACGCTGCAGTAGACAGGACTGACCTTCAAACAAATTAAAAGCTCTGCTTAGTTTTACCCAGACAAGCTCTCCAAAACCAGAGCTTTTGATTTCACATTGGTTTCCATAAAAATGGAAAGATGAAGATTGGGGCCGCGTTATTTCAATTATTTTCTGTGGGGGTTATAATAGATTATTTTTTTTCCCAACACCCAAACACATTCTGCACAAATAAAGAAAACACAATTTTGAGAACAGCTCCTCTCTTGTTCTTCCACTACTAGTCAAAGATTAAATATTAAGTCCCTCAAATAATGCTCCCCCCAGCTATTCTATTACAATTTAGTTACACCCCAAGTATGATTTTACATTTCCCTTGTTATATGAAACTCTCGCTCTGCAGATTCTATAAGCTATATTTGGCAATATAATTACTGTTGCCTTAAGCACTTTTTTCCCCATAGAATATTTCCTCCTCGTTTATATTACTACATTCCAAGAGAGTTTTCTGGAGCCATAGTGAGTTCCCTTGTATTGCCTCCAAAAAAAGCTTCTCTTAGGCTATAGCTTCTGGACTATAATAGTGACAAGCCACAGATGTTTCAGAATTATGTTTAGGCAACATATAAGTACAATTATTGTTGTTGTTGTTGTTCTTATTGAGCCTCTTGGCTACAGCTGGGGACAAGGCCCTATTGTGTTAGACTGTATTCGCATGTAATGAAGACAACAAATATACAATCCCAGACTAATTAATTTAGGGACTGCTCCTGGCAGGTGTTGAGCAGTCATACTAGCTAGATGAAACATTAAGAACCACCTTACACAGCAATAGCAAAGACACATGCCACCTACAGCAATTTGGGGTTACCCAGTGTTCTCCTGTGCTTAAGGTATCTAGCATTTACGTGTCCAGCACTGACCAGTAGTTTTGTGAAGAGAAAAGTCTGTTACTTTTAAAAGTTGTTCTTTAACGTATTACTTACTGAGAGGTGACAATATCCTTGACTCAGCCCAGAACAAAACTTCTGAATGCGTACAGAGCCCTCCAAGAGAACGTGACATCTCAACAGGTTGGCATAGGAACTGCAAGCCCTAGATGACATGTTTCCATTCTACTCTTTCACATCTCTCTGGGAAGATATGTGTGTCCAGTTGGCCACTTTTCTAAATTTGCATTCAACATATTATATGAACAGTTGATCCACTTTTTCTTGGGCATTGGAATATCAAAATGAGAAACGGTTGACTGTCAACTCCGGTTAGACATGTGGGTCTGTATTGAAAATAAGTGTTTCCTGCTTAAGGGAAAATTAGAGAATGCTCTTCCTTGGTATCATGTCTACACTTTGCAACAAAGAAGGTCTCAGATTAACTTTTTGGCCCTAGATCAGCAATGTACTTGAAAACATGCTTAACTTTAAGCACTTCCTCAAGTTCCATTGAAGTGTACTGTCAGCACTTGACAAATAATAAATCATAAAAACATTTGAAGCTAATCCACTTTCCTTTCAGAAAGCTACACAATAATGCCATAGAGTAAATATTATATGCAACAAATATTTATTTGCGAAGTCACTCAGTGGTACTTCAACAAGGGCTTAAATGATATGCTGAAACAGTGTTTCAAATAGGTTTATATAATACAACAAGATCAAATTGTTTTTCAGAATGTTGGCCTGATCCTGAAAACTACTAGGTGAGTAATTTAATCAGTGTTTTCAAAGCATAAGTGTAAGCTGTAGCTGAAACCAGAAGGCAAGGGTGTCAAATCCCATTAACAAGTATAATAAGTAGTATAGGTGATTACGGTAGCTTGCTGAGTACCTGCTGAGAGATGCTGACCTCAAGGGATTGAATGTTCTGTACTTCCCAGAAGATGCTTGCACCAGGCAGAAAAAGAATAATACAAAGAACTATCCTAGTCACTGTCAAATAGGTGTTTATTGTTTGTGAAGCTTATAAGGCAAAACTGCTGTTGCGGCTCTTTGCCTCAGTAGGAGCTGAAGTTCCCAATATGCTACAGTGCTGGAAGTTTGGCTGGATGGCCAGGCGTCCGGGTTTTTTTCATTTAACATAGGCAGATGACATTTTTGAGGAATACCTATGCTAAATAACATCGCTGCTGAGAAGCAGGCTAAATTAGCTCGTCTTTTGCTCCTGTTGGTGCAGCTAAATTACTAATGGGTCCCAAGATCACTGATCTAAAACTAGGCCAGGAAAAAAAAAACAACAAACCTTGCACTGTGGTGTAGAGTTTTCCTCATTTGACAATCTGAAGGACACTGGTGCTTGTGCTGTGAAGCCCACACTGGGAAGCCAATCCAAGAAACAGCATTGGCTGCTGCCTGACAAGAGCATTTGCTTGGCTGCCTGTGCTGCCCAGCTGCAGGGGACATGCAGGGTTCCTTGTCATCCCTGTGCAGGCACTGCTTGGGGCACTCATGAAACAGCAACCTGAAAGGCACGGTAACAAGAAGTTCTAGGGAAAGCTTTCTTTACTGAGTTTTGAGCACTTTTTCCACATGAGACGAATTAGGCCATGTGTGCCTGTGGGACTGGCAGCTGAGAAGGAGAAGAAAGGGAGGNTCAAATGCTGTTGTGGTTTTCCCACATGGCAATTATTTACTTTTTAGCAGCAATATGAAAAACATGCATGACTGGAGGTTTGGCACTTCCAATAGTATTCAGGGGCCACTTTGAGTTCCTCTGCTTTCCTAGAGCATGTAAAAGATGCAAGAAGCCTGTGGATGAGAGGCCCCCCTCCTCCATCTCCCAGCCATTTCCCCCACAGCAGCCTAAGCACAGCCCCTGAACACTCTGTGGCACAGGGCTGCAGAACTCACTGCTGTGCGGACAGGCCGGTGAGGACTACGGCACACGCTTTGCCCTGCATGCCATTCAACTGCATCAGCTGAAGTAACACTGTGTGACACAGTCACGCTCAGCTCCTGAAAAAAAAGAAGGCTTGCTGAATTCTTTTACATTTTTAATCAGGCATAAGAGAGCCAAGTGATGTTAAACTATCTGCCTCAAGTCTCTACTGTGCCGGGGGTGGCAGCCATTCCTTGCTCCAGAGTATAATCTGGGAGTGCAGCTGCACCCTTCCTCCAAATAAGTGTTAGGACATGTTCTGTCAGCTGTGTCCCAGCTCTGTCCCTTTATTTAGCAGTAGAGAATTGTCTGATCACTCCCAGACACAGTCATGGGGGTCCAAGAAAGGCGTCATGGAAGGCAGGGTGCTCTGGTAACCCATAGATATTGCTGGGAGTATAGGTAGGGCTAGGGCAGACACTGATGAATAAGGCACTGTCGGGTCAAAAAATTAATATGAGCACAGATGTAGAAAAAGCACAGCTCAGCTGTTTTGCATGAGCTGAATACGGAGATTTGGGGAATATTTGGAATTATGAGATCCACAGGTCATTGTTGCTGAGGATAGATCCTGTGGATACATAGCTGATAAAAGCTATATTATTCAAAGATGTGATTTGCCATGTTGTGTTGGGTTTCTATGAGGAGGTAAAAATCAAGCTGTACAGAAAATGACACCTTTTGGTTAATTCAGTTCTCTTGTCCAAAGCTGGAAAACCCTAACATTGTTTGAAGAATTTTGTATTCAGAATTTTAATGTCAGCTAAAACCATTTTTTTTCTTTGGATTTCCTGTTATAAAATTTAAACTATTGAGGCTGAAGAACAAGATAGTAATTTTAAAAAGTTAAAAGATCAACCTGAGGAAGATGACTGCTGTGTATATTATAAGCATGTTCATCAACACATAGAAAACTCAAATGAACAAACAATAGATGTTTTGGTTTAGTAATAACACCAAAATATTTTAAAACATAGTCCCTTTGAGTCAAATGATACAGTTTTCTGGAAAATGCATAGTTTAACGCCTACTGAAATACATTAATGAGAGTTTGAGCAAATGAATTTCATTTTAAAGAAAGAAAATAGAAATATTAAAATTTCTTAAATCCTAAAAAAATAAAGACAAACAAATAGTAGAAAAATAATTTCAAAATAACAGTTAATATTTTCTGTTTTAAAAAACACTCAGTTCCTTCTTCCTTCTCTTACCTTTCCTATTCCCTCTCTCAAATTTAACAAAATTAACATAAGTTTATAGAAAGGCTCTTTGTCACTGCAGATGTATTTTCCTCTCACCTAAACTCCAGCAAAAACACTTGCTTGTCTTTAGGTAAAGAGAGTATCTTTTTTAGAACATGTCAGAGGAAGCAGCTGAGCCTGCAGGAATTCCCCTCCAGCCTTGGTGCAATCAATAGATCGAGGGGCATCTGCCTTGCAATTTTGGCTCTGGGTAACTCTCTGCCGGCTGGTAATTCATGCATGTCTACTTTTAACAAGTACTAAATTGGGAAAATCTAAAATATGACCCTCAGAACAGTTCTGAAGCCAGAAGAGTGTGTGCTGACACATATAGAACAGGGTAAGGCCAAAGGCTCCTATTGTTGCAGCAAAACTTCCAGTGTCTTATCCTTACTTATTATGGAAAAATCAGCACAGATTTAGATTTCCCAACCCAGCATTGCAGAGTGGGAGCGATATTGTATGAACACAGATTCACTCTCAACACAATGAAATAAGACCGCACTTTAAGACAGAACTATCTTTATATTCTGCATCTGTCCGTTGCACAGTGGGAGTCCCTGGCTGACTTTTGTGAATAATATCAACAACAATAATCATTCCAGATAAAAATAGTAGGAGATAGGAGTGGAGTGTAATTGCCAGTTGCACATTTGATAGCACAAAACTGTTTTGAAAACGCATAAGAAAAAAAAAAACAAACCACAAAGCAAATAGAATAAACTCTATTAAAATCAGCTCTAAAACCTTCTGAATACATTCTTACCCATCCTGGCTGCCTGTTCCTCTGCATGGTTCCTCCATCTGTCTGACAATTCTGCATTTACTTTCAGTCTTTATTAAGATTCTTTCTAGTAAAATGCTTTAGCACTTTTGTCAAGAAGATGAAGTCTTAGAAGCAGGCATCTTTAACAGATTTTTATGCTGGTAAATCTCTGCATCATGCCAAGATATGATGAAGAGGCCACCATTTAATTTACACAGGTGTATAACATAGTGAAGTGTGAACAAACACATTTTTATTCTAATACTCATGAGCATGCATTAGCTTCAAATACACGATTTATAAGATACAACCTAGATTCCTGGTATTTTCTATACTGTTTCATAAAACAAAATGAAATATTTTATTTTTTAAACTTGTGCTGGAAATCTTATTTGCCACCCTTCCCCCACATTCTTCAAGTGCAAAGGAGCAGCAATTGTTGCATTACCTTTCTGGGCCATTTTGGGAAGGTTTGAAGTCATTTTGTGAGATGTTCTGTGTGCCCACCACAGATTCAAGCTGCAGTGTGAAGAAATGAACTGCAAACTTAAACTAAATATTCACTGAGTTGCTCTGATTCAAGGGAATAAGATTATTTACCAAAGTAATTAATATTGATTTCCAATTGATAATTTTGTTTTTACATGAGTTATTTTTATTATATTTTTTCCTTCAGGAAATGAAAAACTTCAGTAATATTTTTAGACAGACCAAAATTATATTACTTTAAACCTATGCTTTCTCAAATGATCTGCTGATTTAAGGATCCCTTGCTGACCTCTCATTGACTTTCTTCAGTGTTATATTGTTATGTCTAATAGAAGATAAAGACAGATTGATAATAACCAATGACTGGTGTACTGAGTAAGGACTGAAAATAATAAGTGTCCTATGCGGGTCATGTCATATATAGTGTATGCAAACTACAGGGAGACAAAGAAGATTAGAGAGCTTAGATAACAAATAAAGAGGAAATGGATCCAGTCCTCTACTTTTAAAGCTGGATTCATATGAAAACTCAAATGTACCAAAAATTTGAAACAAATCAGATATGGATAGTTGAAATAATACCAAGTTAGTTCAGGATGGGGTTCAGGGTTAGTTCAGACAGAGTTCAGAAAAGTTTCTAAGCACAAATTCCCTTTTTCCTTTTATCCAGATACTCCCAATGGGGAGCTACCAAGCAGAAAGGTCACCAGTCCTAGTGGGAGCCCAGATGAATCTGGTGAAAACTCAGTTCACCTCCTCCATGAAGGTAACACCACTTTATTACGAACAAGATGAACAAAATGTCCATGTCGCTACACTGAAATGCGCCTGGAGAAAACACAATGTTTTTCTTAGAAATATTTTTTATGTGAGATTCAAATTAAGATATGTTGCCTGAAAGGCTTCCCAGATATTGCCAGCAACCAAGGGACTCCCGTGAAAACACTGCAGAGCTGCTATGAATTTGTGCAAGGGGCTGATGCTGGTTGCCTGGCAGGGAGGCAGGTTCAGGGCTGGTTAGCAGGTGCCCACCAGCATCCCATAACTGCCTCCGCACAGAGCACGATAGTATCATTTTCCCATTCACATATACAATTAGCATATTCAGAGTGTCAGCTATATTTCTGAATTTGTCAGCTGGAGTTTCTCTATTGGAGCGCTGTGGTGTCTGTAGATACACCTGCAGCAACAGACCTGTAGGCTGCTTGAGTTCAAATACTGAAATGTGATTTATTTCCCCTGGTGGGTCTAGCATGTGCATTTCAGTGTCTGGAATACACACTATATTATTAGTGCTCAACTGTATGTTTTATTAGTCTCCTAGGAAACAAGGAAAATGGAATATTGTGAAATAACCATAATGGTCTAAAGACAAGTATATAGAAATGACAAAGTATTTTGTTAATTGCATGCAAGCATCTCTAATTATACTGAAGCATAAATTCAGTGCTAGAGCTGTCAAATCTCTAGGAAATGGCAAGATTTTAACTTCCCAAGAAAGAGTTCTGCTCTGTAGTTTCCAGTCCTTAGACTTGCTTGGGTTGTTTGCAGGAAGTGCATGAACAAATCCTATTCATAAATAAAGGGATTTGAGTGCCCGCCTGCTTCCCTCCCCCCTCCTCTGCAGATACTCCTTTTTGAGACTGTGTTCTTTAAAGTTTAGCAAACATGAAAGGAAATTGTTAAACTCTGGTAATTACCCAAGGATAAAAGTGATGTATCATTTCAAACAGGATTTCACTCAGCATTAATAATGACAATCTGTGTCATTATTAATGGATATGAGAATGGAATGGGAAAAAGAAAGTTTTTTCTTTAGCCATTAGTAGTTTTTATCATTTTTCAAAAAGAAAAAATAAGTAAGAAAATAGGGATATGTATCTACATTTGTGGAAGAGTTCTCACCAATCCACACTCCCCTTTATTTGAAATCAGGGAAGTCAATCTACTGTTTCCAAAATTCTAAACTAATTTAAACTCATTTCAAGGGTCCTAAACTAGGCCATCAATGACTGAAATACCTACAAATTGATCACAAAACCCAAAGGTAAACTGAGACAAAAATAGAGTTTTGCCATGTAAGTCACTAACAAAGTTACACAAAAAGATGCTGAAGCAGTGCTGAACCATTGTAGATAACAAAAGCTAGTCTTTACTGAGAGGTAAGAGTTTCAGAAATGTCTAGACAATGTGGGTCTCCTATTCTTACTTGTGTCCAGTGATGAAGTACCATCCTAATGATGAAGTACCATCTCAGGAGTCCCACCAGTGCGCTCT
>VZRW01008130.1:40033-77640 GCA_013398125.1 Aegotheles bennettii | reverse complement strand
AAATATTATATTTATGCATATTGTATAAAATTAATATTCATATGTTAGTAAATAATATGTATCAGAAGAATAATTTTACTTTTTTTCTCTGAAAATGTCATTGATACTGATCATGTTATCAGAAGTATAGTTTAGTCTTAATCTCTTTATCTTCAGCTTTTCATTCTGACTACATCTATTTTCATATTCATATTCTTACTTATCCTGATTTTAAATATCCAGTTAAAATCCCTCTTACAATATTTTGTTAAAATAGCCCTTCCATCCTTTAAAGAAATTGAACAAGTAGAATAAAATATTAGAAAATTCTACAAAATGTGCTTTTCTGCTTTCTTAAATATGATAAAAAAGTTGTTAGTTTGCTAGTTAGTTGGTTGGTTAGTTAGTTAAGCTAGTTAGTCAGCCAGTTAACAGAATCCAAGATATTATATTTTTTTTTACTGTTGAAATGACTCTACAATGTGCTAAATTAACTTGAAAATGGGGCAGGACACAGGTCAACTCAAGCAGAGACAAATAATCTCTTGAAGCTTTGATAAAGCAATTAATTCTACAAAAAAGAAGAAAACAGCAACTTTCACTTCATTAGATAACCTCACAAGAGGGTCAGTCACTGAAACAGAGAAAGAATAATCAGTGGAGGATTTATTTCAATGAAGATATTTTCCTAGGTTAAGGGAGTTAAGATACAAAACTGGCCAGCTCTTTTATTTTTCTTGAAATAAATTGGGTTAAAATCAAAGTTCAAGACCTAAAAGCAAATTAGCTTTAAATTTATCAAATAACAGAGACCTCTGCATATTTTGTCTAAGGAAGGAGCACAAGACTTGAAAAATAGATCATCTGGAAATCAGCAAGCTCCTTTCTGTACTTACAAACTGCATTCATGACTGGGAAAGTTTCCTTAGATTCAGAGACTATTTAAACATGATTATCTCCATTATATATTTGTCAGTAGCTCTTTATTCTATTTCTCAATTTCTATGAAGCCTATCCACACAAGACAGATGATGAATTTTTCTCCTTCCAAGAGAAAGAGTACTTGAGAGAATATAAAACACCCAGTCAATGCTTATTTGAACTGACAAATAAAACCCTTAGTTAATTAGATGAACAAGGAAAGAAAATTGCATGTGTAGCATTTGTGAGAAACCAAAAATTTTATTTCATATCACCTGCATTTTCTGATTAGATAATGCTGGTATGAAGTAATCCAGCAGCAGCAGTCAGGACACCGTGCCTGGCTGCGGGGAGGTGGGATTCCAGTACTTTTGTTAACTGGCTGAGAGTTCCCATATCTTGAACCATGCTTTAAATACCAGAATAATGACTATTGAAAAATCTCTAATACTACCAGGGAAACAAATTCTTCCTACATCTAGGGGTCTTATATTTTACTTAATCTGTTAAAACTCGTATCTTTCCAAAACACAGCAAAAACCTGTGGTTTGGAATATATTTTTATCATAGATGAATGAGTTGAGAGAAGCATTCCCCAAAAGCTCTATCACTCATTCCTGGTTACTGAAACAGTGGTCACAGCCTGGGCAGTTGGTGCTCTAGGATGTAAAAGACAAAGATGTTGACAACAAGTTCTGATGAGAACAGAAATGATGAAGTAGGAAATCTACAGCCAGAATATTCTAATTTTCAGTAGGACTTAAAGAGTGTGCTGCAAAATAATTTCCTCATTACGAACCTTATTTTATTAGTTAGGTTTTGTTAATTTTCAGATGAATTATCTGACTTCAGCAGCTATTCCCCAGAACTGGATCTAATTGTGGTCTTAATTTAGTAGGTGTAAATCCCTAACTGTTTCACAGGAAATAGTAGTTGCCTAAGATGTACACAGTGAGTGATGTGTGACTTACTGAGTGCCATTCAGGTGATCATATACATGAACACAAATACAACCACAAAAGAGATGAAAAGGTGAACTTAGTGCAGCAGCAACATGACATACTCAGAAAACTTATCGATGTAGTGTTTAATAATTTTTATTTTTAAATACTTTATACTTTCATTGTAGGAATTATACAATGCGACAACTGAAGTAGTCTGACAGCTGAAAGAAAATTATCTCACTTTTAAGTAGAAAAGTACAAAGCTGAATTTTCCAATCTATCTGGAATGACCTAAGTAGAAGAAAAAACTCGTTCAGAAAAAACAACCAACAATCTTTAAAACACAGATAATATTGTTATTCTTCAATTCTAAAAGCTGATTTATTTCATTCATTCATAATTTTATCTCGGGTAGAATGGAAGCTGGAGATAGTCTTCATATGAAGTTGGTTGCCTGTCTTAACCACACCCTTACACTGAACTAATCTGAACTGCCTCTGGGCTTTGTTCTTCCTTGATATTTCCTAAAAAATTGTCACATATGCACATAAATCTTGTCTGGCTTTTATGGTAAGGAGAAAGCAGAACAGCCAGAGCAATCTACAAAATTACTGATTCCTCAATAATAAAAAAGATTACAAAATATTTTCCAGCTATACATCCAAATAAAGCACATTTTTCAAAGCAGTTCTTCAGGGAACACTGATTCTCAATGTGGTTTTCTTTGGTGGTGGAGGTAAGGAGGAGGGAGAAGAAGAAAAGAGGGAAAAAGAAGGAAGGCATATGAAAAATGAGACTACTCAGAATCTTCACGTATTAAATGTACTACTGAAAGATGAATTTGAGCTTAAATCATTGCTTGTAAGAAAAGGTAATTGCCATAGCTAGTAGATGGCATTTTTACAGCAGAATGATATAGATGACTTTATGGATGCATTTATGTATGCCGGTGTGTACTTTGAAGAGGAGGGTGCAGAGGAACAAGCTGTATGACTTGCTCTTCGACCAGAATTTCTATTCAATAGTCTTTTCCTCTGGAAAATATTGTGGAAATAGTCACATTTGCATGAAAATGCTGAGCTTGAGTGGAGGAACACTTCCAGTAGAAAACTTCTGTTATAGTTTGAAAGGGGCAGACAAAATCTTATTGGCTTTTGCTGCCAAGACCCAGTGAACAAAGGGTGGAGTTTAGGCCCCTGTTGTGAAAAGGGGTCTAGGTATCAGGTATCAAGTATCAGGTTCCAGTATTTCCACACCCATTTTCCTGCCAGACTCTATAAAAGCCAGGAGGACGGGGGGGGGGCAAGTCCCTTTTCTCTCCTGCCCTGGTGGTCTCTCCAGAGTTCTGTTCCCTTTTTTTCTCTGCTCTGCTTGCCCTCGTGGTCTCTCCGGCTTCAGTCTCCTGCTCTGCCTCGCTCCTGCACTCCCCTGCTACCAGCTCGCCACGTGGAGACCAGAGGAGAGGCCCAGCTTTGGCTACCAGCTTCGCCACGTNTATATATTTTCCTTTTCCCCACCGGTTAACTCTTTCTCCCTGTGCCATTAAACTTGTTAAAGTTTTGAATTTCCAACCGGAGCCTGTTCTTTTCTTACTCCCCTTCTAATTTTCGGGGGGAGTGATAGAAACAAATTCTGTCTGGTTTGTGGCTCACTCTGGCCGTTTGCAAAACCAGCACAACTTCATAAAAATGCATCAACAGAATATCTCAGTGAAACACCTCAGTGTATTATGTACATAAAAGCTTTGATACTATAGGGCTGCTGAGATGATCGGGTTTATATACTGGTACAAGAATATCTGCACGGGTGCCGCAGGAGATGAATTTTAAATGTAAACTGTATACATAAATATAAAATCTATTTGTTATTTCACAGATTGAATTCAGCTATTCATGCTCATAATATAGGAATATGCTTTCAGAAATTAAACAGGTTGTTTTCTTCGACATCAGGCAATCATTGAAAGCTTCACAGAAATGTTTTTATTAGTATTCTCTCTCAGGATGTGTATTACTCATTTAATTAATTTTTAAATTCCTATCAGATGAATGCCTAAACCAAACCATTCCATGGAAGGGGATTTTTTAAGAAATGAAATACCATGGAAAAGTTTTACCAGGACCAAGTTTCTCAAAAAGGAAATAACCTCATAGTCAAGGAACATATTTTAAAAATGCTAATTTCACAATTGAAATCTAGCAAAAGAACTGATTAAAATATGAAAAGAGATTGGTTTACACTGCAGCTTTATTAAAAAAACCCCTAAACTTATTTTGTGTTATTTAATGTTTGTATATGTTCTTTGGCATGGTCATCAGTCTTTCACTTACACAGGCCTTTTTTTTAGGAGAAAGATGGTGGCATATTTCCTGCTTCCTAAGAATGAAATTCCCAGAACTACTGTTTGATCTGTCAAATAGGTTTTACGTTATGTAATGACAAAACACTGATTATCAAAGCAATGTTTTCTCTAAAGCAAGATTTTCACTAACTAGAAGCCCTATAGTCTTGGAGAAAAATGATTGGACAACATGCACAGTAAGAAAAGAAAGTAAGTCACTTGCAACTTCATTCATCAAGGACAGAAAAAAAGATAACTTAGTTGCATCATGTCTGTGTAAACAAAGACAAATCCTTTGCACTCATGTCAGTCACAATTTCCTGTGAATTAAAAACAGTGGGAGAACTAAATACCTTCATCTGAAACAAGACAGGCCACCACGCTAGTTCTTCCCTAGGAAGACGAACTGTGAATTCTCTTCTACAACAGTAGCTCTTTTAATTTCAAGCACTACACAGTTTCTTCATGCACGAAGTTCTTTCCTTTTAAGGATACCTTGGCTTTAATCTGTTCTCATGGGAAAACTCCCCATACGCATAGCATTCCTTGAATCTAGTAATTTTCACTGCCCTTCCCTGAAATGTTAATGTTGCTAGTGTGTTCATTTATTGTGAGGTGATCGTATTTCTATTATGTGATGCATTCTGCAAATCTGCAATATTAAAGTGGCTTTATTGCAGCCACAAATAGACACGTGAGCTCATTGATCATTTCACTCAGTTCTTTCTACTTCAAATTACACTACATAAAACTGAAATATATTTATGAGCATTTCAACAAAAGATAGTTAATTTTTGTGTTGTAAGTAAGTAGTGGAAGACCCCTTAAAAGGCTGAAATATATAAAATGTAGATTTTTTTTTATAACCCCAAAAGAAGACATCATGGTATGATAACAAAATACTTTTTTTATGCACCATTTATGGGTTCAACATAGAATTTCAAACTATTTTATTAATTTCTTTTTAGCTGATAATGCAAGCCATTTGCTATACCCAGTAGACAGTTCTTTTTCATACAAAGGAAATAATCATAAAGATATACAGTAAACAATAAGCTATGCAAACTGCATTTGCAAGAGTTCTTCCGTTATTGCTCCTGTGCTGATCATTTCAAAGAAGAACTGAGCAATTAAATAGTCTTCATCAGTTGACCTGGACTATGCAAGTACTATACTAGAAGAAGAGGTATCTTTGAAAAGTAATTACTTCACATTTTCCATTTCATACTATTCCCATGTAAGATTTTAATGACTCTATCCAAAAAAATGGAAGAACATATGCAAAATTGGAAAGCTCTTAAGCCTTCAGGAAAAGATTGCTGTTTCCACATCTTACAGAACAATGTTTCTTGATTCAGAGACAGTTTACTTTAAGCCTTTCTTAAAATGCCTGGAAGTTTTAAAGTTTGAAAGACAAATCTCTGATGACATCCAAGAGAAACCACTACTTGCAGGTATAGGAGGCCAATCTTCCTCAACACAGACGGTCACACATGAGGGCTTTCTTCTGTATCCTGTTTTCCACTGTAATATCATTCCATAAGAACGAATAAATGTTTACCTTTTTTGCTAGTAAAACCTGATACAGGACTAGAAATAGATTAAGAGATGTCAGCTTTATAAGAGACTAAACAGAAGAGTGAAGTACAATATGAGCATCTCTGGTGTTTTGTAATACACACATAGAGACAAAATAATTAGAATATTCTTTCATCAATTTTCTCATACAATTACCCCATTCCTCATTTCCTCTTACTAAAAATAAAATACAGATATTCCCCTCATATGAAGACAAATTCCTTTGTGAACTGCTGTGACGTTAGATTGACAAAGCTCAAGTGGGCTCAGTACAGTGACACTGTTAAATGAAGAAAACTTTATTTTATGAATTATATTACAAAAACAATGAGTAGCAATCCTGCTTATGAACCACTGACCATATCTGAAATGTAAACATTTGCTACAGTTTGCTGAGTAACCTACAGAAAACAGAGTGACTATCTTTTTGAGTTTAATGGTAGAACTATTTGAGCTATATTTTGGCTTGGAGAGACCTGTATCGATCATTATTCTCTTCACATCTGTTGCTGTTCTCAGCAGTAAGACCCAATGACCCAGCAGGCTGCCTCTTTCAGATGCCTGGAAAATTAGCAATTGCTTCAGAACTTGCCCTTTAAATTTACAGTGAGCAGACTTTATCCTACCACTAAGCCCACTGACTTAAAAAGATGGTTTTAAGATATTGGGGAATATGAAAGTGTCAAAATAACTCTCAGGTTAGTCAGGATGTGAGGTACTTAGAAGTCAGCTCTAGTTTCTTACAGAAATTCCTGAGAGGCTGGCTTAACTGCTATGATTTGAAGTCTTTTTTTCCCCTCTTTTTGGTATCTTTGCATTGGAATTCTGTCAGCAAAATGTATCCTTAAAGCCACTTCGTCCACAGCAGTTTTTACTCAGCCAGGTTCACAGAGTGCATAACAGTCCCTCGTAGCGTCATTTGACACCCTTTGAACTCCCTTTCTCCCTTTGATTCAATTACCATTCCAAAATGGGAGACTACAACTTCCTGCTAGAAAACAGCTGTAAAACATGATGAACTTCACCATCCAGCTCATGAAGGGTGTAAAATGAACATTTTCACCAATGGTAGCAGTCAGGATTCTGTTTTGTTAGGCTAAACTAACCAGGTCTGCCTCTCAGCTCCCACTGCCTCTGGTTGACTCTTGATTGGCTTTGGTGTAACAGAGAACAGAATTGGACCTGGAGACATTCACATGCCAGACATCAGGAATGACTGAAATCTGTAATTAAGGCTTGAGTATTAGAAAATACATATTAAATTTCTGTCTGCCTGCTCCTGCTAATCCCAGTAATAGCCACAGTGGCCATTGCAGAATAATGCCCACAGAGGTCAAATGCAACTGTATGTCAGAAAATAATGACTAACTTAACTCTTCTCAAGCTGCTTTTTGCAGTTTCCCATAATTAAATAAATTTCTATAGATATTTTTATAATGTAGCATATTATGTCTGCAGATGGTACGCAAATAAGTTTGAAGTAGTCTATGTATTATTTTTTACAATATATCTCATTGTCAAATACCCAGCCTGTATTATACTTGCCATATCATCATATAGCATTTGTTACCAGCTAAATGACATTGGTCCTGTTTAATCTCCAATAAAATTATTCACCAATGTCTTCTGTCCCATTAATCCAAGCAATTCATATTAATTTAAGATTTCCCTATACAAAGGAGCAGTGTCTGCCTGTCTAAAGGGTTTAAGCTTATGTACAATAAAATGATATTATGTTTCACTCTGATTGAAAAGTTGTGCTATCTAGGGGATTATGGAAGTACTGCAAGTGGCACCAATCAAACAAACTCCAAGGGTGAAGAGGAGCATTTGTCCTTTTTTTTTTGGTGTATGAAATATGAAATATAAAAAGAATCCTTCAATTCCTTCCCTCCCCCAAGTTTGTCTTTCACAGTCTCTAATCCTCTATTGGGTTTTCTCCAAAGGTTTTATGGGCCACTGTATGAAACATGCTGTCATACTGATCACTGCAAGATGACACTTTAAAAATATAAATCCAGAGAGAGTGCGATAACCTTCATTGTCAAATGGAAGGAAAAAATGTGGCAAATGCACTCAAGTGAGTTTTTTAAAGCTAAGTAAGAAGGTGACAGAAAGACTGAAGGCTTGTCTGTCTGAGCTATGTCTTGTGGTTGGAAGGAGTAAAAGAAGTCTAACACTATTCTTTTCAGGGTTTAAAATATTGCAGACAATTATGATATTATGTCTAAAGGAAATCTTCAGTGAAGAACTTCCTTTATTTAGCAAGTAATAAACTAGGAAAAAATAATTAAGCCAGTGTAGGCTATTGTCATCATCACCCTCAAACTGCAGTCTGGCTTAGAGCCGAAAACATCAGACTCTTCAAAATTTTTTTAAATGCGGGAAGTAACACAAAACTATGCTAGCATTCTTGAGTAACAGAAGTGGGGGAAGCCTGGAGAGCAAACTAAACAAATGGATCCTCTTCTCTGTTAGAGTATATTGGCCTGAAATAAAAGTCACATTGCTGCAGGACAAAGAGAATCAGCCCATGAGGTATGAACATCACCGCAGTGTTTATAAGAACTGGAAAAATAAAAGTGATGAAAAATATACAGTAATGTTTATGAAACTAATAAATTTACTTAATTTTCATTGAAGTTCTCTTTGTTTCCCTTCTCCTCTTTCTTGATTTAGACTTTCTAAGTGAGTCATATTTAATGGGATCTGTGTTAATGCTAACTGTTTTCAAAGCAACTGTGATCTTTAGATTGATTTTATTTCTATTGTCTGCTTTATTAGTTTAATATTAATTAATTCTTCTTTGGGGTTTTTCTCTTAAACTGTATAATCCTCAGATGAATGAAGTAATGTCTTTTGAAGTTGAAAATCTAACCCCAAGAGAATGAGGGAACTAATTTTTAATCAGCAGCCTTATAGGTGATTTTTGTCCCAGCTTTGGTCTATGTATGAGTAGTTATTTCTCAGTATGGCACCTCAGTGATAAACTCCAAAGAAAAAAAAATACACAGGCACAAAAGATGGTGTAAAACATTTTGTATTCACCTACGAATAAGCCTCCTTTTATCTGAACTAACCTTTCCCAAGGCTGGTCACAGCTGTCCAAGCAGCAGGCATTTGCTTCCCCATCAGGTGATTAACAGTGCACTTAGGTAAAGAAGAGCCACCCCACATCAGAATCACAAATAAATCCACTTCAGCTCTTCAATGTATTTATTTACAGTGTCATGTTTTTTTTCCATTTGTCAAACATATTATTTTCTATTTGGTGGCCATATTTGGCTAGCTAATAATGCATTCATAAAGACAAATGTCAGGGTGTGTATATTCCAATAACAGGTACATATTTTGCTCAAATTTTTCTGAACAGATAATTACCTCTGACAAGAGCCTGTCAAAGTAATAGATGATCCTACTCAAACTTCCTCCAGTCCCACAGCCTAAATCAAACCAATGAGCCTTGGTAATGACTACAGAAATAAATGAAAGACCCATCAAAAGGATAGACAGAAATCTTCTGACCTTCTCTGAAACATGACTCCTCATGCAGTCAATGTATCATGTATCAGTCGCTTTGTATCATTGGATGGACCTCAAATTCCAAATACATCAAAAAGAATAACCTCTGAGGATGGGAATACTTTATATTTCTGCCAATGTCTACTATTTAGCTAAATGTAAGACATAAAATATAATGGCTATTGTAATAATAAAAAAGTCATATCTGAGTTTTCAGTAGTCTTTTTTGGCTTTAAACTTTAAGCAAGGATGAAATTGTGGAAAAATTCAGACTAAGAAAAAACAAATCCCACTTGACTGAAGTGTTGCTCATTTATGATTATGTTTGGAAAACAAATTCCAGGGGATGAGAAGTCTGAACTGAACTTATGTTATAAAAAATGTGCTTTAAAAGGGGGTCTGCTTTTCTGGTTTGATTATCAATATTTTACATGCATGCAGAAAGCATCAGATATGCTCCCTTTTTCTGGTCTCATGAAGGATTCTACTGTAGGCCTTAGAGACCATACTTTGTTGGATAACAAAGTTAACAGAACACAAATGACTCTCTCATGGGAACCTATGTATACAGTAATAGTGGACCTTTTTTCCTCCCCCACTAAGATATTATAGTCTCCAATAATACCAAGATGAGAGATTTATTAAGAAAAAAACAAAACAAAACAGTGCAACTAGAGCCAGTAAGGTTTAAGCTTTTTTAGTAAGGTGGCTAGACCAGTAAGTAGAAAAGGCAGCATGAGTTAGGTAAAACTATTAGCCTAGGGGCAAGGAATTGAAACTGAGAATGTGTTAAATAGAACCACAATATAGCTCTATCCATGGCTCAGAAAATGGACTTGGAAGATTTTGTAGCTAAATCTTTGAGCTGCATGTGTGTTTGGAAAAATCAGAACTGAAATGAATTCAAAATATTTGTCTTGTGGGTTTTGGTTTTTTTATCCACACTGTGGATAAAATTGCAATTAGTGAAAGATGTGTTTAAAGCAGACTTCAATATTCTTAGCTATTCTGCTGAAGTTCTGTATAAACTCAGATCATCCATCTGAGTTTATCTATCTAACAATGAATAGATTAAAATATTCCTGATCTTTTCCACTTGAAGAGGAATGAGGTAAAGAGGTAATGCCATACATCCAAAAGGTGGTGCAGCTAGTGAGTGGTGATCTTTCCTTTCTAAGTTATTCATATTTAAAAAATTGCAGCTTGCAAAAATGTTGCTGAGTGACCATTTGAAAAATCTATAAGTAATGCATTGCTTACTTCTTTTTTGTCTCTGCTTTACAGCAGCAATATCAGCAACTCCTTCAGATTTGCAAGAACCCAAAAATAATGTCTCTCTCATTTATGTCACTAGTAAAAATTTTTACAATTATAGACTCTGTTCAAGATGTCCTGTTACACCAACAGGATTTTATTTTTTGCTTACCAAGAGCAAACAGTACAGAGGACTGAATGCTCAGTGCATGAAGTCTTTGGAGTTTAGTGTAGATATAATCAAAAGATCGAAGCTGTTGCTTTGTTAAAAGTGAATGTCTGTGACAGTGGCTCATTTGTTTCATGATAAAGTCATTCTGAACAGTAAGGCTCTGAAAAAATCCTGTACTCTGACAAATTTCAATTAGGTTAATTACATTCTACTTCCCTAAATCCCCCCTGCAGTTTCAGATGGAGACAGATTTCTTAATTTCCTTCCCTAGCATGTTGTATAGAGTTGCTGTGTTTTGGTAAATAGCTGCTACATTCCACCCAACATGTGGTTGATCTAATCCCTTCTTCTTCAGCAGCTGCACAGTGTGAATTTTTCCTTATTACGCTGGGAAGCCTTCTGTTTTAGGCAAGAGAAACGGTCAGATTTCCTTGGTGCTTTACATTTCCAAAGTCATGTGGAAGGGTTTAAGAGAAAGTGAGAATTTGGCCCTGAACCCTTTTTCCTGGAATAACTGAGCTGAAGACAGTAACTGTGTGTGTGTGTGTGTGCACATGTGCACATGTGTGTGAAGGAACAACACAAGGTCAGTCAAAAATTGTGACATGCATTTTCATCAATTTTATCTGTCTTTGAGAAGATTTTTCTCTGACTTTTGCTAGCAAAGTGGAATTAATTTTGACTGTAGTTACAGAAAATGCATTGATATTGTTCTCATTAGTTCTTCAGCTCTGTCATATAAGTTTGTCTTAGGCTTGACATCTCTCTGTGGGTTTTTTGTTTTCCTCTAGCTGGGTGTGACAACAACTTGATCTTATCATAGAATGTATATTTAACAACTCACTAAAAACACCTACAAAACCGTATTTCAATGCTTCTGCGTTAGCTATATTCTGTGTGTGTTGCATCAATCCCCACCCTATGCACAGTTCCTTCTTTACCAGCACTTTTATGGGTGGTATGATATCATTACCATCAAGACTAAAGATATGTTGGAATAAAGTAGGATTGTATGTCATTATTCATACCAAAAGTTGTTTTGTTTTGTAACTGTGTTGTCTCAGAGATTCAGCCTCAGTTCTTGATCTTACATTCTCAATGCTAAGTGAAAAATTCCTTTTTTTGCCAAACATAATCCTTAGAGAAATATATTTGGTGGATTTAAAGGTCTTTGAGGCATTCAAAACTCCTGAAAAATCTGATCTACTTCCTCAATCCATTCTATCCTGAAATTAGAGGTGATAAAGTATTTTATGTTCTACTGGGTTCTTTTAAAATGTAAATAAACATTTAATAATAATGAAATGTACGTCAAGTAAACTTTGACATTTCTTTTTAAAATTAGAAAATATTGAAAGAAAACATAGTCTCAGGCATTTCTTCATACATGGTAGATAAGATAAATAAGAAAGCTGTGATTGTGACGAGGCTGAAATTTCCAAATTATTTTAGTACCTTATCAAAACATCAGCAAATAAAGCAATATAAAGGCAATTTTTAGATTCTATTGTAAGGAGTGTATACCAACTTGTACCTGATCACCGACAGAACTAAGAATAGACCACTTCTGTAATGCAAACATCATTGTATCTTATCAGACTTCCAAAGGGAACACAGAAAATATTTGATTTGGATTCAGGAGGCTGGAATACAGCTAGTTGAGATTCCAAGTCAGACAGATTACTTTGCTTTTAAAATATTGAGGCACAATTACAAACCCATATAGACAAAAAATCATGTCTCAATTATTTTTTCTTTATTTTTTTTCCACTTAGAATATACATAAATAGTCAAACATCTGTACAATATCTGTGTTTCCTTTGCATTACAGATCATGATCACATCTAACAATTTCTCTAGTCCCAAACCCTGCTGATTATTAATACAACTAAACTTATTGAATAGCCACATTTGGATTGTTGCTTTTCAAGATCACTAAGAGTGAGAAAAGCAACAGGAACATGCACTACAAATCCAAAACTTATAGTAAATTGAAATAATTCTGTACAGGTAAGTCCATATATTCCAGACATCATCCCGATTCCTATCTTTTTTTGAGTAAAAATAACAATGATGTTATTTGATGAATTGTTATGAGTGGTGATAGTGTATTTATTGTAAAGAATCTGTCATATTTGGTTCGAAACTTGTAATTTATCCATTAGATCAATAGTTGAGAGTAGGTCAGAGATCTTACAGAGCAACAGAGACAATTTAGCTGCCCTGGTATGAGTTCTGGATAGGAATTATAACTATAGTACACTGTCTGCTGTTTATCCTATTAATGCACTAACACTTTTATTTTTTCTTGCCTTCTTAATCTCATTGCACAAAATAGCCTACCTAACCATCAGTATTTACCTTGTAAGTTAGGAAACTTGTGAAGAATATACGAAAATTCTGGGCGGAAAAGGTAAATTAGTTTTTAAAGGAAGAGAAAGTGGTAAAAAAAGGGATTAAAATTTGTCTCGATTTGACAGATTGCAAAGCGGAGACAGAGTTTAGCTTTTCCCCTCCCCCCCATGGAAAAGGAGGAAAAAAAAAGGAGCCAAAAAGCCAAAACGACACTGGTTGGGATTTTTAAAGAAAACTGTACATAGGGAATAACAAACAAGGGCACAGGGAAAGGGGAATGAGTAATTGCAAAATAAATATATATAAAACCGAAAGTCCGAAATTCCGAGAGAAGAATTCTCAACTGCCAGAAAGTCAGCAAAACTTCATCGCATTCCTCCGGTACTTCTGCAAGTGGCTCGGAACAGAACTCTGATAAGGGAAGGCCTCTTCCCCCTCTCTCTCTCTCTGCCGCTTCTTCCAAGATCAGAGGCCAGAAGGAAGGAGAAGAAGAAGCCCCCCAAACTTCCTGGTTCCTCCATACTTATGCACTTTCTAGTAGGATGTTTTGATATGGAATACAAAAAAAACACATCCTTCCGGAGACGGATCCTCATACAGGACAAAAGTCTCAAACCATGACAAAATTTCTCGTTCCATTTCTCTTTTTCTTCTCTAAAACAAAGCTATTAATTTAACATCAATCATTCTCAGTAGTAGAGGCAGGAAATTATTTTGAACATTTTTAATATAGGCAAACAGTTCCAAATTGTGCTTTTTTTGTATGATTATCACACTCTTGTCTTACAGCAACAAGAGTGAAAAAGACTGAATCCTGTTTAGAATATCTAAGCTCCAAACTACTCTTCTATGATTAAAAATGAAAGAACAAACAATTAGCAAGGTGTCATAAATTTCCTTAATCTTTCTATCTTGGTAATTCACTCATGCAGACTCTTCATTTCAAAACCTGAGTGTTCATATCCTGTTCCTTATACTGCTTCAAGCTTAGGAAAAACTGATTTTTTATTCTTTTTTTTTTTTTTCTTTTCTTCCAGAAGAATACAAAAAACTGTTCCTTTGAGCACTGGAAGAGGCATTTTCTCCAGGAAAATATATGAGTTGAATTAGAAAGTTGTCTACTATTTCCATTAATCAAACTACCAAAAAACCAGTAATATTTAAAAGAAAGTTACTTGACAGTTCTGATTTTTTAAATTTTTGTCCTGTTAGTTTAAAAATAGGTATTGTGCTTAATTTTTTTAAAAAAATTTATTGTTTATACCTCGTGTTCTTTGCCATATACTTAAAAAATATACTATGACTGAAGACCAAATTGAATGATTTAGATAATGTTTAACTTATTTAGAAGTAAAAATGTGTAATTAAGAATCAGTCATAATTTTAAACAGTTAAAGACTCCAGGGGAAAAAAAAAAATAACTACCCTACAGGACAGTTGACAGTAGAATTTGCTTTTCAGACAAAGCTCATCGCATATAATATCTTTTGAATGCTTTTTGTTATAGCAGACTTTTTTGAACAACAGAAGAAAGAAGGAATATAAAATTCTCTTAATTTCATATGGAAATCATTAAATATTTCTTGCAAAATTCTTCAGATGTTGTTAGCTCATTATTTTTGTTTTTAACAAGACACAGTGTTCTAAGGACCATTTGCTCTCTTGATATCTTCATTAACTCTCTGCTATACTTAATAACTACATAAAAAAGGAAAAAAAAGTGAATAATTTTCTAGTGTTTTCACCTCAAATCTTTATTAGTATAACAGCAAATAGGCACTGTCTGGCACCATGTATACTCAAGAACCAAAATGTTTTAAAATAGTAGCAGTAGATAAATAAGTTAGTAGATACAAGGATAAATTTCACATGTGTACATCTGAAAGCTGGCAGATGGAAATCAACTAAGACTAAGAAAAAGAACACATTGAGAAAAATAGGGGAAAAAACTCTTTAGCTCTCCCTGTCTTTTTTTTTTTAAAAAACATATTATACTATACTTTTATATTAACTCTTACAGTTCTGCTATAAAAGCATGTTCATTCAATGCCCTGGGCACTCTTAGCATAATTAAATATATACTAGCTAACATTTCTGTCAGTTATTCCCATGTTCAATCCAACTCACTCCTCAACAGTGTAAATACAGTAAACAAGTTAAATAAACTCCTGAAAAAAATCCCCTTGAGGATCCTCAACCAATGTCTTGTGGGAGCAGCCAACATGCATCTTTTTATGTTCTCAAGCAAAAATATAAGATGGGTTATGAGGAAAACGTAGAGAGGATAAAATGTGTTACTGAGGGCTAACTGGCTAGGATTATTGCACACTGCCAAATGAAACTCTGGTAATCTTTTAGTCATTGATCCAGGGAAACTGAGAAACAACTTGGATGCTATGTGAAAGACTAGATAAATACTGAAGCTTAAAACCTTTCTACAGAATTTTTCCAGTGAAATGAGCAGGCACCTCCTTAAGAGGAAATAGGCAGCACTGAAACAACACCCCAAGTATTTCTGAATTTTCCTTTAAAATAAAAGAAGTTTTTCTACTTTGAAAGCAAAGAAAACCTAGTTTTATTTACTCTGTGACTGGTTGAGAGTAAGGCCATTTTAATGGTTACAGAAAATACGCCTCCTTCCTTAACATTTCTTCTCAGACTTCCTCATAATTGCCATCAGCTTTATAAAGGAAATCATATTGTTATATTGATCAACAGTGTCTGCATTTTCCAATTATTTCTATAATGAGTTTAGTGGCAATGACCCAGAAAATGGACAAAGACCTCACTTCAGATTAATGTTAATTTGATGTAAATTGTTTTTTTTCCCTTCTCACCAGCAAATGATGATGATAGATCCCCACTGTTAATTAATCAAAACTTCTCAAAATAGAGTTCACCAGGTGGAAATAATTAGCAGTTAATTGTCTCCCGTTTATTACTCTTCAGAGATGTAAACAACAGTCTGAATTCATTTGACAGTATTTACTAAAAACCCCTTTAATAAATAAATTAGAGGCACAAATGTCGGTTTTATGGTATGAATATTAGTGGTTGTGCATTTGTTTTATGCAACAATTCAATGGACAAATAATCAGCGATTTTCCCTCTAGAAAAACAGCATTTCAGCAGGTGCCAACATTTGCCTTCTGTTTCATCTGTAAGATTTCTTTTTGTTTATTATTTCTTGACTGAATAATTGAGTGGTAGAAAAAGATGAACAGAGAGTATTTTAATGTGAAATCACACATAAGCAGGAGGTTTTCTCATTTGCAGTTGCAGTTGAAGTTCTGTAGCTTTGATAGCTACAGAAATTTTGTGTTTTAGAAAAGAGCATTCTTTACTCAGGCAGCATAAGAACTTAAATAATAGATGTACTGATATCTTTATGATAATGGTGATAATGGTGATGACTGTTTTTTTGGAGTTAATGGTCAAATGTCCTTTAGATGCCCAAATCCTGTTATGAATTTGTATCCACAAATTAGGCTCTTTGCCCAATTCAGAGGAAATTTTAGAATTCAGTTTGCTGTTATATTTGCAGTAAAATAGACTAACTATCAGATTAATAAATTTAGTTCTTTATGAACTCTCTCTTTCAAAATAAAGGACAGACAGTAATTAATCAAAAAATTACAGTCACATTAAGATAATCACTAATCATGAGTCTGCAGCTTACTCTTACAAAAGTGTTCACTCTTTAAAGCTGCTTAAATGACCCTTTCCCATTTAAATTTAGCTCAATCCTCAGATGAAATGCAGTTAGTGGTTTCTGATCAGTCTAGAGCCAAGATTTAATTTCAAAATCTGTGTTACCTAAAGCATCAGGTTTTGCACAGGGACTTTCTTAATCTCAGGCCTCATGGCCACAAGGAGTAAGAAACAATTTCTTACCATTTTTTATGTGCTACCATTTCACAGAGAGAATTTCCGTTTTTCTAGTTTGGATTACAAAATCCAAAAATTTTAAAAATATGAGTGAGAAAACTCACTAAGAATTAAACTTTGGTAGTTTTATCAGCAAATATTATGGATATGTTTGATTAATTTTTGTTATTGCTGATGTGGTAAGTATATCCCAATAATAGTGACCAACCAGGGGTTTAGTATTTTTAAAACCTGAACAACTTATATGAAATTCATAATAAAAAAGAAAATCACATACATGTGTGTATGTGCAACTTAGAGGAAAAACTTTCAGTGGTGTAAACTCCCTTATATCCTAGCCACGTAAAGCAAGCAATTAATATGATCAGAAGTACAATGAAACTTCAAAATATTTTTTAATGTTTGCTTTAAAACTAGACCACATTTGGTTCCAGGGAACTTTATTGTTTTCTGCAAGACTTAATTTTGCAGTTAAATATCTGTCCAGTGCTGGTATCATTTCTCTCAGTTGTCTACATGTGAAGCCATTAGATAAGGTTCATTGATTATTTTTTTAAAAGTATGAGGATTTAATATCTGATTTCATTTCTACTAATAAAGAAAATGCTGGATGTCTTGAAACCCCCCCACACACACACTTATGATTGCTTTAATCAGATGATACAGGAAAAACACAAGGATAAACTTCAGCTACTACTTAAAGGACTTAACTGTCAGCTGGTGATAAGCTAGTGTCAGGGCAAGGTCAGGACTCTGTAAGAGGAAGATTAACCCTGTTCAGCCCCTCTAGATCAAGGTGGTCAGCTTTTAACTGCAAGATTAAACTAGCAAATTAGAAACATGATGGCCTAGAGCAGACATTTTTTTTTTTATATAATATTTCTCATTTACTGTTCAGAGTGGAGTTTTTTCATCATTTTGTCTGTCAGAACAAAATTCCACTAAACTTAATCTCATCAATTATTTTGAAAAGACCTTTGGAAAGAAATCTCTTTTCTTTAATAAAGAATATATTTCTCTACTAAAGAGTGCATAATTCTTCCATCTGACTGAGTAACATTCTTGAAATAGAACAATTTGAATTCCCTAAAATTAATTTTTAATTTTTTCCTCTACTGTGATATTTTGTGGGTCATTTTTAGCTTTAAGAATTCCAAAAAGGCCATTTAGCACCATTTTCATTAGAATTTCTCTTTATGTCTTTAAAATGTCCTGACTGTGATCATATATTAGAACTACTTGTAGCTACAAGATATTTTTCTTAACACTGTGTGTTAGACAGCAGGGGTGACAGCTGATTACTATGGTTTTATATATGTATATTCTTGTATACACACCTATAAATTCACAGACACATGGATGTGCACACACATGAATAAACACACACACATACATAAAGCTCTAGATTAGTATAAAGGCTGTAATTTCATCTCTAGGTTTATGCTTGGAATTTATGACATCATTCTCCTCTCCTGAAATTAGAGTTTGAAGCTCACATGGTGGTATGCTTTTGTCAGCCTAAATTTAGTGTAGATAATAGTGAAATATATTCCAAAACTTGTTTTAAGAAACACTACTGATGTCTAAGTGATACAGGTATATATAATTCCCTGTTGTGACATTCCATAGGAGAATTTAATAATAAGATTACTCCAGTTTTATTATTTTCTCCTTGATTTTTCTTTCTCTTGTTTTATGCTTTCATCAATCTCAGCCAGAGAGTAGAAACAAAAAACCCAGGTGGATTTGCAAGTTTTACTTTTTGGATTAAACAGAAACATGTAATATTCAGATAGTTTTTTTCAGCCTTGGAATTAGACAGCTTGAAATTGGAACTGATTTTACACTTTTCTATAATAATATTTTTATGAGTGAAATTGGAAGAGCGGCACTCAATGGGAAAAGAGGGGAAAAATCAACCTGGCTGCTGCTACACAGATATTTATGGGGAGTTTGATGTTTTTCTTGGAGAATAAAGGAGAACTTTTACTGCAAATATCTACATAAGGGTTTTTTTGTTCTGTAAAGCACATTCTTTCAACCCTCCTTTTTGGCTGAGTTTCCCCCTCCCCTTCTACTAAACAGGAAAAAAAAAGGCTTAATTTCTTTAGGGAAACAGTTGACCAGTTTTAAATGTTGCATTGTCTTTGGCCAAGCAAATGGAAACCTTTTATTTTTATATTTACATAAATAATATAAAACATTTTATATGGAGATTTCTGCAACTTGCAGAGGTGATAGGTTACATATTCTGTACTTAACAGGCAAGGAACCTAAACAAAGACCAAGGTTAGCCTGTAGGCTGGTAACACAGTCTGCACCCAAATACTCTTCCTTAGTCTAGTGTCCTATCTACCAGTTAGTGTGCAAC
The DNA here is from genome assembly GCA_013398125.1 of Aegotheles bennettii. Lineage (NCBI taxonomy): Eukaryota > Metazoa > Chordata > Aves > Caprimulgiformes > Aegothelidae > Aegotheles > Aegotheles bennettii. The sequence continues at coordinate 58,315 of VZRW01008130.1, read as the reverse complement.
TTATTTCTCTTTAAACCTCCCTCTTACAACAGCTGAAAAGGCAGATCAGGAATAACCCCAGACTATCAGCCAGGGGCAAGAAATAATTTGTATGAGCTATGGATTGCATGCTATTTTGTTCCACATAAAAATTATGTTCTATTATAAATAATTAATGCCAAAATAAATTCAAAATTTACAGACTTGATGAAATTTCATGTAAATGTGAAGGGCTCAAAATGCTCTACCCACTTCATCAGTTTTGCATTTCAGATGACCAAGATTTCACTTTTATGTCCTTTTTGGACAATTGAAAAGAAATGTTGAAACTATCTGAAGTAAAAAAAAAAAAACTAAAACAACAAAAAAATCCAGTGACCTAGATATCAAGCAGAAGACTCATTTTAAAAGTCTGAGATTTTTACAGGCTTGTTGAGACTCTGCTAGACAAAGAGAAGCACAAACATACAAAGATTCTGTGGACACACCAAGGTGGCTAAATGGAAATGCCAAATGTGGTTGGTACAAGATGACAGAAGTGGTAGAAGATACAAGACAGAAGGCCAAAACAAAACTGATGCCATTAGCCCCATGGGAATAATTTGTCTTATTCACCGGCGTGACTAGGGTTACAAGTGCACAACAGGAAGACAAGAACATCTCCGGGGTACTTGCACAGCAATAAAAGAAAGAGGAACACCTCTCTTCATATGCTACTCTTAAACAGTCAGGATCCTCGGCCTTCAATCATTTTTTCTGAAAGTCCATTTATGTTTAAATCAACACCACTGAGAGAAACACTTAAGTTACACCAGTTTTCCCCTCTTCTGGAATTCCTGTTTGTTTGTTTGTTTGTTTGTTTTTTAAATTCAGCTCATATTTACATTGACTTCTGAAAAGAAGTTATGGAAAGTTATCATAGGATCATAGAATGTTCTGATTTGGAAGGGACTCATCAGGGTCAGAGTCCAACTCCTGTCCCTGTGTAGGGCACCCCAAGAGTCGCACCATGTGCCTGAGCATTGTCCAAACTCTTCTTGAACTCAGGTTTAGTGCTGTGACCACTGTCTTGGGGAGCCTGTTTCAGTGCTCAGCCACCCTCTGTATAAAAAACCCTTTCCTGATATCTAACTTAAACCATCCCTGATTCAGCTTCATGCCATTTCCCTGAGTCCTGTCATTGGTCACAAAAGTGAAGAGATCAGTACCTGTCCCTTCTCTTCCCCTCATGAGGAAGCCATAGACTACAATGAGGTCACCCCTCAGCCTTATCTTCTCCAAGCTGAACGATACAAGTGACCTCAACTGCTCCTCATAAGACATCTCCTCCAGACCTTTCACCATCCTTGTGGTCCTCCTTTGGACGTTCTCTAGTAATCTGATGTCTTTCTTACATTGCAGTGCCCCAAACTGCACACAGTACTCAAGGTGAGGCCACACCTCCCTCAACTGGCTGGCAACACTATGCTTAATACACCCCAGGACATGGTTAGCCTTCTGGTTGCCAGGGCACACTGTTGGCTCATATTCAGTTTGTCACCAACCAGGACCCCCAGGTCCCTCTCCGCCATGCTACTTTCCAGCCACTTGTTTCCTAGTCTGTACATACCACCAGGGTTGCCCTGTCCCAGGCACAGAATCTGGCACTTGCGCTTGTTAAACTTCATGTGATTGGAGATTGCCCATCTCTCTAATTTGTCAAGGTCCCATTTCAGGGTCTGCCTGCCCTTGAGGAAGTCAACAGCTCCTTCCAGTACCAGTTATTAAAGGTTATCGTAAAAAAACTTCCTTAAAAAGGAAGTAGAAACTACATTTTGAAGCAAACTGTGTACAGAAAGTAAAAATTCATAAATAAAATAATTCACATTAGAAACCTGAACCAATTCAAATTCTGTGATTGTAATATTCAATAAAAATAACCAATCTAACTCAGTAATTGAGCATCAGCTACTTACTCAGCTAGTGAGTACTTTGGACTAGGACCTCCACAGTACATGTGTACTGGATGAATGAACAAATGAATGAATCAGTACTCTTCCCACATTTGGCAGGATTCACTAAGCTTAAGCTGAGTATCATTTTGATTGTGCAAATGTAATGAAATGACAAGCTTTTGCCAAACTGTAAATAAATTCAGCAGATAAGTTGGCTGTTTCAAGTACACTGGATGCACACCAAAATAAGAAGGAAAGAAGAAGGAAGTATTTTCCCTGTGAAAAGCAGGATTGGTAGCTGTGTACCTGTATGCTCCCCCATGTCTTCAGCTTGTCTCCCTCAAACACCATGAAATTCCAGTAGATAACAAGTGGCCATGCGGCGAATTGACATGAAGATTCATAGACATAACTCATCAACAAGTGAATTGTGTGTGAGTTCTATTTATAGACCAAGAGATGTGGTTTTTACACCATTGCTATATTTCTCTAAACATCAGGAGGAAATAGTGCATGTAGAGTGACTAAAAGTTGAAAGACATTGGGGTAACAAGGCAGGAAATCAAAGACACTTTGTCATCAATGTGGTGTTGAAGCTAGGATAAGGGAACTTTATATGATGAGTAAAACAGAAATTGTTTTTATTAGATAAAGCAAGAAAATAATAGTCTGGTTCTACAACAGACAGCTTATAGCACTGAGTGAATCCTTCAAACTGCTAGCTAGACCTGTGCGCATATCTAACATCTCAGACTGCGCTAACACACATCCTAATTATTTCCTCAATTTGGCCTGAGATTTTTGTGTGCCTGATAAAGCGCGAATTTGGCCATGCTTTCTGGTATTTAGCATTCCTGCAGAAACAGTACCAGCAGCTCCAATGAAAACAACAGATGTCTGAAAGTCATGGGGAAATGACCACATTCTGTGAGCATCTTGGACATGCTGACCTCACCACATGTGTGATACAGTGTCCAGAGTCACCTACTCAGCAACTGCAGCATATCCAGAGTACCCTTGCCATCTGTGCCGATTCACATCATTTTCTTGCCTGGAATTGTTAAGAAAAAAATGCAGAAACCTTATGAAATAAAAACAACTAATTAAGACATGTTTCCCATAAAATTTGAGGTGAAAAGTTGGGGTGAGCGACTACAGATATACTGATATCCCTGACTGGGATAAAAAGTTTTATCCTTGCTAATTAATGAATTTTAACCTGGGTTGTTAATGATTAAACATAATTTCTATCAATCTGACTGCTCAGTGGATTCTGTTGAATGAGACAGTGGCATAGCTCACAGATATGAAGCTGTATCCCTATTACATTGAAAAAAAAGGAGCCTGTCAAACAGGCAGGGTTTGGTTGTTTCTACAGAAAGATCACCATAACCCTAAGGCAATCTCAAGCAGGTCACATGTGAGTTGTTCTGGTAGGAGAGTGGCTGGAGAAGCTTGCCTCACTACTTTTGTGTTGTACATACTCTTACTTCTTCCTCAAAGGCCTATCAATCTTGGTTTTTTGCTGAATCATAAATCTGAAATAAAACAGAAAAGGAAAAAAGAAAATAAAGAGGAGTAGCTGTTTAATAAGAGGATTAAATTCAATAAAGTTAAAAGCTCAAAGCACAGTTAAAGGCAGTTAAAACTCTAATTAAATTGCAGTCATGTTGTATTCAGAGTCCAATCCTATAATCGTAAGGACAGAAATTTTATCTTGAAGAGTTGGGATATAAAAACCATGAAGACATCATATTCACTAATTTATTTAATGTGGAAAGCAAATTCTAAAGAAGATTAAGGAAAGCAACAAGATACATGGAGACCTCAATCTTTCTTACACAGAAAGAAGTTGGATTTAGTTCCTTCTTTAAGTAAGCTTCAATTTAAGATGTGGGGCCTTGGTTAACATGTTTAACTTGAAAAATCTAGGAGTACCCCTTCTATGATTCACTTGCCTTTAGAGAGTGTTAGCTGCTTCATCAAACACCCTGGGCTGGGTGGTGTAGAGGAAGGGAGCCAAAGTCAACAGGATTAGGAGTCAACAGCTCCAGCAAAAAGAATTATCCGCTACCAGCACATTTTTTAAAAATAACTTAAATAGCCCAGTGTGCATCATAGTCCAGTTTGCAAATAATTTTAACCTACACACTAACAGGTTATGTAGATTTCTAGTTCCCAAGGAACTTACACACTGCCAAGTTATGTGGATTTTACCACACTTGTTTACCACTTAAAATCAAAGTGTATCTACCATAGTAGCCCCTGTATCAAATTACCTGCAGAATATACTTCTTATAGTACTCAATAAATGGTCTCATGTGTGTACTGTAAACCTTTGCTGTGCTTGCCAAAACTGAAGAAAAAGAATTAATGCAGAAACTGATGCTTAACATTAATATTAGACAAAATGTATAGATGGAGAATGGCAAAAAACAATTCTGCCTGCCTCAGAAGAGCAACTTGCACCAGAATGACCTCATAACAACAACAGTTTGAGTCTCTGAGGGTTTCTCAATTAGAACATCAGAGACTTCTTCAAAGAAGAGTGTATATAACGTCATTAATGTAAAATGCTTGAATCAAGGAAAAAGAAAGACTAAAAGCAGTATACTTAAAGATAGCTTCTGGTTTGTATTTTTACAAGTTAAAAGTGCATATCAAACCAACCCACCAATTAACTATTAAAAAAAAAAAAAGACAATTTTTTTTAAAAAATGTTATCTTAAAAGACTTTTGTTAACAAAGCAACCCAGAATTCTTTTGTAGATACATTGATCCAAATGGAAGAAACTGAGATAAAATATCCTTAAAGGCAAAAGAAATAATCATTTCCATTCTCCCCCTCTCAAAAGAAGAAAAAGGAAAAAAGAAAACAAAATTCAATAGTTAAAAACTGACATAATAGAGTCCCATTTATTTTAATATCTACATTTTACAGAAACTTTTGGACAGTGAAGGGTAGCAGTAATGTCTTGATTAATAATAACAGTATGAAAAAAGTTTGAAATATTCAAACATCCACCTATTCTGATTTCAGTAGGCTTGGAAATACTAGAGGTGGGAATACCGAGATGCTCTTTTTCTCTGAGTATGGACATTTACTTATTCTACCTTTCCAGGAGATATCTGTTACTTTGTAGATAGACAATTTTCTTAAGGAATATTTTGTCATTTCCATCCAGATTCCAGTTTCTTTGGAAAAGTTACTAATACATTTTAAGGTGCAGGATATATTTATCTATATAGCTATACCATGATGTGCCTGTGGCAGGGATACACACAAAAAATAAAATTTCCTCAAAAACTACTCTGTGTTATTCTGGGAGATTTTGGTCAATATTCTGAGGGCATATTATTCAATTAAAAACAAAGTGAGAATGATAAAAAAATGGAAGTTATTTTGTATTTTATTTTAGTCCTCATCTACCAACAAATTAGAAAGAAAATTAACAAGTCCAAATTTACCTGATAACCTAGCCAGACTGAAAAAGTGATCACAGCTAAAAAAAGTAAATTTAAGATTTCAGTGTCATTTCCAAAACCTCTCTCTGAGTTCAAACAAAAAAGTCATCCTGACGATTTTAAAATAAGCGTGGCTCTCATTTCCCTGCTGGTGTCTAAAATTGCACTAAAAGCAATTAAACTGTTTTTTCATTACTGTGAAATTTTGGAAGATAAAGCTATAGGCAGATGTACCTTCTGTCAGCAGCTGTGCTGGCTGAAGATATTAACAACCTTCAGCTTGCTATGCATTTTCTTTCTCTCATACTATTGTTGATGGAGAGATGTGTGTGAACACTCTTGCTTCAAGCCAAATCTGGAAAGTTTAGTTGAGTAGCATGGCTTGTGTTAACCCATCTTTTTCTACTTATCCAAAACAAACATTTTTCAAAGACACTGACTGCTCCCAGGAAGAGGACTCTTAACAGAACTAGAACTGTGACATTAGCTGTTACATTTTTCTGTTCCTTCCCAGTACCCTAGTGCTTTTTCTACAATTTCTTTTTTATTTCATGGTTGGATATGTACATTTAAGTCAAACGTACACTCAACTCATCCCGAGCATGTTAGTAAATATGCATGAAATTTAGCAGCTAAAGATTTAAAGAATGCTTGTAATGTCTAACCCTTTTCCTGTTACATACAGTTCAGAGGATCTGGCTCACTGTCTCCTAATTCTTTATTATGCCTCTGTAAGGAAAAAAAGGCTGTGTTAAAATCAATAATATAATGTTACTGACTCATTCTATCTTACATCATTTCATGTCATTCCAAAGTGACATTGAAATACCACTAATGGAACAGTGAACCTGTTTTGCAATTATAGTAGTAGTAGCAGCTACTGGTTGGAACAATTTTTGAGAGAATTTGGAAGGCACTACTGCAGTTATTAAGCACTGCCACTTTCTTTCCAAGCAGTGATGATGGTACTAATTTAGTTCTATTGACCTCACAATAATGATTTCCAGGTAAGCCATTTTAAAACCCAATGGTTCAAGCTCAGAGTTTCTGGAAGTAACACTGAAGGACAGGACTGGCTGATGGGGCTTGTCTTGAAACACTTTCATGGAGAACTAGCTTCATAAACAGTTCTTTGAAAAACTGTGCCCGCATGTTAAACTGATTATCATCAGGAATTGTGCATGGGAAGAATGCATTCCAGCTGTCATCCTGACTCCATTTTGAGATAATGTTTTCTCCTTCTGGAAGAATTTAACCTTCTAGAAATATCTGTGGTGCAATAAGCATACATATCTCCCAGATGACAGGTCAGTGAAAACACAAGAAATGAGCAAAGTTCAGTGCTCTCTCCAGCAGGGACCAAGACTCCAGACAACTAAGTTCCAGTTCTGTCTTGACAGGTGCTCTGTGACCATGATAAGACTCTTTTCCTGTGTATTGGCTGGTGTTTTCTTATCTGTAAAATAGATTAATGACACTGACATCTTTTGCAAAGGAGTTCAATTTTTTGTTCATAAAAATATGTATTGGCAAGCTGTATATAATAATTAATACATGCAAGGAAACATCCTGTAGTCACTGGTGCCCTGTTAAAAGGTTGATTAGGTTGTCTAAGGATGGTTTTCTAGCAAGGACTTATATTCACTGTGCATTAAAATTGTCTGAGGTTTTTTAGTCATTTTGATTTTTTTGGACATGAGAAATAAGAATCTTATAACCAGGTCTTGCAATGAAAATTTACTGTATTTTTCAGAAAACCCCTAATCTATAAAGAGATAACTCTAACATGACATTTTTAGTGGCAATTCGTAGCTTTACCTTTGCAGTGTTTCCTGGGATGCCATTGTCTATAATCTGATTATATGTCTCTGGCAAGGGATAATTTTGTGATGAAATACATATTCAAGAAGAGCATGAGATAGGAATATAGTGTGTGATGTTACTGAGGTTAACGGGTATTATATGAGCATACACCAAAGAGTTTCGGAATGAGCAAATTGGATATCTTAATACAGTCAAGTTGATGGGCAAACTTCCACATTTTGTTGGCAGGATTTGGATCTGATCAGCTGAGTGTTATAGTCCTTATATCCACAACCGAATTTACTACCTGATTTATTGGATCAATACAGGGAAATCTTATTCTTCTAGTATTTAAATTAGGCAATATTTGAATAGAGTTTGACATCTCACTATAGGATTTAAGTATGTATAAAGTCCAAATATTTGAATTTCACCCACTTAGAGTCCACATTTTTCACTAATTTAAGGCCATATGGTAATCTGCTTTTCAGGGCTGTGTAGCAGCTTTCCTATTGAAAAGGTTCAGTGTAATCAATAGCACTATTTGAAGTGGAAGCCATTCCTTTGAAGGTATTAAAGTAGGAAAATCCAGTTCTTATTTAAGATCCTGTTAAGATGTGTTTTTAGCATGTTCTACTGCCAAGCCAGTCAAACAGATAAAAGCATTGGTAGTATGCATTTAACAAGCCATTTAATAAAATGAATTATTTCCTCTGTCCCTGAAGAAATTAATTTTTATTCCTTTATAAAGTCTGCCTTCATAATGATTATATCATCTGTCCTGTGTATGGCATAATGCATTCTGTAAAAATGACTTCACATTCCTTCACGCTTATTTGAGAATGACCAGTGATTATGGACTACTACATACATAGGCAATTAATAACCAGCATTCCTTTTAAGTATTAATATCTATGATAGCCATAGCCTAATTAATCATGTGTGTTCAGCTTTTATATACCCACAAAATTCAAGGCACTGAGTCACTTAATGTATACATGAATTTGTTCCCTACATATGCAGGTCAATTGTGTAGATTCTGTTTATCTCTTCATGCACAGTCACCATTTTTCCCACTGGCTGCTGAGCATTTTTTAAACAGGCAGTTGTCATAAATACAGAGGCATAGCTGTATTGTAATAGCCTTGCACAGCTATATTGTAGTAGTCTTTCACAGAGGATATGGCACCAACCATAAAGGTTAAGTCTGCACTGACAATAAACTTGCCTCTTTCTTCTCTGATCTATTCATTAATATCTATTAATAGCTCATGTCCCTCCACGATGATGCCTAACCATGATTCATAGGGTGATGTACATCAGAGATTTCTCCAAGAGGCAGCATAGATAAGGTCATATCACGTTTGACTTTCATACAGAGTCCTTCAGGACAACTCTAGCAAGCCATGAAACCTAAAAAGATCCTGTGAGCCTTCTACTATATTCAAGGTTATACAGCAAACATATCATAACATTAAATCGCCCCTCCCTGGAGGAGACACTTTAGAAGTGTGAAGATAGCAACAGAAAAAGACAACTCATATTATCTGAGATAACTCTAATTGGCACAGAGGTTTTCAGAGACCACTTTCAAAGTTAAGAATCTTTCTGGCTCTTCTATCTAATGCCAGTAAACAGTCCTAAGTAATAAGCAGTCTCTGAGTAAATATATACTGACTCCATCCTACCTATCTTGGCAGTAGATCTATGAAGCTGACAGTATGGTTCCACAGAAACAGATTTCTGTAATTAACTTTGCAAGTTATTCATTATGCAATGTCATATTTATTTACATTTGTGGATACACCCTCTGTGGCCCAAAAAATCTCTAATAAAGTAAGTTTTTTTGACTATAATATAATTTAATTTAAGTCTTCCGATTCTCCATCTCCTTTATATGCAAGAAACTCAAAATATTTGCTTTTGTCACTTTCTTACATATGTACAGATACCACATGTAATTAAATAAAAATTATTTTTGTCTGGAACTAACAATGATTCTTCTTCTCCAGGACCAAATACGAAAAATGAATATTTCATAAACTCAGGTTTTAGGTATTATTTTAATAATTACAGTCAGTTAAAAAATATATAATACAAAATTAGTGCCCGTTTTAATAACACAGGCTAAAGGAAAAAAGGGAAAGAGCTTTGTCTGACTGAGACATACAGGATTTAAGATGCAATTATGATGTAATCTGAGTTCAGGCAAATAAAAAAGTTAATGTAATAAAGTAGCAACTGTGTGTGCATGGTCTTACACTGTGATACCAGCAACCCTGAAATGAGTATAGACTGTCACAAGTTATGATTGCTCTTTGGGGAATTCACTATAAGTACGAGTCAATTAAATTTTGTATTGATTTAATTATCAGAAACTTTTTTGTCAGATAATACTGTAAATGAATGTTTAATATAAAATAAAATATTTTAAATCTCTCTCTATTACATTATCAGTTCCTTAAAGGGTTTTATGGCAGAATTATATTAATGGAAAGTGGACTGATCTCCTTCAGTGAAAGAATTGAAGATCTTTTCATTGGTGATTATATCACGTTTAATTTTATGTTAGATTATTTTTAACTCTTCACAAATATGCTAGAGATATTTTTGTTGTTCAGAGAAACTAGAAAAGATACTTTTTTTTCAGAGAAACATGCTCTAGAAATGTGCTGCTGCTTGACATTGCACATTTGGAACTTTGTTATTCATCAGTTTTAATCCTGAAATACACTCAATCTGACTGAAAATATTTTACAGACTGATACCTTTCTGCAATTTTATATTTTTCATTTCTGGACCTACTTGATACAGTTTGAAAATTACATAGTATCCATAAAATAAATAAAATTTGCATCAACTTGAATGTACTCCTATTAACTAAAAAAAAGTGCAAGTTAAATACTTGAAAAAAGAGCTGATAAATTAATAATAAAGACATAAGAATAAATAAACTGACTAGCATGATTGCAGCATTTCCTGGAATATAACTAATACTTCTTTAGTAATTGACACTTTAATGTTTTTTACAGATATAAACACATTTAGACATGTTTTACAAAAGTCATGATTGGAGTCTGCTCAGTCAAAGACTAATGTACACACTAATGTAAAGTAATTAGCAATGTATGTACAAAGGAAATAATAATTTATTCTTGTTTGAAAGGATTTCACGTGGTATAGTAGCAAAACAGCACAAGTATGACACACTACAGTTTTTATATTAACCTGTAAAAAAAATAATGTTTTTTTCAGGAAGGAAGGAAGGGAGGAAGGGAGGAAAGAAGGGAGGGAGGGAGGGAGGGAGGGAGGAAGGAAGGAAGGAAGGAAGGAAGGAAGGAAGGAAGGAAGGAAGGAAGGATATTATTTTTAATAAAATTTGCTAAAAATATTAAAGCGTTTCAGGCAATTACAAGGAGACATATGAATCCAAAATCAACACCTATTCTCCTCTTCCATTCTTTATAGAATACCAGGTATTACTTTCTGTTAGCTACAAAATCATAGAATCATAGAATCATTGAGGTTGAAAGAGATCTTCAAGATCATCCAGTTCAACCATCTACCTCAACCATATCACCCAGCGCCACATCCAGATGTATCTTGAACACCTCCAGGAACGGTTTGCTGTACATAGAAAACATAGAATTTCATACAGAAAATTTACAGCACAACTCTTCAGTATCTACTATGGCCACAAGTTCCTGACATGACAACTCTACCCCATCTGTCATGATGCTGTTCCATAAATTTAGACTGTTATTCTGAGACTTGCATCTAATTTTAAGGGCAAAGTTGTACAGAAAATGGATATACATAAATACACACACATATACATATGCTGCAATGCTGTATTTTTTTCCAGGTATTTTCATCACCTTTCATTGAATTCTAGTATTTTCATATTCTTATAGAACTGGACTAGTTGCTGTCTTATCAAACACTACATAAAGAAGAAAACAGTTTCCTGTTGCTACTTGATGTGTTCCTTTCTCATACATTCTGTGATCTACTTCTGTGATCTCAATTTTGTCTGTTGTCTTAAAAGCTTATAATTAAATGTCTACTCCCAACCCCTATGCCACTGTCCTGTTCTATACTGGAAGATAAACTTGTGATCAGATTAACCTGTCATGTAAATGGAGAACCACATAGTGCAAATTTAGATGTGGCTGAAACATGCAGGACTAAATGTGCCTGAGCCTGTCTGCTGGATTACCTTTGCCAGGCGTACATGTAGAGTTTATTGTCAGCCAGCATGAAAACAATCAGTAGAGATATAAAGCAGGAAGATGTGCTTAAAAGTGCCCTTGAACCTCTTCTCTCAGTCCTGCATTTCTAGTACAGTGTCCCAAACTGTACAGTTAGGTTGGTTCTTTTTATTCCCATGTGAATTATTTTTATTATGGCTATATTAGGAAGATGTTAGTTCAGCTGTGACCTTTTCATTTTCCATCATTTAAGTTCTTCCATTTTTGTGTAACCTACTTATATATGCCCAGAGCAGTCTATCTTGCAAGCCCTAAAAATGATCTTATACTCATATTTATGGCTGATAAAATATTGAATGGTATTTCCCAGGAACTAATTTTGCAGGAAGTTTTTGTATTACCAATCCTGAATGATCATTAAGGACTAACTAAAAATCTTTCTATAGCTAATTTTAATCTTCAGCAAAACCTGCCTATAGTCCAAGTTGTAAAATCATAGAATCACAAAATCATAGAAACATAAAACGGTTTGGGTTGGAAGGGACATTAAAGATCACCTAGTTCCAAACCCCTGCCATAGACAGGGACACCTTTCACTAGACCAGGTTTGTCAAAGCCCCATCCAACCTGGCCTTGAACACTTCCAGGGAGGGGACATCCACAACATCAAGGTAACAACTTGTTCCAGTGTCTCACTACCCTTGCAGTAAAGAATTTCCTCCTAATATCCAATCTAAATTTACCCTCTTCCCATTTGAAACCGTTTCCCCTCATCCTATCACTACATATCCTTGCGAAAGGTCCCACTCCAGCTTTCCTGTAGGCCCCTTCAGGTACTGGAAGGCCATTATAAGGTCTCCCCAGAGCCTTTTTCAGGCTGAACAACCCCAACTCCCTCAGCCTGTATTCATAAGAGAGGTGTAAGGCAAGGTGATTAATCACACATTTCAGGTTTTTCCAGGCAGTCAGTTCTAAAACCAAAGTAGTATCTGTGAGGAAGTATTTTATATAATTACATTTAATCCTGTGATAAATCCTATGAAATATGCATTTCTTTTCTGCTACTGAATCAATACATTGTCCCTTGAAACTGTCCTCATAGTGTATTTGAGCTTATTATTAAAAGTGAAGTGTGGTCAGTTTCCATTCTTCCTCTTTCCATAACAGCATATGTGGACTGTGACAAAAATGTCAGACCTCTTACAAATTACTCTGGGCAATATCATCGCCTTTTTTACAGGATGATAAAATTGACAAGAGAGTGCCTTGAATGTTGTATGAAGAAATGGAAGCTGGGACTGGAACACGGGACACCACAACCAGTTCTACACATTATCTACAACACGCTTTCTTTGTCTGATATATATTTTTATATTAAATCAAATCACCAGCACCCTTAGTTTATTGCACTTCATGTTCATGCTTCTACATTGAAAAATCTAAAAATGCACAAGCGGTTTGACAATACATGTGACAAGGCAAAACAATAACTGCTCTTCTGTGAATGTCAGTTAAAAATTATTTAAGGCAAATATTTAAAATATTTTCATTTTGCTTAAACTATTTAATAATTTCTCTAATTATTTTAGCTGGAAGTTCAAGAAATAGGAGAAAATAAAATGTGAGAATGAGACCTGATTTTGTGTCCCCCCCCATTTTTTATTCTTTTTTAATAATTAATACTGGAAATGAGAGAAAATAAGAATGCAATTGGCATGCATAAAGGATTTATTTTTACTGCAAATCTGATATAACAAAATATTTCCTACAGCTATTCTGTGGTGGGTAAATACTTGTTTAGAACAAATTCTCTGCTTTCAAGGTAGACAGTCATGCTTGAGGTCAAAAGAAAACTAAAAGCTGAGAATCAACAACAGTCATACCACTAATACACTCACACAAGTAATATACTCACACCCATTTGAACAAATGGGACAATTTTGTTATGCACTATTCATTTTATTAAAACACTGCAGAAATTAATCCAAGTACCATTTCCAAAGCTACCTTCTCTTGAATTTGCTAGACAACTTCTATTTAAGGAAAGAGAAAATACATATATTCCCATCATGAGTTGAACGATACTCTCATAATTTCACACAATTATAGGTAAGTACAGGAAATGCAGCAGTGGAATACAGCAGGGTTGCTTGCTATACTTCCAGTAGCATAAGTTCTGCTGTCTTTCCAAGCTCCTTTTGCTATCTGTGAACATAACAGCCTGTGACATATCCTTTTACATAGACAGTATTAAGAGCTTAAAGACAGAAGAGAGGGAGTAATTCTCACATTTTCTTGCAGAAGTTCATAAACCATAGCCTTAAAATAATTTGGAAGATGACTATTGTATGAGTAACTTCTGCAATAGCTACATTCTGAAATTAGTAGAGGTAAGTTGTATTTGTCTAGCCTGAAAATGACCTTTCAGGTGTGGATATAATTTCCAAAGCAACTTAGTAGGACGATGGCATGTGTTATTTCCACCACTCTCTATTGTAAATTTAACCCAACATTGACATTCATTGGGAATATGCTTTCTATATTTTTCATCTTATGAGCACAATAAAGGTAACAAATTTTTGAATACTTCTAGCATTTGTTCAGGTGCACAGGGCATTACATGTTGTTAGCAACTATAGTTTGTATTGGTTCCTCCCACAAATCTGCCTCAGGTGTCTACTTGCAAACACAGTCTATTATATTTTAAATAAAACTTAAATCTGTTCTGCAGTCACAAAGCACAAGATCTGTATTAATTCCATGAACAAATGTGTTTTGATCATCTGGATAGTCACAAAAGTGAAGGAAATTCCTTTCTATACCATTTGTCAAACATTTGTCTAAATTCTTGTCTAAGTTGTCTGAAGACTTATTCTAACTTAAGAAACTTGAACTCCCATGTCTAATTTTATAAAAGATCCTAATAGTCACTAGTCCATAGGAAATTTAATAAGGAAGATATGTAAGAATAGAAATCAGGACAAGATTAAGAGAGAAAAAAAATACCACCATCAATAGTTGCATAAATACTGGAACAGGTTGCACAAAGGTGGTGCAATCCCCATCCTTGGAGGTTTTCAATACACAGCTGGACATATCCCTGATGACAGAGTCTGATTGAACCAGGTTTGGTCCAATGCTTATGCAGTTGTGACCAAGATGCTGAACTAAAGGCCAACCTGAAGGAGTCTCTCATCAGAGTTAGCTGTTCAGATAATTCCAATCTGCTGATTTTTTTCCCTCCACAATCCGCAACATATAAATTGTCATTTGGTAGACAAAGAATAAAAATTTATTGTTCCCTTTATGGCTAGAATTCTCATGTGGGACTATTATATTTGAGTCTCAACTTCATGTGTTTTTTCTAGGAAAATGTAGCTCAAACACTTGTTTGAAACACACCCAATAACTTTGGGCTGTTCCTGAGAGGTAGAAGTTTTGGGTTGACATACTGTCACGTAGAAAACATAAGTCTTCTATACCCCAAGAAAATGTGACTGTCTATCTAAAGGATCTGTCAGGAAAAATACTAACAGCGGTCATACTTAAAAGAAATCCAAAATAAAACAAAGAATTTCTTAAGTAAAAATGTGTTGTATATTTCTTTTCAACATAAAAATTAAAAACAAAATTCCATTTCATTTGAAGTGACGACTGTCTTTTTTTCCCCAGTTACAGCTTGAGATGCATGGAAAATTTGCATTAGAAGGTGTACGTTTATATAAGATACAGTTTATACAAGATCTTCCCCAAGGAAGATATTTTTTCTTTATTGTTCTTATTTAACTCCAGCAGTAAAATAAAACATTTTGTTTCATGTTAGAACTCTTTCTGAAAAGTAGGTTGAATCAGGATCTTTTGTTGGGGAAGGATCAGACAGAAACTTATATATCTGAGTTGTGATGTTTCAAAGAACTTTGAAAACTGGATGTTTCATATATTATATCTTGTTTTCTCTATTATCATGCATCATCAGTTTCTTATTCTCTTATGAGAGAGCTAAATTGAAAAAAAACCAACTAACTATGAATCATAAATATTCTAGGAGATATAACAGGCTGAATGTTTATTCTGCATCAGAAATAAGAAAATGAGGGAACATTATTCCAGCTTCCGTAAAGTACTAGGATAATGTGAGCCAATACTTCAATCATAAATCAAACTGAAATAGGACATTCAAATTGTCAAGATTTCTGAACAGTATCTTTCTACTTCTATTTTAAATAAATAAATAAATAATCCACAGACCAATCCTTTTTTTCCTCAGTATCAGAAATTTCTAAAAGAAATCAAATTTTAAAATTTCACTCATGGAAAGGTAAAAATAGATCCCTGTCTCTAGAGACTTAGCCTTCTGGGAAAAAAATTTACCAGTGGAAATAAGGAGCTATGGAAAGAGACAGAACTTCATAACAGCTATAAGAGCTAATGAGTAGTTTACAGGCCTGTAGCTTTAATAGTACTGATTTCAATAATAATGAAAGCATTATTGCATCCTAAATGTCCTTGCATTATTGCATCCTAAATGTCTTTATTTTGCAAGAGTATTGACTATTTTCTCTGCTCTAATAGTGGCCCCTTCCATTCTTATGCTAAATATTTATCAGTTTCTATAAGATAACTTTTACAAATCAGCAGCCAGAGCACTGACAAATCCTGTAAGCATAAGTAAAGAGCAGAAGTATCTTGTAAATCAAAGCACCAAAATCTTTGATATTATTTTCAGAAAGTTGATCAGGGAAATCTTTATAAAAATTAATTATGAAAAATTAGTTTTTTCTTCTCATTTTCAAACTCTGTACAGAACAACAGAGCAGAACAACCTCAGCCAAAAGGTACTTAATTATATTATGTATAACAGGAAGAAATAAAAAACAAAAACCCATTAATAAATCCTCCCAAATAATTCATTCTCCAGATGAAGTTCAAACCTGTGCTTAAAGTACAAAGGAGCTGACATAAAATTTCAATAAATTGCCTTTTATGAGGGAAGGTAACAGCTTCTGCGTCATTCAGGTGTATCTCTGTGTCTTAAACCAGTGTTTCTCCCTCATATTAAATGAAGAAAATGGATCCCCTGGCCCATGTATAGATATTCTTTTTATCAGCAGTTAAATCTCTTTCCAAACATTTTTTGGCACCCATGAAAAATTTACAGCTGAATTGCAGTGGGTGGTCAGGTAGGAAAAAATGTTCAATATCAGTTGTAGCCTCCCCCTCTCACCCTCAGTTTTTCCCATCAGTTATAGAAGATGTTGTAGACCCACAGGAACACTAAAGCCCACCCAAACTGAAGTTGCTAGTGTGAAGAGGGCTTTTGAAGATCACTAGCCATCAACTATATTGAAGAACATGGAAAGAGTTATAGTGCGAGAGCTTCAGATGTTTGCCCAGACAATACTTTTTTCTACTCCTCTTTCTGTACAGCATGTAAAAATGAAGTGTTAAATACTCAAAGGTTACAAAAATGTTGAACCATTAAAAAAAAGCTTTTAAAAGTCAGTTTCCTGTTTGTAGGACAATGTCAGAACAACAGGGTTACAGATAAAAATAACTTTCTGAATTGCTGCCACCAGAGAAGCCTTCTTCTGATTAAACGCCCCAGTCCAAATCTGGAAAACACTTCTTTGAGGACAAACATTAGATTAAAACATGTAACAAATGGCTTAAACATCTTTACACAGGCTGTCAAATTGTGCAGTGTTTCAAGTTTGACATGTGACACCTATTTGCAAATGATTGGACAATAATCTTGAAGTCTTAATCTTATGGATTTAGTCTTGATGAGTGGTGGAGAATGATAAGTGCTTATGACTTGCTAAATGATAAAATGTAAAGACAGTATTTTTTAGATGTAAAATGCCCTAATGTGCAGCTTTACCTCATACATGATTTTTAAAAAATTATTTTGGGATGTGGGTGTTAGGTTTTTTTAAGTGAACAGCTTCAGGTACTTACAGAGGCTGCATTTCTTCAATAACTAATATTATTTCCTCTTCAGTGAGAGACAGGTAGTTTGCTGAAAGCAGGTGTAAAACTGTACAGTTAACTTCTGTGATTTGAGGATAGGAACATCTTTTTTTTCTGATGTAGCAAAAAAAGGATTACCAGAAATGGTCACAGAGACATTTCTTTGTAGTCAGAAGGAAGATGCTGGACAAGAGCCATCAGCACAGAATTAGAATCCTGTGAGTGCTTTTTTTTTTTTTTTTAACAGCTTTCTAGGAAAATTCTCAGTGATTGACCAAATGGAAACATGGGATGCCTGCGTAGTTTAAAATTCATTCTGCTCTATTAATCCAGATTGAAGTCTAAAGGTACCTGGTGTTTAATTAATTTAGCTTTTTATTTCTAGAGAGTAAGCCTGAAGAAACCAAGTTCTGAATAATTAGAGAGGCACACTAAAATAGAAACAAAATGGATAGAGGGAGTAAAATTAATTAAATATTGCTCCTCTTCAGTGGATTCTCAGGGCACACATAACATCAAAATGACAGGTTTTGTTATCTTCTAATTCTTTCTTTGAAGCATACAGAAGTGGGAAATAGGAACAGGTCGCACACTTGTAACTGTGATTCTTGAGTTAAATCCAGATGAAGACCCGTCACGAGCAGTGTCCCTCAGGCCTCGGTCTTGGGGCCAGTCTTGTTTAATGTCTTTATCGATGACCTGGATGAGGGGATTGAATGCATCCTCAGTAAGTTTGCAGATGACATGAAATTGAGTGGGAGTGTTGATCTGCCTGAGGGTAGGGAGGCTCTGCAGCGGGATTTGGACAGGCTGGAGCCATGGGCTGAGGCCAATTGCATGAGGTTTAACAAGGGTAAGTGCCAGGTCATGCACTTCAGCCACAACAACCCCATGCAGCGCTACAGGCTTGGGGAAGAGTG
>VZRW01008130.1:0-31078 GCA_013398125.1 Aegotheles bennettii | reverse complement strand
TTCTAATGCACCCCAGGATGCCATTGGCCTTCTTGGCCACAAGGGCACATTGCTGGCTCATGGTCCTGTCCACCAGGACCCCCAGGTCCCTTTCTCCTACACTGCTCTCCAGCAGGTCAGCCCCCAGCCTGTACTGGTGCATGGTGTTGTTCTTCCCCAGATGCAAAACTCCGCACTTGCCCTTGTTGAATTTCATTAAGTTTCTCCCCGCCCAACTCTCCAGCCTATCAAGGTCTTGCTGAATGGCAGCACAACCCTCTGGTGTGTCAGCCACTCCTCCCAGTTTAGTGTCATCAGCAAACTTGCTGAGGATACATTCTGTACCCTCATCCAGGTATAATGGAGAAAAAACAAACAAACAAACAAACAAAAAACAACAAAACAAAGCCATAATATAAAATAATCTGTCTTCCAGATGCAGGAAAAAATGGGAGGTTATCCCTGACTGACGTTTATCAATTTTATTCTCTGATCGTGAAGTAATTACAGTTACACGATCTAGTAAGAAAACATGTCCGCAAACAAGTTAGAAAGATTCTCTAATGTGTTACTAAGTAATACCTAACTGATTAACATCTGAACCTTCCCATCACATAGTAAGCAGATCACTTTTCTGTCTACCCTTTGTAGACACGAAGAGGAACTTGTATACTTGAAGATTTAACTACTCTTTATTAGATTTTTTTTTCAGAACAATTGAATTTCTTCCAGCATTTCTTCATAAGTCTAAATTTTAAGCCATTCATCACTCTTGCTTTTCTTCTCTGTGCTTTTTCCAATTCAACTCCTTGGTGTTATAAAACCACATTCCAGTTGTATAATAAGTCTTTCTCATTTGTAGTCTCATTCTGTACTTAATATTATTTCCTTCCTCTCTTTAGAAATACTTTTTACGGAAGTTCATCTTCCTGGATGAAGTTTGCATTTTTAATCTATTGCTGTTATTCTGCTCCACTTTTACATTAATTTGCAGAGAATTATTAACTTGATACTTTTTGACAATTTCAACCATATACCTACTTATGAATGTTTTCTTCCCGTTACTCAGATGCATCTTCCACATAGTTGAAGTTCTCTTAGTGTTTCTAAAAAAAAAAAATGCTTTCAGTGTTGTCCTCAATAATTTATTGGTAGACTATGCCTGTTTCTAATGCTCATTCAGCAGATATATTCTTTTTACCAGAAGGCCATGTCCTTCAGGTATTAGATATCTGAAATCAGGTGCATCCGTCTTATTCTCTTACTGTGATACTACTTTGTTCCTTTCCTGTTTTTATACTTATTTGAAGGCTTTAATAAGGTCTGTTTCTCACTTCCTTCTGAGCTTCAGAGAAAACATAAATATTTTCATCAGCTAATAAAAACCTTTCTTTTCTCCCTACTTATCCTGCTGTATCTCTGGTTTAGGCCACCAAGTCTCTGAGAGGCCAATTAAGCTTTATTTGTGCACTAAGACTTCTAGTTGTTATTGTGCTCTTGATGAACATTGTGTTAGTGTATAGGTATGTAATATATCTGTCAAGTGTCCCTATTATTCTTTTTCCTATGAGCTATCTAATGATGTCAAAAATATTATTGTCTTATAATATGAAAGAATTACCCAGCAACAGCTGGTCTGATGCAGCTAAAACTCATCACCTAAGACTCTATCTTTTGGTCTTTGCATCATTGTATTGTGACTTTTCAACATAAGTCAGTTTATTTGGTTTATGTTACAACAACCCCCTAAATACCAGTCTCCTTGAAACAGGACAAATCCAAAAATGCTATTTTGTTAGGACAGCAAAACTTATGTGTGGTTAAGTATGTGCACATTCCTATGTATATAACTTGCAGAGATATTATTTAATAGCTTACAGAAATATTACTTGGGCTAGGGATATTTCTTAATTACCTTTCTCTCACCCTGGTTCCTGTAAGAAGAACTTACCTATTAAAGTAGGAATATAGTCTCTATTCCACCCTAAATATACATATGACATTCATAAATTTTATTAGATATATTTGCATATGCCAAGTATATATCTTAATATGATGTCTTTTGAACATTCTGTGTTTGAAAGTATCACATTTGTCTGAATTTCTGTTCATTTTTTACCTTAAAACTTACAATATATATATTGTCTTTATCATCTTTAATCTCCACATTCTGTTCTATTACTTTGTGTTGTCTGTGCAATTCTGTTTCTGTATTAAATTACCTCTGGAAAAAAAGGATTTTGTTTTTATTGGGACAGGGTGACTGCTGAAAAGCATTTTCCACTCAATTTTACATAGAGGTTTTGTTTGACTGTACTTCTGCTTGCTCCCCACAAGTATTCCTGGAAAAAAAACTTGCCAGCCATAAAATAATCAAACATAAAGCCCAAACACCAACTGAGTATGAGATTCAAAGATTTTATAAAGTAGTAGGAGTGCAGGAATATAGTGATGAGGCACTGCAGACAACTAAGAACAATTGGCATTCCCTTTGTCAGGGCCCTGAGGACACAGATGGGCCTGACCGCCCCTGTCAGCCTCCTCAGGGTCTTCCCCACCCTGCCTATGGCCCAGGACCCCATGCTAGTCCCCCAGAGACATCAGCCCCTGCCCCATCAGTACCACAGTAGGGATGGTGACCAGCTTCCCACAGCCCTGCCGTGACCAGCCATCGGCCTTGCTAAGCCAAGCTCTCAATCCATCCTGGGCTCGTCTTGTCCCTGTTCCCAAGGGAGGTGCCCAGGGCCTGGGGCTGAGGTTGCCATCAGTGCCTCCAGCTGTCCTGCTCTTGTCTGTGGCAGTGGGATGGATCTGGGCTGCCAGGCACTGTCCTGCTGCCTCATGGGAATCCCTGTGGAGACACCTTCCCCTCAGGTGTCATCTAAGACATTTGGAATAGGGCTATGCAGAGCAGAAATTTTGTGGCTTCCCATTACAAAGGCACAGCTGCAAGGTGACAAAGATGCTTTGAGCTTCAGGAAACCTTCCCTTCTTTGTGTTACTCCAGTCACTTTGCTGATGTTTTTCTCTGTGCATGTATGGTGTTTGTTAGTGTGGTGAAGAGAGCAATCTCTTTTCCTAAAGACAAAGAAAAAATTTGTCTATGAGAAGTAAATTGTTTCAGTCTTCAGGGAAGGACTACGGGCATGTTAATTTTGAAGAAAATATTTTCTTTTCATGGATTTTCTAAATCACAGTAAGGAGACCATGCTAAGGATCTGCCATGTGGATGAAATGTTGATGCAGATAGACTTCTGGATAGGCACAAAAGTACTTTAAGACTTCTTGAGAGTTCTTCAGTACTGTCCTGAAAGCAATCTGGTCTGCAGCATTTTAATGTGGCTGTTCCTGTAATTCCAAACAGAAGCTGTGAATATCATCTCTAATGTTAGCTTCTACAAAGCTAACAGACCAAGATTTTTTGAGTAGTGCAGCTAACCTCTAGAGCAGGTCCCTTGTTTCACTGGCTTTAACACTACTGAAGGTGGTCCTATTTTTGCATAAATAGACTGATTTTAAGTAATTTTTCTGTTAAATTAGCCTTTTGAAATCTTCCTTTTGTGTTACATACGTGATCAAATTGCTTTTTTCAATTATCTTTCAAAAAACATAATGAAGATCATGCAAACAAAAAATGGAAGGGATAAAAGGAGGGGATGAAAACTCCTGTTTGAGTTTTCTTTCATTTCTCATTAAAACTTTATAGTGGTGGAGCTTTTCTGGCTTCCCTTTGACTCACTTATTAAAGAGAAATAGAGGCTGGAGAGAAAACAAATGCTAAAGACAAACGGCTTTGGTTGCTTTCTTCTAACACAGAGCAGTTTGGAGATGAGAGTCAGGAGCACATGCAGACACCCCTAACATTCTCCTTTGCCTTTCCAAGAACTCGGGAGGGGGTGTAGCTAGAGAGCTGTGCAGGTTCCAGTACAAAGAGTAATTTGCATGACCAAAGGCAGATTTAGACAGAAGGCAACAGATATTCAAGCCCACTTGTCAAAGATGTAATCCGTTTCTAGTTGTCAGAAGAAAAATACCATTTTATAGAAAGGTTAAATATGGGTTGGCAAATGATCCCATTAGCTTGTATTAGAGGAATGGATATATATTTTCAGGAGGAGCAATCAACTTAAATTGTAATTAGACAAGGAATTAAGCGGTGACATAAATTGTTTGCTTGGGTTTTTTTCTGTCATAATTTAATAGTAACCAGGGTTTTCCTGCTCTCTCAAGTCCTATTAAAAAACATATGCTATTAGCTATTGCCTTCCACTTAACAAGTGTAGTGCTCCAAAGGAAATGTTGCATGTTTGTTATTCTTTCCTTGTACATGGTAGCCAATTGCTAACCAAACAATCCCAGCCAGCAGTTCTTACTCTCACATGTGCATCCTGTTTCATTTGTGCATTTTTATTTCATAATCTTTCTAGTACAGACAGCCTGTCCTTGGGATTTAATGCTTTACCCACGAATTTTTCACTTACCCTGTCACGCTTCTGTTATCCTCTTTATTTACAATAAGCTTTCATTGTGATGGCATAAATATTTTTCCTTAATGAAGTAGTTACGTTATTGGCACAGGTTGTATTTTGAAATTCTGTATACTCTGTGGAGGAAGTGTTACATTTTCCAGAATTTTAGATGAAATTACTTGTTTCTCAGAAGTAGATTAGGCTCATACTTGTCTTGTGATTGTTTCCAAGCCTTCCTGCATTCTGAATGTAGGGTCCCAGAGTGCATCCGCCTTCTAGGAGATCAGCTGGAGAAGTTATGGAATTCAGCTGGCTGAGTCCAAGGCTAGCTTCTTTGGTGATAACAGTGCCTCTGAAGAAATCTAGAAGCAAGGACCTGCTCCTCCTTTCCCTTGGGAGCTGCTTGTAAACTGAGAATTTAGCACTGCCCCAACCTGTGTGACATCGCAGCTATATAGCAGCTATGTCTGTGACTGGTCTTGTACCTCTGCAAACCTCATTCAGACTTGTTGACTTGGCTTCTTAGCTTGGCCTTGAACCTGCCTCACCACTGCAGACTTGCTGGTCAATTGCTGGACTTGATCCTCACTCAGACTTGTCATATGTCCTGCCTCTTTGTCAGTGAGTTCAATACTTTGACCAGCAGTATTGTCACACTCAGCTCATGGCTCACCTTCCCGTGCAGAGCAAAACTATACTTCTTACCTTCCACAGCAGAACTAGGATGAGGATTTTTCCCTGTGAATTCAACACATATTTAAATGTATTTTCAAAGGTTACATGTTTTCAGTTTAGCAATGAAAATGTCCACTAACTTTAGTTCTTGTCTCTAAAACAGCAATTTAGTTAAGAAGGAATAGATCCATTAGAACTTAGTGAAAACAAACCCTTGTAGGTATTTTTAGTTTCACAAATGAAGACATCATTATTACAAAACCTCAGTTCTCTCTAGTTATGTCCATGTAAGTAATTAATGTCAGCTTAATAGTTTAAAAAGGAGCAGGTGTCAGTCAGTGAAAAAAAAAGTGTGGATTTTTCTTTCATATCAGACAGATAGGTAATATGGTTAAAGACAAAATAGGATTTTTAAGTCTGAGGAGATATTTTGTTATGTTTATGGTGTCCAGTTTCCTTATACCTCAAGGTCTTTGGGGTACAATAAGAAAGAATCATATCAAATGTCTTCATGAGGTCCAAAAATATTAGATCTAACTCATTTCACTCGTCTAGGGATCAGTTATTTCATCAAGTTATACCTCATCTGAGAAAACATCTTATCAGATACTCGTCCTCCAGAAAACAGTTCTGCCTGCTCAAGAATTATTATAAAGAGAACAATGTTTTTGCACTTCACCCAGACATGTTTAAGAATTCTTGGCAACTTTAATAATTTCTGGAAGACACTATATGAAAAAGGAAAGATTGAGAGGTGAAATGAAGAGAGTTCATGTAGAGGCTTGAAAACCAGAAGGCTTACAATCTTTGCAAAGTCAATACTATTATTCTATTGTAGGGTTATAACATTTAATAACTTCTTCTAGTCCAAATGTACTTCACAATTAGTTATCACAAAAAAGAAATTTTAGTGTTGATTTTTGATTTATTACTACTTGGGACTGACTTATCTGTTTGGAAAACATTTATGTGTTATACCTTAAAAATCAGTGATGCTAGTGATGCTTGAGAAACACAAAAAGTTTCTTTAATATTTTCCAGATATACCTAAAAAATCTTGCAATGCTTATAAGTTTTCTGAAAAGCACAAACTTGTAATTGTCCCAGTGGTTCTAAGGACTGCATGGGAGAAAACACTTCTCTCCCTCTTGCTCATTCTGGCCTAAATTGTCCACAATCTAAGTGTTAAACCTATCTGCCCCACCACTAGATTTTCTGAATGTCACTTTTGAGTTTAGACTGCTCTCCATCACTCTGCTTGGTACTTATTAGAATGTCTCCTGCATCTATTGCATTAACTGTACTGATCTGTGGAGTTTCTGGAAAAAGTGGTTTATAATCCTTACTCCAGAGAAACCATGTTTGAGTTAATACAGAATAATCAATATTGTGTTTTTGAAGAAGATACATAAACCAGAGGTGAATAATCATCTAGGTATCTGAATGTTGTTCTGAGACATGAAAGATCCAGTTATGGCTCCTGGTTAAGCTGTAGATTTCATATCTGATCTCACACAAATGGAGTTTCTCATTTGCAAGGTGAAGGTAAAAATATTTCTCAAGCTCACGGAGGCAGGGGGTTTATATACATTAAGGCACTCATTTTAGTTGTAAGGGTATTATAAACAAGAGAGATATCATTCCCTTGCACCTTGTAAATTATTTCATATGTCGGAACAGCCTTGAATGAGCTGAGCAATAAAGCTGATTATTACAACCACACCAGATATGTCTTATTCTTTTTGTTTGTTTGTTTGCCCTTATTTTTTACAATGCTTATTTTACCCAGTTATTTACGTGAGTGAACTGAGAACAGAGGGTAATAACATCTATACAGATGTGCAAAATAATAAATTAGTCATGGTTGAAACTACTTATGAATAAATGAAATTACTGACCAGCAGTGTTTGCCTGACCTGTATTCATCAAAATGTCAAACTATGTAGAGGTAGACAGCAGGGACACACCCTAAAAAGGATAAGGAATGCATAAATCTCTGACATTGATCCATGCTGCTTCCGGTAATTGTGACATAAAATGCCTTAAAATACTGTACACATCACCAAAAAATGATTAAAAGCAGCACTAGCTCAGTGCTTGTTTGGGTTTTTTTTAAAAGTAGATATCCTATTTGCCACTAAATAATCTATCCTCACATTCTATTGAAAATAGTTTGGAGTAATTGAGTGTGTTATGACAGACTTTCTGACGTGAAATCTTATTATTGAATAGTTTTGTAAAATTTAACTAGTAATAGTACTGAATAAAGAAATTCTAACAAACCTAAAAATTTAAGATTATAAATGGCAGGCTTATTCCAAAATTATAAGGAATAGTTCAAAAATTCAGTTGAAGTGTTTTTTTTGTTTGTTTTTTGTTTTTTTTTTCTGTAAATGCATTCTATAAATTATTCCTGTAATAGCCTGTAAAAGTTTGTGATGTTATGTTGGTTTAATCTATATTATATTCAGTAGGGCTTCTTCCTGCATGAGTGTTATTAAACAGGAAATGTCAATATCTCTAGGTCATCAAGGTTAGCTTTCTACCTTCATGAAAAACAATATTGAAAACACACTACATAACCCAAAGTTAACTATTTCCTTGTTATCTTTATTGATAACTCAAATTAGACTTGCTAGTAAAGTCCAGCTTTATTCCAGCTGTTCCTTATGTCTGCAATATTAATAGCAGAATTTATTTCCATCAGCTGTTTATATAGCAAACATGCACAAAGTTCCTTCATCTACAGCTTTAGCACACAGAATTTTGAATTTATGCATTTTCAAGCCTGTTAAAGTTCCAGTGCCTTACTTTCAGAGACCATGGAAGTCAACAGGAAATGTTCCATTAACTGAAGTGAAGCAGAGCTCAAAGTCTTTATATTGTTAAGTATCATCCTTGCTACATACTAGAATAAATTCATGTAGGAAGGAAAGGACTTTTTGTATTTATGAGGTTCTTATTTTGATTAAGTTTGGAATAAGGTGGCTAAACTGTAAGAAATCCATGGGAATTTTTGCGATTTGGAAAGGAGAATGTCATTACAATTTTAACTCTGCCTACTTTTAGAGCATATCCACCTTTTTCAATTGAGGAATATGATTTAATTGGGTTAAAAATTCCAATTCTAAAAGCCTTGTGCATAGCACATTGTTTTAATTTTCTGCATTTATGTTTTAATTTGATTTTCTGATTTTACATTTTGTATTTTCTGCTTTTATATTTTAGTCTGATATTCTTGTGTTGCAAGTAAAAAACAATGGTCAGATGGATAGACAGACACTGAAGAGATAAAATTAATATTAGCTCAACCTTTATAGCTATTTAAAACCAAAAATCCATTAAAATAAATATTAAACATTGATCAGTAGAGGAAGGCAAATATACTAGGCAAATTATATTACTAATTTTACTTCCAAGTACCTTTCCTGGATTTTAACACTGTGTCCCTTTAATATCAGTAATTAGAGAATGAAATTAAGTGACACAATTCCAGTTACTTAAAAGTCATTTTGATAATAAAACATGGTATGATTTGGGGATGTTGCATTTATACTTCTGACTGTGGACCTATGTACGTCACTCTTTTCCTCCTTCATGAGTAACTGGACATCTGTCTTGTATTCATGGATAATATATTGAAAGTTTCTTGAATTTTACCTTGATTTAGCATGGTATGAAGATCTCATTATATAGCCTTGGTTAGTCATCTGCTTATAAATTTGTAGTCATCTAGTCAGTGTGCAGAAACAACATCATTAAGCTTAGGTGATCTGTTGCATGCTGTGAATAGCAAATACCAAACAGTGAATACACAAAGCCAACAGTTTACAAATAATCTCCAGAGAAACTTATTCTTTCATATCTCTCAACGAGTACCTCTGAATGTCAAAGATAATATAAAAAAACCTCCAAAACAGCTCATGAATGATTCACTAATAATATATTAATGTAAATTAATAAGGGATAATACTGATAATAAATGCTTCAAACATTCCTAATAGCCTTTTGCAGACCTACAAATCAAAGGTGCTTTCAGTCCATCACCACCATGCTTTCTAATACTAGTCCTCTACTTCTTCCACTCTGAAGTAAGACTGAGTGACTCTCTTGCTTTCACCTGGTCCCAGTGGTACAGAGGTACACAGGAGAAATTAGTAAATCCCACAGGTTTCATACCCTTACAAAACTTTTTTTCCAGGAGCTATGATCTAATAAGCTTTACACTTCATTACGAGGGAGGGGAGGGAATGAAGGGAATAACATGAGAAAAAGAACCCAAGCCCTTCTTCAGTAAGTCAATGGAATGGATTAACCTGAGAATGTAGGTAAGGAGGAACAGGGGCAATAGTAGTCATTGTTTAGTTATGTGTTTGAGTCAGAAACAGGGAAGAGGACAGATGTCCACAGTAAAAACTTGAGCAGAAAGAGATGGCCAGGAATCAAGGTGTCTGATATGAATTAGGACTAAAGCATCAACAAAGAGTGTTAGCAAATGTGGTAAACTGAATTTTTTTAATACAGTATTGTTTGAGCTCAGTGTTAGCAAAACAGTAAAAATAGAAAGGAGGGTGTGTTTTTCTAATGTAGTATAAAAAATACATGAATATGTACAAAGCCATGACTTCTCCAAGGATCACACAAATTACTGTTCAGTTTGTTCCTTAAGAGGCTGCTTATCTATCTTCTATCCTTCAGCTGCTGTTCTCTTGAGATCTCCTAGTTTCTGCTTCCTGTCTACAACAAGTCTTCAATTTCTAAACTTAATGTGGAGCAGTTACCAGTAAATATGCTTTGTAGTCCATGCACTGCCTCTTTTAAGTTTGCAAATACCCATGCTCTGAAAGAAATCTCTGCTTGAATTAACCGCCTTCTAATCTGTAGGAAAAAGATAACTATAATAATCAGGCAAACAAATAGACCATATAATAATAATAATAATATTACAGGCATGTCCCACATTCTTCATACTTGGCTGTCTAAACAAATCAATACAAAAGTAGAGATCTAGTTAAGGCTGGGATGAAAATCTAGTTCTTTATCTTTAGAGCAAGTCAAAACGTAACAATTCAACTTGATTATGTATAGAGTGGTTCATACAAATTGCCTCCCAAAGGCTTTATGGAGGTAGACAATACTCTTCCAGAGAAACATAATAATAATAGAAATAATAATAATAGAAAGAGAGAAATTATGTCCACAGTCACATCCCTCTTTTAGTGGTATAAATTAAAACTAACACAGGCTCTAGTTAGGTATCAAAGAAACTATGTATTTTCAATTCAGAATTACAATGGAATGAATGATAAATCAAGGAGGCAGAGGTACAGAAGGTGGTATTCAGGTAGCATGAAACTTAAGTGAAGAAAGACAGCATAAAGAAGCAGCAAATCAATATGAAAGAAGTCCATCAGTGTTTTTAAACTCACAGAATCACAGAATTCTAGGGGTTGGAAGGGACCTCGAAAGATCTAGTCCAACCCTCCTGCCAGAGCAGGGTCATCTAGAGTACATCACACAGGAATGCATCCAGGCGGGTTTTGAATGTCTCCAGCGAAGGAGACTCCACAACCTCTCTGGGCAGCCTGTTCCAGTGCTCCGTCACTCACAGTGAAAAAGTTTCTGCTGATATTTACATGGAACCTCCTATGCTCCAGTTTGCACCCATTGCCCCTTGTCCTATCATTGGTCATTACTGAAAAAAGCTTGGCTCCATCATCCTGACCCTCACCCTTTACATATTTGTAAACATGGATGAGGTCACCCCTCAGCCTCCTTTTCTCCAAGCTAAAGAGACCCAGCTCCCTCAGCCTTTCCTCATAAGGGAGATGTTCCACTCCCTTAATCATCTTTGTGGCTCTGTGCTGGACTCTCTCAAGCAGTTCCCTGTCCAACTCAAGAGGAATAAATTGAAACTCTACAAAAAACAACTGTTGGAAGGATATGTGTGATGTTCTTACCATCACATTGTGGAACTCAATGGGAGTTTTTCATGAACCTCACAATTTCACTCTCTGTATCACAAACAGGGACCTGTTTCTGGGGTACAGAGAGTGCTCAAGGCAGCAAAAAAATAAATAGACAAGTGAGAAAAGTTAAAGGAATTTAGCTGAGATATATTGGATCACTAATAAACAAGACAAAATTAAGAAGGCATAAGATATAGTATTTCTTCAGTACACAAAAACAACAGTAAACTAAATTCTGTGGGTTTTCGTTATCAAAAAAAAACACAACAAAAAGCAAAAAGTAATATTTTTAGTCATCTTTGAAATAGCAGAGCTATTTTAGAGGTTGGAGGCTGAAGTAGCACTACCTTTTTCTACAATCTGTAAGACTTCTTGCTAACACCCACATATTTCATTATCCAGCCACATTCTGATATGACCATCAGAATGTATGCATCATGCCTGATGCCTGATTCTGCTTTACCATGTTGTATTTAGACATCCAAATACACAACACACACAATAAATATATTCTGTAGTTACCTACAGAACAATACAAATATTTGTAATTGTAAACACTTTCTGGAGATACAACACAATTAAAAATGTCTGTCTGACAAGTGTAAGAAGCAGCCCTTTAAATAGGAGAGAAATTTCCAAACTTTTGTATATTTAAGCTTAATTCTTTTTTTGCAATGTTAATTTGTCCTCTGTTTGGGCGGTAGCTGATTTTTAAATGCAGGTCAGTTGATTATTCCTATAGCCATTGGCTGAGGAAGAAAGCATTATTAAATAACAATAAGAATTTTCATTATTTGTTTTCAGAAGTTCATGTTACTTTTGTCAACCTTGATTTTTTGTGAGTTTTAAAGTACTGTATTTTCCTTGTTCAAGGTGTAAAAGACACTCTAAACTAGAGTCTCAAAATTTAGCAACTACCCATCATGCTTTTTGCACAATATCTGTGTTTCCAGCTGTGTGATGAGCCTGTCTGTGATGAGCTTATGATTCTAAAAAGTCTCAACAACATTCCCTCAGGAAAGAATGCATTTGGAAGATCAATACTTTTGTCTGTTGGCCTTGTTGAACAGAAACTGATGGACAAAATGAGTAGATGTGATTGTGAAGACTATCAGACCACTACACAGACAGAAGAATGCCTAATTGGGTCAGCTATCTGTATAGCTCTAAGGTGTGCCATTGAGCACTGCACTTCACTTTGCTCACTTAAGGGTTGTGATACCTCAGGGTGTCCAGTGGTAATAATCTGTGTTGTGTTTTTGACAATTTATGTTGCTCATGCAAAGTTAGGGGTACTTTAGCTATTAGGTCTTTCACTCCTTGTCCACAACAGGACGTTAATCAAGTGAAGATGACAGCTATGCCCTGCTCAGAGAATTCTCCTGGCAGCCCCTAGGCACCCTGCAGAGAAAGCATTAATGTATGACAAACCTTTGCCAACATTTGGCACCTTGATGTTGTTTCCTGGCCTGTTTTCTTATATAGATGGTATTGTCGACTTTCCTGATGGAGTTGGAGATGCTATTTAATTTCACTGCATAAGGGAGAGAGAAATCCATTAGCATTTGTAGCCTGTCAGTGAAGATTGTGTCACTAGCTAGTACAAACTGCAAATGCGCCAGATTGCTCAGCAGAAACTAAAGTGGCAGGAGACTACAGGTATTAAGGTTGCATGAAATTTATCCTCTTTATTCCTCACAGAAAACTGCCTCCCTTCAGGAAAAATCACAAAATGCATACGCTTCTCCACAGTAATCTTAGGAATCTTAGGAAAAGATTATGCTGAAATACAGCAAAAGCACGTGTGTGCTAGTATTTCAAAGGGAATTTAGGCAACAAACTAGTTTCTCAAAAGCAAAAATGCACAATACATCAAAACCTCGAAACAGGCTAATTTCCTAAACATTTGCATTTCTGCTGCTGGCTATGTGCAGAACTGTGTAACATCAAACTGCTGCATAACATCAAGTCCTAGCAGAACTGGTAAAGCAAGTATTTCCCTGCTAGAGCCAAGCTAGCAGATATACTGAGAGCATCTGACGATGGGTGAAGAACGGTTTGTTTTGCCCAGTTTGTTTTGCTCATATGAGATAAGAATTCTAGTTTCTTCATATACGATATGAAGGAAGGATTTCCACTACGATCTTCCCTTTTTTTCAAGAAAGATCTTAAATAATTGTGCAGATCCTGGGATAGGTTTCTTCCTCTGTTTCTTTCCCAGTGAAACAACTCTGTTTTGCAAAATTTTTTTAAGTATTCAATAGGTCGTGGTTGGAGATAAAGACCTGCTGCATAGCTTGGTAATAATTACCTACCTTTTTTTGCTTAGTTTCCAGAAAATATAATAAAATATGGGATTCTGATACTGTTGTTATCTCACAGTGAGCATTTCTGTAAGATTCCTCAGTGTGAAAAGATGAATCTGACCTTGTACAGTAGGATATAGTATTTGATTATTTGATTGTTGCAGCTCTTACACTCTATCATTCCAGATTTTCAAACTGCGATTGAAGAAGAACTATGATACTGGATTAAAGTCAGCCCACTAATGAAAATGTGAATGTATTCATTCATTTAGTACCCTTGACATATGTAGTGTGACATTGGGATGGTAACATGTTACTAGGCAATTTGTCTGAGTAAGGACTTAGAAAGTATTGGTGGAAACAACCTACAGGTGGTAAATCATAATACCTTTAAAATGCAGTAGACCCACTGCAGCTTGAATTGTCCCAAACGGCTTTTTTTTTTCAGATGTTAATACATTATAATCAGTGTTTTAACTAACACTTGCCAAATCATAGTGCTGCCAAGCCTAATGCTAATCATAGTTTAGTTTACCTACCTGTTCATATGCACATACACATTTTCTCCCCCAGTTTTATTACCTCTTACAGACACATATAAAAATATTTACACACACACATAAGCTTTATACATGGAATTTTACTACCAGTGGATAGAAGTATAATTTTATACTACTGGGAAGCAATCAATGTAAGTCGCTGTCTACATGACGATTCTTACTAAAAACTCTGGAATGATGTATATCCCTCCTGATAGATCAGTCTTGAGTTCTCCTATCTGAGACATAGTCAGGGCCAGCCTTGGCAAACATTCCACAGAGTTCCTTTGTTTTCCTGGAAGAACTCCAACGTGATGATCAGAAACTCCTTAACAGCAGGTGTTTCAATTTACACTATCAATACGTAGATTAATGAAAAAAAAAAGACTCCATTTCAGTGTTTTATTTTGCTCACTTTTCTATTTTAGCTACTCACTTTCATACTATTTAGATGAGTTCTCTACCATCTCCTTAATTTGAGTCCTAGTTTTACTGAGGTTAATCTCTTCAGCCTTTTCTGAGAGTTCAGAAATGTTCTTTTCAGTCACAACAAAGTTTCATTTTTCCCACAAAACCAAAACTAGCCTCTTCCCCCTCTTTCTGGACATAATTTTTAATTATGTCCTTGATCCTAATGCTGAAAGTAGGATTAGTAGTCCGTTTTTGTTGTAGGCTCACCAATGATTAGTACATTGGAAAATTAAAGAGGTGCAAAGTCTGGCAAATGTGATAGCCTTCTCAAACTAAACGTAACAAAGTATGTGGATGTCAAAGTACTGCCTCAATGCTACTTTAAATACCTTAGTCCAAATTTAAGATTTTCAAATCCTTTCTATCTGATGCAAACTCTGGAGACACCTATGTTTTTCCTGTATATAAACCAAGTGTTTATTTGTGGCATGCTCACTTGAGTTTTCACAGTTCTTCACAGTATGATGACTGTTTAAAATTATTTCCCTTTTATCAACAAATTAGGGGCTTATCTATTGCTTCAGAGGTAGTTCAGTGTGGTAAGCATTCACACCAATGCATCTGAGCCCTGCACAAATAATCTGTATAATCATCTCAGCCTAATTATGGTATTTAACAATTTAGTGGTTAAAGCAACCACCCTGAGATTAGTGACATTTTCAAACAAAGACAGGAATTGTATTTTTTCTCTCTTGCAATTAGAAAATGGAAGAGAAGAGAAGAGAAGAGAAGAGAAGAGAAGAGAAGAGAAGAAGCTGTTCTAATCATTAGGATATTATATGAACCAGCAATTGAAATATTAGTGCTTTAAAGGAGGCTGCAGCAGTGATTGCACATTTATTGGAAGACTTTATCTGAAGATATGAGTTATGTGTTCACTATTTTGCCTTTTCAGTATCAAGCTCTATACTGTCTTTGCTAAGAAAGTTTTCTTCTACAAGACTTCTCGCAGTTTCATCTGTTCAACTAACAGTAGTCTGCATCTTCCCACCTCTTCTGCCATCCACATCTTCATTATTCTTGTAGCCTTTTGTTTTTCTATCTAGAACTGACTACTCATTTCTTTCAATGGCATTGATTTTCTCATTATTTAAAACATCATAATAATCATTTATACTGGGACTTAGACTCTTGAAGTCAGTTTAAGAACCAGCCAATACCTCCATCTGTCTGGACTGTCTATCTCTATAGATGTCTCTGTTCAACTGTTGCCCCTTTATTTAATTTGGGTTTTTAAGTTGCTTATCATCGTACAAAAAATGCCTATTCTGGATAGGGGAGTGGAAGTCTTCCACTACTGTAGACAGTAATCCTGTCTAGCTGAATAATCACCCAAATTCTCCTTAAATCCTGTTAAGAAACACCATATATTATAGAAGGCTGGGCCTGCAAGAAACATCATCTGATTGTCATGATGACGACATACATTTTTTACACATACTTTAGAAGTTAGAAACTCTGGAAAGTTAAAAACACAGGTTCTAGACAGAGCTATTTCTGACAGAATCTTTTGGGGTTATTAACCATATTAACCATTATCAGATCCAGATGACATGACGAAGCCCTTAAAAAAAGATGCAACCAGGGTACAGTAAGAAATTCAACAGTCATGAGACCACACAGAAGAAAGGAATACTTGGTTCTACCGTAAGAATTAGGTTCTTATCTAGGAATGGTGTGTATATGTGGAGTTTTTATCTGTGTTTCCTAGATGGTTCATGCATTTTTTTCTGTTAAACCATCACTGGCTGAAAGAAAAACAGTCTTGAAAGGGGTTGTGAAATAATGCCCAAGAAGACTCAGCATGAAGAAAGTAAAAAATATAACAAACATGTTTGGTAAAAGAATTAGGAAAGCATAATACATCTGTCTAGATACAGCTCATCTCTGCCTGGTTGGAATTCCTGTGTTAAAGAAGAAAGGCAGAAACCTGTTTTAATAGATTTTGTTCTGCTTACACTGGATAATGGGATAAATTAAAAAAAAAATAATTAACAGAAATAAGAGTCCTGGCATATGGTGTGTATTAGGAACAAGCTCTAATATGATATTCTCTGTCAGCCAAATTACAATACAGTCCTGTTTAATTGTTTTTTTGTTGGGGAGAGGAGGTCTGGAATGAAAGTGTGGGGTGGAGCGGGTGAGAATGTAAGAAACGCTTAACCTTGAAACTTTTCTGAATAATTTGCTTTTCACTCTTGGCTGCTCAACATTAGTGCAGTACAATTATGAAGATGTAAACATCACAAGGGCACACAGCACACAGCCTGTCACAATGAGTTAAACTTGAGTACGCGATTCCCAGAGCAATCACGGAGAGAGAATGAGCTGCCTCATCAGGAATTCAACTGCGTCAGTTTAGGGGAAAGTGAGAATGGGGGAGGTTGATCCATCAAGCTCAGACACTACCCTAACCAGCCTGCTGTTTTCTACTTTCATTCAGGCAGGCAAAGCAGATCATAAATGGACCTGTCAAGTCCACAGTCGAGATGACCTCTGCTGAAAGAGAACCTGAAACATGCTTCAAACTGTACCTAAATACTTCTGTGTGGTTTTGTTTTGGTTTTTTTCTTCAGTGCAAATGCTGCAATTTGCTTGTTTTAAATGGGTGTCAATCACACAAAGAAACAAATTGGCTGTAGAATGGAGCATTTAATTATTTTGTTTTCACATCATTAACAAATTTAAGTGGAGGTATGCTGCAAGTTTGATGGACCACTAAGCTCTGTGTATTCAGGATCCTTCATTATCACCTTAACCTTGCTTCTGTTTTTTTTTCCTGTCAGAGATTTAAAGATTTTTAACTTAGAGAACATGTGCTACTGATGAGTAAATTAAATCTGGACATTTGCTGATATTTCTTTATATTTATTTTGTAAGGCTCCATACAATGAGCACTTTACCGAAATACTTTTAACTAGTACTAGAGAGTCTGGGCAATTATTTCAGTTTAGTTCTTAGTTAATTAGCAAATATATTATGTTTTCAAATGCCTAGGAGAAATGGGGCCTTTTACCATATTTTGGAAAAAAATAATGCTCATCTCATTTAATGGTGGTGCCATGTCAAAGTAACTTCACTGACCCCATTAAGGACTCATTAAATACAATCTTATGCAAATAACATATTAGCAAAAATAGAAAACCTTCTGGGGGGATGATATAATTTTTTTCATTACTGTTTTCCAATGATTTTCCCCTTGCAGGTCGTTTCAGCCTAGCACACGTGCCCTCCTTCTTTCTCTCTCCATTTGTCTCCTTTCTGTACATGCTTGCACATATATTGTTAGCATATACATATCCTGGATAACTATGGCTTAAATTTATCATATTGTCTGAGCTATCCAACCCACAAAACAAGAACAAATCTTGTATAAACATGACATTGAAATATGCAGTCATATGATAAGCATCTTGGTACAGTAAGCACAAATTTTATGTTGCATCTACTGTTTCAGTTGCTCTGATATTTATCTTGACTTATAATGTAAAACAACATTTTAAACTATAATGATCAAAAATTCAGCCATGGTTTCTCAATAAAACGATACTTCCTTAGTTTAATAATTTTCAATATAATCAAACTGCTGCTTGGAGATATTTAAGAGGTGACAAAATGTCATATCAAAGCTTCTCAAAATTGCAAGTAATCATCCTTAAGAAGGACTGTGTTTCTTCATAAATTATCAGGAGCTGGGTTTATTGCATTTTGTAGTACTCTTTGAAACTCAACTCTGCATCTGTTCCAAGAATGAAAAGCACATATTGCTAGTGAGGGTGAATATGGATTGCAATAAAGGTAGGAAAAAGCAGAGCAGAGCAGAGCAGAGCAGAGCAGAGCAGAGCAGAGCAGAGAAGAGAAGAGAAGAGAAGAGAAGAGAAGAGAAGAGGATTTCTCAGTGACTAATTTAATTACTGTAAGGAAATAACAAACAGCCAGAGAAACAGAAATCAACCAGTTGAATTGTTCTACTTGTTTTTTGTTCAACTGAACTCTCGGAATCTTTCTGAAGAAAAAAAAGTTGTTATAGTGGGTTCTGAAAATTGTCTGTTACCTTGGCATCATTACTGCAATTAGAATATGTAGTATATTTTCTGTCAAAGTGAAGTTCCATCTCAAAAAAGATGGAACTGTTTCAATGAAATGTTATGCACTCAGGCATCTTGTGTCTGTAAAGTTTATGTTCACTGCCAGGTAGATTTCCAAAGGGATGCTGAGATCGTGTGGGGTAGTTCATGCTACCTAAGGAACCTAACAGTTCCTGTTCCTAAGTGGCTCTGCAGTAAATCTAGCGGTCATGGAAGGGCTGAAAATTCAACTCTGAGCAGTTCATGTGTCAGTCTTGTTATTTCACACATGGTGATAGGAGGTAAGAGAATGCAAGAAGGGAATTCTAAAGCACAGAAAAACTGGCATGTCACTTTCAAAGCATGTTAGCCATGAGACTGATATTTTACCAAAAAGCTGTAAAACCTGGGGAGCACATCACCTCCCAGAAACTTCCAGTTCTGGTGCCTTTATGTGAGTTTTTATTAGTATTTCTATTCATGAGGAACTATAATTTTGGAGTTTTTATTCTGTGGGAACTAACAGGAAGTATTCCTAACTGATAAATAAACACTTTCCCTTTATCTTTCATGAACTGCAAGTTCCACTTTCAGTCAGCTGCAGTTAACATTGCTATATGGCTGTGATGGTTCTGTTGAATTTTGTTTATCTTCACTAACAAGCCCTTATAGAAACAGGCAAGAGAAGACAGGGGAGAAAATAAATGTAGTTTTTCATCAAGCTACTGTTTTGAGAAACACAAAAACAACTGCAGTGCAATGGTCATAAAAATGCATTTGAATTTTATGCTTAATAATTTTTTTAACCATGATACTTTGGATAGATGCATTTATTGTAGCACAGAGAATCATATAAATATGTATATGTGTATGTGTGTGTGTATGTAGCAAAACTATGGAAATAACTGTGGAAATATGACAAGCACAGACAATACTAATCTAGATTTTACTGAGCTTGTGGAAGTTGAATAATGATTTACAAATACTTAGTGGATTCAAAATTTTTAGGAAGAGCTTTCCTTATCCTAAACATTGACTGTTTCAACCTTTAATGGAAAGAATCTCCTTCATCGGTTGCCTAATGTGGAAGTAATGGCAGGTTTTCTTTAATTCTTCATCAATGAGGGTAGTAAGGACAATTATTGTTTTCTGTGTTAAAGAAATGTGTGCAATCACTTGCATTTAATATTTATTTATCTTTAACAAACTTGTTTATTCACAGCCCATGACATGTAAATGGGTGCTGGACACCATCAGAGTGTGCTTTTACTCTTTATTTTAGGCTTATCATCACTTTCTGGAATGGTGTGTTTTGATGTTTCCCAGCCAAAGCATCCTCTATGCAAGTTGCATTAAAATTCTTTCAAAAACATTAAATTACACAAATAGATTTCATAATAACAGTTGTAAAGGTTTATAACAATATTGGTGAAAGAAATGTAAGCAAATTGCACCTTGTCTACTAATCTCAAAATAATAGTATAAATCTCCACCTTTTTCTAACTGACAAATCATTGCTCTGCTAAACACTTTAGCCAGGTATTTGATACACTCCACAACTCATATTCACAGCAAAGAACAAGCTGGACTACAAATCAGCTTTTATATCTAATCACTTATCATCATTCCACTTCCTTGGGGTTTAAAATATTTTTAATTTATTCATTTCCTACTAATATTATCAATCTTCAATTGATTTGCAGTTCCTCGGGCTCCTCTTATTCATTGTTTTTCTGTCACTTTCACGTCTTGTATGAGCAACTACACTCATCTTTCGGTCTTTTGTGGTCTCACCATTCACATGCTTATGTAAAATGCTTATGCACTGTGCCTAGCTATGCTGTCACTGTGTTATGAAATAGAGAAAGAGGCAATCTCTCTGGTAACTTGTTTTGGAAAATTAAGACAATGAAGTAGTTATAGTTATAAAAGAGGGCATCTGAGTACAACATGGATTGTAGTGATAACTAGAACAGTACTGAGGGAAATCTTTGCTTTGATCACAATTTCTAGGTAAAGAAATTGCACTGCCTTTAGTAACAGTAACCAACTTCTGCATGGCACTATATGTAGTTAACATAAAATCAGCAGTAATAAACCAGTCTATAAACAGATTATAAGGGAAAGTTGGTCATTCTGTTCACAATGAGTGTTTGACCTGGTAATTGATAATTCTAAGTAATTTGCCATTAGTGACTCAAATAACTTATTCTAATCATTTATTCAATAACATGTATGAAACTTCTGTGAAAAATAGGCTACTAAGTCTTAAGTTGTAGACATTTCACAAATAAATTAATGGTTAAATCTTTCAGAGTGACTGCTCAAGTGGAAGTGAGGGGATATTTTCTTCTTTTAAAAAAGTATGCATTTTTACTGGAAATCTACTTGAAGAATAAATTAATGTATCCAGACTGCTTTAAAAGCAACTTTGTTAGTTTGAATTTTACTGTAAATTGGTTACTACTGTAGTCTAGAAAACAGGAAGATGAACTACAATTCTGAGAGATTTCCACCTCCCATTTAAAAAAAAAACCAAACAATATTTTTTGTGTTCAATATGAGAAAGGAGGGTATAGAGCATAGAAAAAAAATACCTTTTATGATGTATTCAATCCAAATGATAAGCAGGTTTAAGTGGCTCAGTGTTGCATTATTCTAGAAGACTAGAAGCAAGCAATGTATTTTTAATATTGCTTGCTCTTTGATGCTATCCTCTATATTACAATTTTTAAACTTTTTTTTTTACGCTTTCCCTCTGTTATAGTTTGAGGGGACAGGCAAAATCTTACTGCTTTGTTGCAAGGACCCAAAGAGGGAGGGGTGGAGTTTAGGACCCTGTTGTGAAAAGGGGTTTGGGGTGTTGGTATTTCCTCCCATTTCCTGCCAAGCTCTATAAAGCCAGGAGGACAGGAAGTTCCTCTCTCTCTTCCCTTTCTGCTTGTTCCTGATCAACACGTGGAGCCGGTCCGGAGGAGAGGCCCAGCCTTTTGTTACCAGCTCGCCACGTGCTCTGGAGGGCCTGGTGGGGAACATGAAGCTCAAGGGCAGCCTTGGCTACAATGATCATGAGATGGTGGAGTTCAAGATCCCTAGGGAAGTGAGGAGAAAGCACAGCAAACTCACTACCCTGGACTTCAGGAGAGCTGACTTTGGCCTCTTCAGGGACCTGCTTGGTAGAGTACCATTGGATAAAGCCCCAAAGGGAATAGGAACCCAAGAAGGTTGGTTAATATTCAAGGATCACCTTCTCAAGGCTCAGGAACAATACATCCCAATAAAGAGGAAGTCAGGCAAAAATGCCAGGGGGCCTGCATGGATGAACAAGGATATCCTGAACACACTCAGACACAAAAAGGAAGCCTACAGAGGATGGAAGCAAGGACAGTTAGCCTGGAAGGAATACAGAGAAATTGTTCAAGCAGCCAGGGATTAGGTTAGGAAAGCTGAAGCCCCAATAGAATTAAATCTGGCCAGGAACATCAAGGGCAATAACAAAAGCTTCTATCGGTATGTTGGTGATAAAAGGAAGATGAGGGAAAATGTGGGCCCTCTCTGGAAGGAAAGGGGTGGGTGACCTGGTTATCTGGGATATGGAGAAGACTGAGATACTCAATGACTTTTTTGCCTCAGTCTTCTCTAGCAAGTGCTCAAGCCACACTACCCAAATCACAGAAGTCAAAGGCAGGGATTGGGAGAATGAAGAACCAAAGGTAGGGGTAGATAAGGTTCAAGACCACCTGAGGAACCTGAAGATGCACAAGTCCGTGGGACTTACGAGATGCATCTTGGGATCCTGAGGGAACTGGCAGATCAAGTTGCTAAACCACTGTCCATCATATTTGAGAAGCTCCCAGTGACTGGAAAAGGGGAAACACAACCCCCACTTTTAAAAAGGAAAAAAAAGATGATCCGCGTAACTACAGACCAGGCAGTCATACCTCTGTGCCTGTTAAGATCATAGAGCAAATCGTCCTGGAAACTATGCTAAGACACATGGGAAATAAGAAGGTTGGTTACAACAACATGGCTTCACGAAAGGCAAATTGTGCTTGACAAATTTGGTGGCTTTCTATGGCAGGGTTACATCATTGGTGGATAAGGGAAGAGCAACTGATGTCATCTATTTGTACCTGTGCAAAGCATTTGATACTGTCCCACACGATATCCTTGTCTCAAAATTAGAGAGACAAGGATTTGATGGATGAACCACTCAGCGGATAAGGAATAGGTTGAATGGTCACAGAGAAAACATTGTTGTCAACATCTTGATGTCCAAGTGGAGATTAATGATGAGTGGTGTTCCTCAGGGGTCATTAGTGGGAACATTGCTCTTTAATATCTTTGTTGGTGACATGGATGGTGGGATTGAGTGCAGCTCAGCCTTCTAGTACCTGAAAGGGGCCTACAGGAAAGCTGGAGAGAAACTTTTTTTGAGGGCATGCAGTGATAGGACAAGGGGAAACAGTTTTAATTTGGAAGAGGGGTAGATTTAGATTGGATATTAGAAGGACATTCTTGACTGTGAGGGTGGTGAGATAGTGGCACAGTTTACCCAGAGATGTTGTGGCTGCCCCCTCCCTGGAAGTGTTCAAGTCCAGGTTGGATGAGGCTTTGGGCAGCCTGGTCTAGTGGAAGGTGTCCATGCCTATGGCAGGGGGTTTGGAATGAGGTGATCTTTAAGGTTCCTTCCAACCCAAACCATTCTATGATTCTATGATTTACTTTTAATTGAATAGGCAGAGCACACTTTTATTTAAAGCAGAAATTATAAATCTACGCTCCAGAGGTTAAGAATTTTTTTCTCATTTGTTGAATCAATAAACCTATGCTAACCACCAGGAGGAAAAAGATCACCTCCTATCAGAAGGACTCATCAGCTTAGACATCACTATGTATTAATACTTATTTATGGCTTTGAGTTTGAAACTGTTGTCATGTCTAATCATCTTGAAATGAAGGCAGGAGAGTTTGCATCAGTACACTTGCATATCCTAATATTAAACAGAGGAATCTGAATCCAGACAGATCTATAAGAAGAAGCAAAAAAGAAAGATATTCTTTGCTTTTCTTTGAAACAAACTTAGTCAAAAGGTGTTAGGTCTTTTCTGTGTACAATTTCTTACACTTAGATAAGAATTTTGCTCAGTAGTCTGGATGGACTTACAAGTAGAGCTATTACTTCTGAGTTTAAACTTTATTAATTTGGAGTTCTATCATAATTTTTAATCAACTGACTTCAAGCTGAGTCAGGTATTTCAGTTTTCTTTCCTCTACTGTTGGCTGTTACAGATTTCTCACCAAGAAAGCTTTGCTATGTATATTGCTTTAATAGTCCCAATTACTTGACAAAAACTTTATTTGAAAGAGCTGTGTTTTTTTAGACATCATGAAATCTAGAAACAGATGGCCTTTATACATTTTCTGGTTTGATTATAAGTATCTTGTTATCTGAAAGGTCCTTCACCTTTTTGCAAGGAAGCTCTTGTTTTCTGCTTATCTTTTTTAAAAAAAACCAAAACCCATAGAGGTGAATACTTTACAAAAATAGATTTCTTCTCTTAGTCTTTGAAAGATATGTATCAGTGTTCTGAGGAAGAAAGTACAGGCAAACTATAAGTCTATTATTACAAAAGCATTATAAATGCTGCTGACTATTGCCCAGTCTCTGTCTCGTCCAGTTATTTTTTGCTATGAAGGTTGTCTTGTTTTATAAATATAGTTAGACACAAACAAAATTACTAAACTAGCTATGGTTTATGTCAGTGCTTTGGATTTACTTCTGTCACTCTTCACAAACATTGTAACAGTAGCTGAGACCAGATGCTCAAATAAATAAGTGGCAAAGAACATCTCATATGTTATTTC
The DNA here is from genome assembly GCA_013398125.1 of Aegotheles bennettii. Taxonomy (NCBI): domain Eukaryota; kingdom Metazoa; phylum Chordata; class Aves; order Caprimulgiformes; family Aegothelidae; genus Aegotheles; species Aegotheles bennettii. The sequence continues at coordinate 6,735 of VZRW01008130.1, read as the reverse complement.
AGACTTGATTAGTTCACATTTATCTTCTAGATAAAATCCTTTGGATTTCATCTGCTTATATCTAATTAAAGAAAAAGGAATTGACTGAGAGAATGATGCTTTGGGAGGTGATTTGGTTTAAAATCATAATTACTGTCAATACTGGTTTCATATTTCTTAGCTAAGACTAATTCACTTTTCCTCAGGCCATTTGTATTATAGGTTTAATTCTGATACTAAGCTTCTCTCAAAACTTGTCTCCAGCTTGCAGAAATGACCTAGCATGTTATTCAAGTTCAACAAGTTTCTTCATGTTTATGGTTATTTCACTATTAAATTTCATCTAGCTAAAAGATGTTAGTTTCAAATTACAAATCACTTTAGTGTTTGAAACACTCTATTAATATTTGAGTAATACTGAAAACATGATGACAAACTATTTTCCAGATAAAAGTTTAATTTACAAAAGAAACCATTACTTATCCTGAGACACAGGTAACTTAATTTTCTAATTGTAAGATATTTGCATATTTAATTAGAATAGATACAATTAATCAATAACTCAAAATATAAAAATTCAGTCTAAAATTCCACAGCACATGAAAAATCTCTTGAAATTACATAGTTATTTGACCTGAAAAACTCTCAGTTTAACATATTGTTTTTCAAATGAGTGAATTTTAATTTTCATTATGATTTTCAATATTTTCCTTAGGATTAAGGAGTCAGGTCCAAACTTAACCACTGGCTAATGGAGTCACTTCATTGATTTAATGCCAGGAATTAGCCTAACTATAGAAGGTTCATCAGTGTTTAAATAAAATTTTGGTCTTCATAATCAGAAAGTTGTAAGTATTTAAAAAGTAACCTATTGTCTTTTATTGCTATCGCTTCCTTCAATTCTCTAATGATTGAAGGTTAGAACATTTCCAATATATTTTTAATGTATAAAGTTTTTAATTTACATATATTTTTTTCATTATAAAAGAGGAACTACCTCTGTTTTCGGGATCCATACATTATTTAATTCCTGATTATTTTAACTTGTTTTTAGTTAGATTTTTTTGCCTTTGGTCACATACATCTTTCTCTTGAACCGAGTAATTAAATACATACATTACCCTTTTGCTGCATCCCCAGTTTGCAATGTCTGATACAATGTGAAGTGTGCAATCTTTCAACAAGCAGTCATTCCTGGAATATATTTTCCTTTATTATGTGAAAGATTAAATTTTGTGTTGGTTTTCTTTTCTATATATGACCACCTTCTCTTCTTTTGGTGATAAGTCCTACTTTTTAATCAATATTTCTCTGGTCAAAATTATTTCTAAATAATTTATTAAGGTTTTCATGGTCATATTAACAAAGTTCACTTTGGTCTACAGAAATAAATGTATGCTACCAGTTTAGTGACAGTTAAGCATAACTAAAATAGTACATCTTTTATTGTAATTTTTGAGATTCTTTAGACAATGCAGAAAAATAAGCAATTTCAAACTCTATTGTCAGCCTGCTTACTGAGGTAGCAATATTAATTCTTGTTCTAAGAACATTTTTGTAAGAAGTGCATTTCCTTTTTAGAGTATACTGAGTTCAAAGAGGAAGCTTCTGCAAAAGAAACCCTGTGCAGTAAATTGCAGTTTCTGCAGAAAAAAATTCCTTTATAAACATTGCTGAGTAATAGTAGTAGGTGAAGGGGTTATGTCTTTATTCCCTTCTACTATGAATTATAATAGAAATATCTTCTTAAGATGTAATATCTGGGTGTAATTATGATGTTTTCGACATCAAATCTATAATTAGTGTACTGGGTTTTGTTGATTTAGCATTTTCAGCCATGAAAAGCTGTGTTAATGGTATATATTGAAACAGAATCTGAATGATACAATGACTTTAATTTACCTTAATGTTCCACATTATTTACAGTAACATTTTTCTTTATTCAAATCCTCATGGATTTTTTTTTGTTTTGTATTTTTTATATAGAACAGTTCTAAATGAGAAATAACATAGGACACTCTGAAAGGAATCAGAATTAGAACAAAAGATTTGACTGGAAGAAAAAAGGAATAAAATTTAAACAAACTATAAAATTAAAAAGGGGTCTGGGTAGCAGAAAGTTGTAAAAGCATAGGGCATACACACTCAGGGCTAAAGAATAATGGCTAAGATATGTAAGGAAAGCAGCTTTAGCAAAGTGATACCATACTTCGGCAGGCATGAAACTTCACTATCTTTCCAAAGCATGGAAGACAAAAGAATAGTTAGTAAATTGTTGCAAATATTCATATATTCTTTCTAGCTAGATGTTTACCTAAAATCAAAGACTTTGATGTCCTACTTCAGATTGTTTCCATATTCTTTCTGATTTTCACATAGATAGAATGAAAAAAATAATATTTTTTTCTTACTTCTTTCTCTACAACCTCCAAACAATCCATCCTAATGTATTCAGCAAAGTTTCCATGGCAAGCAACATGTGTCATTTCAGCATTGAAGGCTTGGGAAAGGTGTTTTCTTTTTTGTTGGTAGCTTTGTTTTAAATAAAAACATTTTCTTCAGCATAGACCTTTTCCTCTCTTTCCCATTTGAAAGTGTCTCAATAAGGATCATCAGGGGATGTCAGAGTAATATCAAATCCTAACTGTGCAGAAATTTGGAAAAGAGAACATACTTTTACCTATATAATTTAATAAAATAAATCCTTTAGTCCCTTCAAATATTTCCTTATCATAAATGAAAAGGCTTGTGTTCAGCAAAGTTAATTTCTATGGTTTACATCTCTAAATCAGAGAAAGCTTGTTTGAAATGTAGTATCAGGTTTTTGGGGCCACTTGAGTTGTCTTAGAAAAAAAGTTTCTACAATCCAAACAATCTTTAAAAAGGCAGTGCTATACATATGCTAAATAATGGATCTTTTAGATTTGGCAGAAATATGACAAACCATTATCCAGAATGCTCTGAGGTGTGTCAGTGTGTCCTTTGTGTTTCTTTAGTTTTCCTAATTTAACACACTAGTTGCAGAATTAGCATTTCTAAAGTCATAGTTTTAACTCATCATGTCAGGTAGCATAAGAAAGGATGCGAGTCCCACAGAAAAAGACAATTCAGTTTTACAGGTACATTACCTATACTTGTATAGGTACCCATGCATTTGTATAAGTAGCCTGCTTCCTTCTAGGTCAGTTACATGAGCTGCTTTTACATCAGCTCCCCACAGATTATTTATTTAATTGTTGTTGACACTCTCTGACATCCTCTAGTTTAGTATTTAAATTCCTAGCTCTAAAAGTGGCAGTTTCAGCAGTGTCGGCAAAGCCAAATCTAGGTCGAAACAAAAGAAACAAAAAGAAACCTTCAAGATTCAATTGCTTTTTCCCCAGATGCTGCAGTTCCTCTCACACACTTAAAAATCTGCTTAGCTCATTGACTATAACTGGCACCGTCTTGTTGAAGATGAAGGTGAGATGCAGTTATGCAGAAACTGTATGCTCTGCTATATAGGCTTGCATGGGTCATTTCTTACATAGATGTATTCTTTCAGCACCTGAGGAAAATGTGAAAGAATGGACTGTGTAGGCTATAGCCTAGGATGACAGTGTGTTGAAAACAGAGATTGTTTTTAAAAGAAAGAGGAGGGAAAATAATGAAAATCTAGTTTCAGTATGTGAGAATCAGGAACTACAAGCACCTCCCTTAAATAAAGAGGCTGAAGAAATTGCCATTTCATTGATTGGAAACACAGCTAACTGCATTGCTCTCTTGCACTGATTTCTTTAGGAAGTACCACTCAAAGTTATCTGTAGGTGGTACGATGTCTTTTTTTCCACTGACTACGGAACAGCTGGAGGGAACTACAAAGTTACATAGCTTTATCTAGAAGATCACAAAATGAATGAGTTGTTTTTAGGTAAAATCCCAGGATTTTATTTCTCTGTGTGTGTGCATGCGTGCACGTGTGATTCAATGAGATATTCACAAGAAACTAGGCAGTAAACTCCCTAAAATTAAGGAGGGCAAGGGTCTAAGGACCATCTGAAATACTCAGTTGAAGACTTCAAGAATATTAAAGGAATCTAAAAAAATACCCTTCCAAACCTTGCTCATAACTCTTTGACTTTTGAAATATTTCTATCTAGTAAGCTTTTTTAAAAAGGTTGGGGAGCTTTTCTTAGTCTAGTTGTTCTGTTGAGTTGAAAGATGTATTGCATGGTTTTATCACACAGCTCATATCCCAGTCAGCTATTGCTGAAGGTAAAAATAAAATGTATTTAAAATAAAATCAAAAATGTTTCAAATCCCAGCTGACTGCTAGAAGGTATGGACATTGACCTGAAAAACAAGCAACTAAATTACAAATAAATACTTTTTTAAAAATACAAATGCCCAGATTTTGACTTTATGGGTAAGAAGTTTATCTTCAAATCAATATCTCACTGAGCTCATGTATTTGAATAAAACCAAGCACTGACAGTCTGGCGACTCATGAGCACAGAGGAGACAAGAAGGATTCCAAACTCCTCCAGAGCTAGGATTCTTTGGGTACTGAGAAGCTTGGTGAGGAGACTATATCCTCCTGAATGAAAGAACTTACTTTGATGGTATCAAATATGACTGTTTTGGATTGTGTCAAATAAGTCTCTGCCAACATTCTGTATATTAATTTCTCAAATCTAAGGAAAATTAAGTATGTGTGGGCGTAAGTTTGTTCTGTAGTCTGAAATCAGAGTCAGAATCCAAATGTCATGAGTTAGGTTGGTTTTTTTTTACCTAGCTCCAATTAATCACAGGCAGCTGCTTATGCCCTGCTGAAATCTATATTTATGCCACCCTTAAAGAGGGCCTGTAAGAAAGCTGCCTCCCACTTCCATTCCATCTGCAGAACTATAATGCGAATACTGAAAGCTGTCTCCCATGAGACCTGTTGACATTGTTTTCAGCCACAGCACATTAAAAATTCAGTAATAACTTTGGCTATTATTATTTGGCCTGACACAAGGGCAAAGTATGATGCTGTTTTCAGCATCAATGCTTGTGAATTAGTTGAGGGAAAAGTCTTAAGTCTATAAAGCATGATGACACCAGCTAAAACTCTGCAAACAGAAAGAGTCTGGGTGTCATGGAGATAATGAGATGAGAAACAAAGGTTTTTACAGCAGACTACTAAGATCTGAGAACACAAAGGCTGAACATAACCTATGTGGCAGATGGCGAAAGACTGCTACTCACTTCTCACTACCTTGCCTAGGAAGAGAAGAATTGTTATTGGACAGCAACTGGGAACCATCACTGTTTTTATTTTTTTTAATAATAGACAGATAATAGCTGGCCAAAAAAATCCTTCTTTATCAAATTGGACTGATAAAAGATTATTCTAACTCTAACTATTAGACTGCAGATCATTGTTCTTGCTAAACCTCAAAATTTGACAACATCATGAGTAAGAAGCTCTAAAAAAAGCATAAGTAATTTTAAATTAACATAAATTGTGAAAGGTTTCTATAAAGAATGACCGGGGATGTACTGATGAATACTTTATTTTGAACCACAGTTCATATGGAAATCAGTATTTTTAATCATTGTATATTGTCCATGTAAGATCACATGTTAACATATTTCAGTTGTGCTATTTCTCATCTGATTATCTGTTTAAAGTAATTGTCAGCATATAGTCTTGTCTTTAGTGTTATTTAGGGCTAACATGATTTTTTTCCTTTGCTCTGAAAGCAGGTTTTTCTTATAAACAATTTTGTTTGTTTGCTTGAAGGAAGCCCTAGACTTCCCAGACATGCGTAAAGCTGACATTTTCATGATAAGGCAGGAAGTTGGTTTGATTATTTTTAGTGATTAACTTTCAGTCTAACAAATTCAATTTCCTGCTTTCAGCAAGTTTGCATTTATTGAATGTTAATAGCTGAAACATTGTAAACAAACTAGGATTGATTCAGGATTTTGTTTTCAAGTACCTGTGGTAGAAATTTGGCTTTTTTGAAGTTACAGGCTTGAACAAACTCACTAATCTCTTGCGTGCCTCCTGCCTAAAATACTGCCACGAATTTCCTACCTGAATCTACTCAATTTTATAGCAAAAGAATACCCAATGTAATATTTATTGTTGTTTTTGTTTTATAATAGTACTTAGGATCACTGGTAAGATACTTTAGATCACTGCATACATATCTAGACAAGGAGGAAAAAAGTGGGGTTTTCTATCTTCTCTACATGTATGCCCTTATATTGAACATCAGCTGACTTTCTGGTCCAGCCTAGTTTAAAAACAGAACTGTTCAGCCTGGAAAAGGACAGCTAAGCAGCAGAAAGATGTCTATAAAATCAGCAATAGTATAACAAGTACAGATCAACACTTTACTACTTCTTTGAATAGAAGAACTAGGAGTACTGAAAGTAAAAATTGACAAGCTGAAAGTGGAAAAATGAGAGTGTAATGTATGCAGTTAGTCTTTGAGTGATACAAGAATTTGTGGATAATAACAATATAAATATAATCTGTATATATTTCTGAGAAAAAAAATAATCTAGGGTTATTATACATAATAGTTATTAACTGTGAGAGTTGTGACACCTCACCTACATCATGGAATTCCCAACTCACCAACGACTATGCAAGCACTGAAAAAAACACTGCTACAGCATATCTACACTTCTCCAGGCATCTAATATCATACATTCTCCTGTAGGAAACAGGTGAGTTGGCAAGGTGGAATTTTTTGTTCTGACCTGGAATAACAGAAGCAC
>VZRW01008126.1:1533-24125 GCA_013398125.1 Aegotheles bennettii | reverse complement strand
AGTGCTGTGTTCAGTTTTGAGCCCCTCACTTGAAAAAGGCCTCGACGTGCTAGAGTGTGTCCAATCTAGGGCAGCAAGACTGGTGAAGGGCCTGGAGCACAGGTCTTACTAGGAGTGGCTGAGGGAACTGGGGTTGATTAACCGGGAGAAAAGGACACTGAGGGTGACCTTATCTCTCTCTACAACTACCTGAAAGGAGGTTGTATTGAAGTGAGTGTTGGTCTCTACTCCCAAGTAACAAGTGAGAGAACAAGAGGAAACAGTCTTAAGTTTCACCAGAGGAGGTTTGGATTGAATATTAAGAAAAATTTCTTCACCCGAAGCATTGTCAAGCACTGGAACAGGCTGCCCAGGGAAGTGGTTGTGTCACCATCCCTGGAGGTATTTGAAAGACGTGTAGGCATGGTGCTTAGGGACATGGTTTATTGGTGGACCTGGCAGTCCTAGGTTAACAGTAGGATTTGATGATCTTAGAGGTCTTTTCCAAACAAAAGGGTGGAGGATGAAGCTGTGTTATCAAAACAAAAAGTTCAGAAAGAAAAGCAAATACATAGAATTTAAAAATGAAGAGTTAAAAATGCTGTTGAGCAGAAACATGATATGGTCCTAGTGCTGTGTTATCTGGAGAGTGATGACATTACCAGACTGCACAAGAGAGATGTGTGACTTGTTGAAGTTTCTTTAGTTATGATGTCAGTTCAATTCAAAGTGATACTGAGGAGGTGAAGTAAATAATTTTTAAATTGGAAGCAGAAATTCAGATTAATTCCCTGTAATCACAGAGTTAGTCTTAGATGATATGGTTTAGGAAGTATGCTGCTGACACACACTTTCCACCAAAGAATTTATACCCTAATGAGTGCCAAAGTAGATTTGGAAACACTGGGAAATGGAAATCTGATGTATGATTTGCCTTTGAGTTACTCGGGTGCACACTGCAGCTTGATCCAATTCACTTTCATTCCAGTGTAGCTTGTGTACTCCATTCATTATTGTTCCATAAGGATGTCTGGTGTTAATAACCTAATATTTAATTGTGTTATACAGAGAGAACTTTGTAACTACTCACATCTAAACAATAGGAGTTAGTATGTCTTCCCAATAATTTGTAGGGGTTTTTTTATTTTTCTGCTGCAGTGTTAAGTCCTGTGACAGTCCTGTTCTAGTAGCTCAGTGGTTCTTTGGTCATAAATTCATGGTTTTGCATTTTTTTCCACTGTCGTGCCCAAAATTTTACTTCTTGTGTGCTTTCATTTGTAGGGAAACCTGATCGGTAAGTGCTTTAGATAGTTGTAGATGGAAGCTTCCAAGGTTGTTACAAACAAGATTGGAGTAAAAGACTCTGTGGAAAATATTAAAGACAAATTACAGTGTTGAAACTCATGTTTAACTTGTTTAATGTATTACAATGATACAAGGATTTCAGAAGCACTGGTAGAAGATTTTGTGTGCAGAGCAATTTTGTGCATGCAGCTTTTCTGCTTTACAATTACAATATTATGAGTGTTCATGGTTTTTCAGCCTCATTGGTATGAACCGATGTGTGTATGTGTGTGCATGTGGCGAGGTGTTAATGTCACTTTCCAGGTACTGCTCTCACTGACTGGCAAGAAACACACATTTCACAGCTTTTTTTGTTTAAAGCTGTTTTGAATGAGCTTACCTAGCACATGACAGCAGAAGCAGTCGGGTTTCCCAAGCAGGTTACAGTTCAGAAACGAAAGTTGTCTAACACATGAGAGGTGGGGAATTCTTTCTAGGGGAGCATTGTATATGCTGTTAAATTCTCAGCCATTTTATACCATAGGGCCTCTTTTTTAAAAAAAAAATGTGTCCCAAAGACATATGTTTGCTACAAGACTATGTCATTTTTTGAAAGGTATCTTGTGTTCATATGTCATGTCTGAATAGATTTATCTGTACCAGTGAAACATTGGTGTATTGCTGGAGTTTGGAAAAACTTAGGTGCTTAGAATTCCTCAGAGAACGTGCCAAGACAAGTTGCATTTGGGGTGGGATGCCTTTGCACATTCAGTCAGAGGCCTCTCTGCTTCTAGTGTGACTTGGAGTTATGGGTAAACATGTTCAAATAGCTGTTTTTTATGGAAGACATAGGTAAATATGTCCAGAGTTTTTTACAGAAGACAAAACCGTTTTTGCTGACATGTTCAGCTGGCATACTAACTTTTCTCTTGCAAAAGTTCTGCAAGGTAAGAGGAAACAGATAAATGATAAGATTAATTAAAAAAAATGTATGCATGTAAATACTGCTCACAATGATACAGGCGGGGACTGGTGGGGCCAAGGAGCAGCTCTGGGGCACGGCTGGAGAGGAAAACAAGGGACAGCAGTGCCTGGGGCAGTGTGAGCAGGACGCAGCCCTGAGAGCTAGGAGAAGGCAGGGACTGTCCACTCTGCTTAGCGCCTGTCAGACCCACCTGGGTACTGCCTCCACTTTGGGGCCCCAATTCAGGAATGGCACTGACAAATGGGTGGGAGGTGAGGGGAGGCCACTGAGGTGGTGAGGCTGGTGGCCTTGCCCTGCGAGGAGAGGCTGCAGGGCTGGGGCAGGTTTAGCTGGGATGAGGGATGGCTTCAGGGTCACCCAGCAACAGCCCAAGGGATGGGGGAGATGCAGCCGGGCTCTTCACAGTAGGGTGCGGTGGGAAGGTGAATTGCAGGCAGCTGGCACATGTTGAAACAGGGGAAATTTAAATTGACTATAAGGAAGAAACGTTTTCCCCACATGGACAGCCCAGCAGTAGAGCCAGTGCCCAGACATGTTGTGCCATCTCCAGCCTTGCAGGTTATCAGGCCCCAGCTGGATAAGGCCCGGAGTCTGAGCCCAGAGCTGGCTGTGCTTTGGAGAGGATTTGAAATGGAGACCTCCTGTGGTCCCTTCCTAACTGAATTATCCTGTTAGCCTACATGTGACAAAAACCAGCGTGTATGTGTGTTTGTAGGTGTAGTCTTGGTTCCACATGGCGCTCGGCTTTGTTTTGAGACAATAGTATGCAAACCTATTGAGAGTGTGATCTTTTATTCCAGAAAGTCAGAATTAGGCTGTGGAAATACAGTGCTCTTATAAGGTACTGCTCTTATAAGGTACACTAACATATATATTTAGAATAATAATTTTTTAAAAAGCTTAATTTCTGCCTGCATGCACAAGAAAGCAAACAGTTATATGCATCTGGACTTGAGAAGCAAATAACAAACCAAACTGAAATCTGGACACTCATATTTACCCTTTTCTTATTGCATGACTTTTCCTCAGTAGAACTGTGGATGGATGTTGTGATCTTGTTCTGAGATAATAGTATGCCCTTTGGTGGCATTTTAAATACTTCTGTTCTTTTAATATAAATTACCAGAGAAAAATCCTTAAACTTCCAGCTTTTGCTTTATGTTGCTTGAGAAATATGTGGAGATGTTTAATTTTTTTTCTTTATAGCCAGGAAGGTACTTTAACCTTCAGCAAAGAGCTAGTTGCAGTAGTAATCAACCTCTGATTTCTCTATTTTGAAGGCAGATTCATCCATCAAGTCCTTAGTGCAAAGCTAAGAGTGCTTACAGAGCACTTTCCATCTATATTTGATTACTGGAGCACAGCTGCTGTTCTGGGTAATGTGAGAGTATAATATCTTTCAGATGGGTGCTGTGTCTTTATTTCCAAGATCAGGTGACCTCTCTTGCTTACATTCTCTTCTGTCTATGGCATTTTGTGTAGGTTATTGATTTTTGTTTGCTTGCTGGGAACAAAGTGCTTTTGGAAGGACTGGTGAGGAAAATCAATCAGACCTTCTGTTTCCTTGAGGGAAGTGCTACTAAGAATAAAAAATATGTGGTTTTTAGTAGTCTTCCAACTACTACATATAAAAAATTATTTAGTGCTTCTAACCCCCAACCTTAATAGGTGGTTCTTTAAATTGCTATCCTGAAGACTGCTTGCTAAACAGTCAAATAAATGCACTTGACTTAGAAGCTTACTTTTCATTGAAGGTTATTGGAGTTTAGGTGACCTAAGGGCATTTATTCAGATCTGCAATTTTATAAGTAAACTTATTTTCTAATTATTAAAATTTTTCTTAAAAAAAAATTCAAAATACATNAATACATTTGACAATAATATTTTACTGTTTGCAAAATTAAAAAGTGAAATTAAATTGAACTTACTGGAGGAAGGGCAAACAAAAGAGGACTTTTTTCAGTAAAAAGCTTTAAATAAAGCTTAAAGTTCCCTCATCACAACCTTGAAAATTTCAGGATATCTGTATTTGAAATTAACCTGAGATAGTTCTTCAAATGAGGGCAGTTTCGTAAGTGCAACTTTGGAAACTTTCAGTTTGCAAAAGGAAAATCTTTGGGCTCTCAGCTGGTTTTTAGCTATATTTTGTATGGTTTGTAATATCTGTAATTTGTTTCTCACAGTTAGACATATCAGTGATTCTGTCTGTCTGTAGTATGCATAGCATCACATACTCAGATATTAGCGGAACTTTTATTGTTGTAAATATGGTGGCAGTTGAAGGTGGTAGTCTTCATCCAGTTGAATTTTGCCTTCTTTTCTAATTTGACATAATTCAGTTAAAGATGTGGCAGGATACATGTGATAAAGATTTCAGGAAGCTGGTCATCATCCCCTATTGCTTTGTAACTTCGTTTCTCTCAGTGAGTACTGCCCTTTTTCTGTGGGTGACCAATGGCACTTAAGAGCCAGTCAGGGGCTACTTGGGATGCAACATATTTAAGGTAGAATTTTTAAACAATCCTCTATCTTAGCCTAATTTTGTCTATGTGCAAAGCAATGGAAATTTTATAATCCTGCTTGGGCCGGACTTTTCAAAGGGCTGTTGTGCTTTGGCATCTTCACCCTTCTTTTTGTGGGCTTGAAATGGAAAGCTCTCCAGTATTTTTCTTGTTTACTTAAATAATATGTCATATGCTGTGGGGAGGAGGAGAGTGTTTGGCTTGTTAGTTCTGGCACATACCTGCATACACACTTGTATTCTGCCCATTCTTTCCTGGTTTCTTGGAAGTCTTAGCTGGAAAAGACTACCTTGCCACTGAAGACTTCTTAATAACATACTTTATCTGGAAAAAAAAAGAGGTTTTGCACAGTTATTTTGAAAAAAGGATTAGTTTGTGTAGAACATCTTTATCTGTTCAGTTAATGTGATTTATTAGCTTTATTTTACAACTGTATTTTTGATATACTGTATGTTACGCTATGCTATACTATACATTTTTCTCCTTTGTGATGAGAGTGGGAAAGACAAGTCTTAGAGGTTAAACACAGCATGCTAGATTTGCAAAAGCTGTGTGAGCTGTTTCTGCAAATGAAAAGATCTGTCAGGAACAAGGACCGAGATGTATTTTGTTTCCTTTTTTTTGTTGTTGTTAATTTGTTTGGTTTTTAATGACTCCTACGTTTTAAAGGCTAAAGCATTAGGTATGACAAAGACAAGGAGTGTTTGCTGCTTGTGCTCACAGCTGGAAGTTGCACCCACTGGATTTCCTATGGAAGTACAGTGCAGGTAACTCCCACCTAGCCTTGCCTGTCTGTCAGCTTTCCTGACAGAGGACAACTGAAATTACTGTTGCTTTCTCATCACAGGAAGTCATTCCCACTACTCTTTTGCACAGAGCTCATTTAGTCAGCAAAGTGTCACCTAAGCCTCCTTGCAAATTCAGTAATTTGGTTCAAGTTCTATGTTAATTTTTTTAATTGGTAATTGACACATGCTTTTATAGATCGTTCAAGTTAGAAGTCTTCTAACGGGTGCCTTTTAGTACTTATCAATAAGTCACAGACTGGAGCTTTATTTTACTTACAGATACATGGTTTGACTTAGGGACCTAAAAGGACATAAAATGTGCTTTCTATGACACTACATTTTAAAAAACATAGCAAGGTTCAAAATAGCTGAATCTGTCATATAAAAATGAAGCCTTCTGAGCTAGATAGGCCTGTTTGCTCTATGAAACTTGTAGAAGCTAATCTGTATTCGTACAGAGTTTTTCTGTTTCTGTGGCCTGCATACTTATTATTGGCAGACCTCTCTAGTAATTATATTATCTTTTGAGATTTTTACTCAAAGTCAGCAAGGCTAAGATGCTTCACTAGTCTCAGTGTGGTCATGGCTATGTGTATTAGTAATGTCTTCTCCGTGTTTTCGGAAAGATGTTTGGTGTAGAAGCCATCTTAAGTGATTATAGATATACATTCTACAAAGGTGACTGTGTTGTATCTAGCTGTCATGTTTCTCTGAGGAGAAGGAGCAGGTGCTTCAGATACTCTGAGACTCCATTTTTATTTCTAATGATTTTTTAAAAGTGCCTAGTGCTCAGCTGCAGATAGCATGCTGAATAAGTGTAGTATCCGTAGCTGTCGTGTATCTGAGCAACTGCAGACTCCTGTGATGGGACTAAATCTGTCATTTTACTTTACAGCAAACTTTCTTTGCACCAGGTTAGTGAGCTGTAGGGAGAATGGTGGAGCAAAGGTTGAATATTTCTGTCACATCTCTACCATGGTTGAGCCCCTGGCAAGAGTCAGCTTTTCTAGCATGCACCTGCCAATGTCATCGAAACGCCACAGCAGCCCATAGAAGCATCTCCAGGGAGTTGCTTGGAAATGATTTTTCCACAAAGAATTTGTTCATAGGATTGGGAAGTGCAGTCCCCAAGGGGACCGTTGTTGATTGTTGCTGTCTGACATCATTTGCGTGGGAGGTCATACTCAAATGTTTGGCTGCTGGGGAAGGAAGGGTGCCTCTTGTTACTGTTTATTGACTCCACTTTTTTTTAAGAATAACGTCAGAAGTTGTTTTTTTTTTCTTTCCAGCTGTGATAGACAAAATGTCAATAGAATAAGTGACCTACCCACCAGAACTTGCCATGAACCATCTGGGTGGACCACCTGAGGGGGAGGTAAGTGAAGAGCCAGCAAGTGGAGCAGTGAACGAGTCGGTGGAGGCTGACCTGGAGCACTCAGAGGTGGAAGAGGAACAGCGATATGCAACTCGCTACCCAAGGCATACAAACAGCAGCCAAAGGGCCCTGTCCGGACAGGAGGAGGAGGGGATGTTAGCTCGGTCAGCCAGCACTGAGAGTGGTTTCCACAATCACACAGATACTGCAGAAGGGGATGTGATAGCCACAGTGGGGGACAGTTATGGCACAGAGAGAGTTCAGGAGAATGAGGATGAGAGCGCATATGCGGTACAGTACAGGCCTGAGTCTGAGGAGTACACAGAGAATGCTGAGGCTGAGCATGGTGAGGCCATTCATAATCAAACATTGCCCAATCACTTACATTTCCATTCCATCGAACACGAGGAAGCCATGAATGCAGCCTACTCGGGTTATGTCTACACACATCGGCTCTTCCACCGAGGAGAGGATGAACAGTATGCTGAGCCTTATGCCGACTATGGACTGCAGGAGCATGTATATGAGGAGATAGGAGATACACCAGACCTAGATGTTAGGGAGGGGATCCAACAGTATGAGCGGGAAAGGGAGGAAGCCGACAATTACCGCAAGGAGGCACTTGGTGCCCGCCTTCACCATTATGATGAACGGTCTGACGGAGAGTCTGACAGCCCTGAGAAGGAGGCAGAGTTTGCACCCTACCCAAGAATGGATAGTTATGAACAAGAGGAGGATATTGATCAGATTGTAGCAGAGGTGAAGCAGAGCATGAGCTCCCAAAGCTTAGACAAGGCAGCTGAAGACATGCCAGAGGCGGAGCAGAGTTTGGAGCATGGTCATACCCTTGCTGGTGGTGGGCATGAAAGTAATGGCCAGCTCCCAGCTGGTTCTCGAGTTACATCCAGCTCAGGAGAATCTGTACAGAGGTACAGTAAGGAGAAGAGAGATGCAATTTCACTGGCCATCAAGGATATTAAAGAGGCTATTGAGGAAGTGAAGACAAGGACCATCCGTTCTCCTTATACCCCTGATGAACCTAAGGAGCCTATCTGGGTGATGAGGCAGGACATCAGTCCAAGCAGGGACTCTGACGACCAGAGACCACTAGATGGAGATGTGAGTATACAAAACTTTCAGCTCTCAGGTTATGTATGTCTCTTTCCTTCGATTGTGACAGACATGGCAGTGAACGAGGGTGCATTTTGTTCTTGTTCTTTGACTCATCCTTCAGTAAAGTATGTAGTACTTTGTCTATTTTAAATCTGTTACTCTCTAGAGGACGTGTAAGAGGTACGCATGTGCATTATTAGTGGGCCAAATTTTTCTTTATGAAGCACTGCTGACCCCAGTAATACTATACAGGAATTTGTCACATGAAGCTCTTCACTTGTTTTTTCTGAAACAAATGCTGTTACATTTTTTACTGCCATGTGATATTATAGCATAATTACCAAACACTTTATCTTCTGTTACATATCCTTGTGTGTTTCAGTTAATTCCAGGTTTCTAAGTTTCATTTTCTGTCACATAGCAATCCTAATAGATCCCTCAGAAATCTGTTAATACTCTTTATGATGGAATCATAGATCAGATCCATGTTCCAGCAAAGCTGCAGGGTTTTTGTCCACTTGCAGGCTCTAGAAATATGTGATGAACCTCAGTATATTACATTATCACTGTAAAGTGTATTCACTCTCCAGCAACCTGAGTATAGAAGGCCATTGGTCAGGTTCACAGCATCAACATTTCTGAAATTCTGTACTTTTGGCATGAGGCTTAACTTGGATCAGAATCAGTTCACAGATTGTGGTTCCAGCTGCCAGTATGATAATCTTTACTTCAAGTTTTATGGGTTTTCTGCATTTCTAATAAAATAAACTCATAAACTCATAACTGCATTAAATTTAGGCCTGATATGAAAAGAGCTGGTAGGCTAAATTTACTGGCCAAAAATTGCCTATCATGTGGATCCATGCCATTACTTCAAGGATAGCTGCACTGCAAACATCTGCTCTGTCCTCTTTATTGCTGCAGAATATTTTTGTGACCTTTGGGGTTTTTTGGAAGAACATTGACAGATAGAATGTTTTGTGTGTTGTTTGGTGTTTTAAATTGAATTATTGTAACCTTCTAGTAATGCATCACAATTATGCTACTATCCGAAACACCTCAGCCTCCGGAAAAGAAATTCAGATGGTATAAAAAGATCACATGCCATGTAGGTCTATGACAGGCTTCTGATTTTTTTATCTGCCTTTAAAATGATGAAGGTAGTATTCTACAAATGGGAAGAGGTTTTTGGAGCATGGTGTTTGAGTTGCTTAAAACAAATATAAGCTGATTGAGACATGTAACTTCCAGGTTTTATTTTTCTTTGAAAACTGTTGGAAACACACAGTGATTAATATGTTTGGGTTCTTTCCTCACAGTTTCATTGAAACATTTTAGAAAAAAAACCCCCTTAATCGCAAAAATTACTTGTGCAAATATTTTAAAAATTATGCCTGTTACAGAGCTAGTTGACAGTTGTGGAGGGATAAAGCAATCTTCCCAGACAATTCTGTACCAGAGAACAATTATTTTGAACTTAACTTCTTTTAAAATTTCCAAAAGCTGTAATTATTTCTCTTCCCTTTTTCAAATAGATCACATTATTGCTGTACATACTGTTCATCATATTGTTCATGTTTGTAAGTGCCATCTTTGTGTGGGAGTATCAAAGAACTTCCTGTTGCTTCCAGTTGTCTGACTGTAACACCCACTACCAAGATGGCCTCAGTGACATTAGGTTGGGGATCCTGAGAGCACTGAGTGCTTTCTGAAGGTGCTTCAGCTGCTTTCCAAAGTTTTGCTGCATGTTGCAGAATTTAACTTTCCTAAGGTATGCTGGTAGGAGTTGGTGTGGTATGTTCATATAAACACGTGTTTCCGTTGGTCTGTGTCTACATTAGGTATTGAAAAATATAGGGATTTCTGTTTTGCTCCAAAAGTTAATTTCTCACTTAATATTTTTCATTGCCTGTCAGATGAGAACCTGACTGAGATTTTGAGTGCTGGCTATAATCCAAACCGTGATGCATAATGACAGTTTATATAGCTCAGTGCAAAGATAAATGATGATTGTAATGTGTAGACAGTCCGTGTTCTTGGAGAGAGAAAGTAAATTAAGTAAATAGTTTAGAAGATCTGTAGTAGGTGAAGGGAAATACATGCTGTAGAAGAAGGGACTTGGGACTGGGTAGGAGTTTTGTTTTTCACTGAAGATTGAGGTATGTGTTTGCTTTCCTGGATTCTTTCATTCAGATGCCAACTCATGAACAGTCTAAACAGCCTTTTTTCTTTAACTAGTCATTCCTAGAATTGCTTAGCAGCAAATAGGGCAAATTAAGTTATGTTGACTCAAGTGTCCATGAATGATTAATAATAATAAAAATACAGTTGAAGCCTGTTCATCTAAATGTAGATTTTTTTCTATCTCCCTTGATAAAGAAACAGGATCTCAAACAGGAGCTTTTCAGTGTAATCAGTGTATGCCAAAGCTGTTATTTAGTCTGATTTGTAACATTGGCCTGGAAGGAATTACATAAAGAGAGTGTTCTACCTTCAGGAAGACACCCTTTGCTTCCCACAGAAGTAGCAAGGAGCTGCAGATGAGTGATGCAAATTGGGTGCTTTTATTCGCCCTCAGTTATTTTGCAGGTCTACTTTGAAAATTATCTGCACATTGTTTTTTAACAAAACCATTTTGCTTTTAGAGGTAAAACTTACTTGAAAATATTTGTAATCATTTTGTGTTATTAGTCACTGGTAAACTGAAACTGGTAAGACCTCTTTAGATCCAAGTACCAGTCACTTTTTATTTAGCTAGGAGCTCTCCACTAGAGAGCAATGAGGCCAGAGGAATGATTTGCAGTTGAGACTGATTAAATACGACAACGTCTTTTGCCTTTTTTTCACAAGGAAGCAACTGTCACTCCTCAGTGCTGAACATTTGGATGATACATTCACAGAAGAATGTTTGGTAGAATACCAGTCAAAAATGTCCAGAGATTATTTTGAGAAGTTAACAAACCAGAAGTGTTCAGATAGCCTGCAGCTAGGTATAGTTTGGGAAAGGAATGTTAGGGATGTTAGGAAAGACATGCGGTGACTGTGAGGATAAGAAAGCTACAGAACACTGCATCTGTTTGTTTTTAAGATGCCCTGTTTTCAGGTTTTTCACAGTTTAATGTACCGGGGTTTTCAGTCATTCCTAGGCCTATCTGCTCAAAAGAAATGTTTGGTAGGTATATGAAAAAAGAAAACTGTTTACAACCCATGGACAATTCCACTATAATAAACTCTGGTAGTTCTGTGATTTAGGAGGCAGGTAGCAGACTTCTGTGAATAAATAAATAGTGTATCGAAGTACCTGCTTAATATTTAACAATGGAGAGTATTTGCTGTCATGTGCCTTGTGCACCCTGGTTTAGTGATGCATGCTTTCACTTGAATAAGGCAGAGTCTGAACACCTAATTTGTGGGGAAGCTGTTGTACTTGTGTATTTGAGAAAACCTGAAAAATTCTCTCAATGTCCATTGAATAAATAAAGTGTTTTTTTTAAGTTTACCACACATATGACATACGAACCATTGACATGTTTCCAAAATCTGTTTATCAGAAACCTTTATAAACCAAAGCACAGAATCACAGAATCACAGAATTGTAGGGTTGGAAGGGACCTCGAAGGATCATCTAGTCCAACCCCCCTGCCAGAGCAGGGACCCCCCTGCCAGAGCAAACCATCACTTGAATATGGACTTGTAAGGGTATCTTCTTCAAATACAATAGCGATTAAAGCTGCACAACTGCAATGATCTGACCCACAGAAACTGACCCATGATTAAATATTCTAGTGTAGAAACTGTACAGAAGGTCTAATAAAGCATCTTTAAAATGTCGTAGAGCTTTGGGAATAGTAGTGTCTTGGTTGTTGAAGTGCAGAGACCTGCTGAGGTAAGCATTGAAAGGCACAAAAGCTCAAGTAGATATTTTTTTTTGGTTGAGATTTCAAGTGCATTTCTGTCCTCTCATGTCCACAGAAGAGAAACAGGCTGCCTGCTTCACTTCTGCCTTAATCAGGAGAAAACAGTGGTTAGAAGGGGGAAATTCTCCATTTCAGAACTAAATGCTATGACCTTTTTCTGAGGTCCATTCAGTTATCCATTGGGTTGTAGATCCGAAAGCCAAGTTTTGTTACCTGCGTGCACAGTTTGTTGCCACGTGCCAAGACTTCAGTTTTGCAAATCCCTCTCATCAGTGTTCAGTCTCTGTTCCTCTGCAGACACTTGAAGTGGTGCAATATTAGAATAAACCCTAATATGAAAGTAAAACCACATACTTGAGTAGTTTGGATTTCTGAACTAGAAATTCAGAGCTGAAGATGGGTCTTTCACGTAGAACAGAACTCAGCTGCATTGTTTTGCTTCTCTGTTCTTTTTGGTTATGTACATTTTATTTCAACCTTTGAGTTCTCAGTTGCAGGATTTTTTCAGTTCTGATAACTCCAGAAGTGAAATGTTTTCGTGGAGGTGAGTTTACTTCACTTTTTCCACAGCAGGAGTGATGTATTATTAACAAAGCAATAGAGAAGCCTGTTTTAAATAATTAAGCAGGTTTCAGTAACAGATGAACTAAGGGGAGAAAAAGACAAAAGAAAAAAATTAAATAAAGATGAGTTTATATGGATAGGATATAGCTTCTGTTTTCTGAGAAGACCTTTTAAAACTGTTGGTTGAGCACACAGAACACAGGTCATCTTCCTGTCATATAAGCAAGACCACGGTCTCAAAATCATACAGCAAAAGAAAAAATAATGCTCCAAAACCTCGAAACAAAAAAATAAAACAACAACAACAACAAAAAACAAACAAAAAGCATTCTAATACCCAAGGCAGAAAGCTTTATGCAGATTCATCAGCTTAAATTTACCTTGAATACAACTCGAATACAGCTTGAATACAAACACTTGCAGATGAGTTACAGACCTTTAAATTACAGTGAGCACTGGATACAGAACCCCTGGAGTATCTTTTTGTTTTATTATGTTTTTTCAATTATTGAAAGATGACAGCAATTTCAAGTGACTTTTTTATGCTGTTGGAAACTAGAACAGCACTTGTTATAGTTAAAAAGTCTTTTGAAAGCACAGGCGCGATCCGCTGTTTTTTTCAGGCTGACGCATAAAGCTGCATTTGAAGTAGTTCAAGTGAAAGTACTGCTAAGGAGGTCCATACTTGAGAGGAACAGCCAGCACTGAAGCAGATTCCAGGAGGCCTGCTGCGCTGGCAGCCTTCCATCCAGTGTGCGTGCTGCTGGATGGACCTTACCTGCATAGCGCGTGTGTGTGACCTGATGGGCAGTCAGGCTGTGCAACCCAAGATTTTATTCAGAGAGAAGTTACCACCTCACAAAATGTGACTGTGGCACTGCGTGATTACTGCTGCTGACTTATGTGGCCAAGAGACTCTTTGAAATGGGCAAAATAAAGGACCATCTTGCCCTAACAGGCTCAGTTGCATATATTGTTTGCTCATTCAGACTTTACTGTGTCATGTCTAAAACTCTGTGTATTCTTAAGTGTATTTTTATTTTGTATTTGAGAGTTAGTAGTGTAACAGTAACAGGCAGGGGGGTTTCTCTTCAAAGACTTTGAAAGAGGTACACAGTTATTGCTTAGGTAAAAATCTTGATTTTTGTAATTTCAATAAATTTTACTGAAGAATTACAAGTCAGTGGTATTGGGCAGACACTCATGGACAGTGTGCTTGTTTTAGAAGAGCTGGTCTATTCAGAGCTTTTGCATAGTGTAATGTGTAGACAGTCAGATCTTTCAAGTGGGATTGTCAGTCCTTGTCCAGATGTGGCAAGTGGCAGGAGGCTCTGTCCTTGCAGGGTATCATCAGCTGGATCAGGGGCGATTTCCCAAACTAAGACTCCCCAAACTGCATTTGTTCTCAGGTCTTACGTACAACTCATCTGCGACCCTACATGACTGCTCTAGCATGTGTGATCCATTGCTGTAGTTTACCTTAAGCTACATACAAAATACCTGCTATGTTAGCTGTGTACAGGAGACTGTCATACATGATGTCATCTGCATCTGCGGGAATAGTTTATGTTGACTACCAGCACCTACCTTATTTGTGTACTTTTTGGTCATTTTTGCAGCAGAAACTTTGTGTGGGAGCTGTTGGGTCAGCCAGAGTCCCTACCCAAGATGGTCAGTAGCACCCTGCAGTGATGAGTGGTGCCTCTCACTTGTCATATTCCCAGGAGGAGCCTGCTGCGAGCACCTCTTGAGGCTGCCTAAAATTTCTGTATGGGAGGTCCTATAGCAAGTAGTCAAATGCTTTGTTCTGAAGTGAGCAGTTCAGTCAGGTACTTTGTCTCAAGTCAACTCATCTGTGCACAGTCTCTTAGGGTTGGATCCTGGACCACCCAGCAAGCTGATGAGTAAGTGCACTGGGTGTGTGCAGAGGCAATTACACTACAGTACAAAATCAAATTTCATCCTTATATCACAGTTATAAATTAAATTGTATAGATTGCGCCACAGTATGCATGTGTGCGTACAATAGTTCTGCATTGGTTTTAATTTTTCGACCGCCCTATTTTTAACACTATAGTTAAAGCAAATTTAAACAAAGATGTCCAATAATGATGAACAGTTATACTGTAAGGGAATTTAGCTTTCAGCTCCATTCTTTATGGGTATTTTATGCCACCTAAAAGCTATGAACATATGTTGATGGTCTCAGTCTCCATTTTAGTGAACAGAATTTGAACTGTTTAAATCACAGTAGATACTCTGCCACAAATTACATAGTTGTGCTAAAACCTGAGAGATTTACTGCCATAGTTGTGCTGTATTGGGAGGTGCTTGTGAAATTATGTATCTGACTATACTTGCATGTTGGACCTGAATATTTCACAATGCTTTGACCTTTGCCTAATATATATGGGTACTTCTCAGAAGACATTTTGTCACTGAAAACAAATACATTTAAAAGCCTTGCATTATCCAGCTGTCACCCCTGAATTAACATACCAGATGACTATATTTGCCATTCCTTTTTCAAGAAGCTGGTAGGTGGATATTCCTGTAATATAAGTAGTGGCCTTTAAGTGAATCATGTGTTGCTTAAGTATTTGTTGATTTAATCCCCTCTGTCCCAACCTTGTATGTGATGATGTGACCTACTAGGTTATACTCTTTTCAGATAAGCTGCTGCTAAAAGCATGTAAAGCAACGCTGCTTTTATAAAGCAAGACCAGGTGACTGTATTTGAAGATGTTCCAGTGTCAGTTATGCTTGTCTTCATGACCTGTTCCATAGCCAGCTGGGTTGACTGGATAGGTTAGATGCAACACAATGCAACACAATCCTCTCCTCTTACAATTCTGTTACTAAATCCCTCTGCACTATAGGAAGGAAGGTTTCTCAGGTGAAGTGGACTGCGTTAGAGTCAAAGAACTCTAAAATTGAGATGGAGAATTTTTGGATGTATCAGGTTGAGTATCGTAAGAAAAATGTAAGTAGATATTCAAGAGGAGAAATGGGGTAACTAGGACTTTTTTATTATTGGATCTGTCTATGTGATAACAGCCTGCTTCAAATGAACTTACTATGTTTGTTCTGACAGCATTTTTGTTAGGCTTCTAAAACTTGCTTTGTTAACAGACAACAAAATAGTCGCTAGGCATTTGTTTTAAACATCAGTTGTAGTGTTTTGAGCAGCTATGCAAGTTGTCTGTCCACTATGATGTATCAAAATATTTCTTGTTATTGCTGTGACTGCATTGTCTATGGTACCTCTAAAAATGCATTTTGATGCAAAAGAGAACTGAATGTTTATTCTTCAAGGAGTGAACTTTTTTGTACAAATGTTCTTGGGGATGGTTCTTGTGTCATGTCATGTAGCAAACTTTGTAGGACATTTGGTTTTTTGTGTTTGGTAGTTTTGGTATTGGGTTTGTTTGCCCAGAAAAATTTGAGCAAACGTTCAAACAGAGCACTTGGAAAGCTGCGTGATCGTTTTGATGGTTGCTTAATTCTGATACTTTGTAGATGAAAATAGCTGAGTAAAGGTATTTGTAGTGCCATTGGAGTAACTATTAACATGTTTTAAATGATGCAAGATTTCTTAATGTTAGCAACCAACTGGTTTAAATGAAATAATTTATTGTTACCAGTTTAGTGTGTGAATATGAGAGCTTTCAGGCATTTTAAACAATGGGTTTTTTTGTGGAAACATTTGATGCTAAAATATAATATGTTTTACTTTGTTTCTTTGTTTAATACCTAAAGCTCAATCCTATAATGCCTCAATGCCGTTATTAGGTTGATAGTATTGTGCACTTTTTATATTTAATCATAATACAGAAATGCTATGTAATTTTTGGAAATATGAACACTATGAAGACACTTCATAAGTGAATAGGAGTTGCCATTTGGGTGGCTGAGTCACTGTCTCTGTAACTGGTAGTTACACAGCATGTCAGGGGAGCCTCTCCCACCACCCCTGTGAATGTTAGTGGTGCAATGAGCAATCCTTCACTCTGATGGCACAAGCACATGCCAGCATTCTAGGGACCATTTCACAGCTGTATCTGGTCAGGGATATTTCACAGCTGCATCTCCCTTTTGCCCTGCAACTGTAATTCAAAATGCAGGGAGATGCAAGGACTCTTCTTTTACCCAGGGAATATCTGTATAAGAAATTGCTTCTTAACTCTTTGGAAGCCTTTGTTAGTTAACTGTAATTCCAATATTTAGTAATTATCCAAGACAAACCTTTTAAAGGACTGAGCGTAAAGAGAACGAGGAGAAGGTAATCTTATTTTCTTGTTCTGCTTCATATCTGTGAATCTAAGCTTGCAAAACTTAGATTTTTATTGCATGCTATTTCACAGAACTCAGTATTTCAGCTGGATTGGAGACATGGCAGGAGGGCACTCCTAAACTGGAGCTGCTGCTGGCTCAGAGCACTGGAAGTGTAGCCCTTTTCTGGTATGATTCACTGGCTTAGAGAAAAGCCATGTCATGTGGTTGTTCATGAAACCAGAAGAAGAGTGTTTGACTGTTTTGCCATCAGTGATGAGTGTTGAGTTGGCAGTGCTAGGGCCAAACTCCCTGTGTTAAAGGAGAGCACGGAATGCCGGGGCTGCTGGGCTGAACACCCACCTTGCATAGGTAAATGCTAAACCTTCATTTGAGGATTCACATTTTGGCACGTGCACTGACACGTATGGCAAGTATCTCCTTAAGATCTGCCTTTAAAAATGTGTGCTGGGTTGAAGATTTGTACTGTCATTTTGGTCACCTTCATTAATTCCACACTGTGTTGTTGTGTCACACCCCCATGCCAGGCCCCCCTGCTCTGAACTTCATATACCTCACTACAGCTTTTTAGTGTCACCAGCATTCATTAGGAATTGCCTACTAGAATATCCAAAAGGATATTTGGGAAACCAAAGCACTCCTTCCCTTTATGAAGGTACTTGCTGACAGATCACATAGTTCTAGATATTCCATGATGCTGCTTTCCTGTGCTTGTTTTTCTGCCAGGACATTCTTCATGATCATGAATGACTAGAACATGGTTGAAAAGACAGTTTCTCCACCGAACTGTTTACGGTGAAGGGAGAAAAATGAGGAAATCTCATGTAGAGAGCATGCATAGTACTGAGATCGTAGCACAAACTGTGAAATATTTTCTGCTTTCCTGCTGTATCTAGGATGGTAAATCGTAGTCCTTGATTACACTGGTATTGGCCTTCAATGTAATCCTTGAATATATTCATATGTCCTTGAATATATTACTATTACTCCGTACAGTTAATAAAAGTTGTTTTCTAGGACGGTGGAGTAACATTTATGGACAACCACTGCAGCCTACCTCTGTTTGTACTAGATTACTTTAGCACTTCCGGTTAATTATTCCTGACATGTTTGCTTATGAGAAAATGGCAGTCTTTTCTTCATCATACCCAATGGTTTGAGTTGAAAGGGACCTTAAAGATTATCTAGTTCCAACCCTCCTGGCATGGGCAGAAACACCTCCCACGAGAAGATGTCCACTAGAGCCTTCACTCTCTTCAGTTTGGCAGCTAAGTAATCTTCAGCTGAATCCCTGCATTCTGGTCGTGGTCAGTTCACCTGTCTCTCATCATAGCTTCCTTCTTTGAGACTTTTGTCTTTCCTTTCCTAGAATGTCAGAGCTTAGGACATTGATCTGCCTTACCTGCAGCCTTCAGAAAGTTCACAGTCATTTGCCTGCATGCAGTAGGTGTGTACTTGTGCAACTGAAAGTCCTGTAACTGCAGCTTATTTGAATGCTGACAGTAAGCGTAAGTAGTTGGCCCAATGGTAACAGATGATCCTCCTGGCAAAAATACAGTTTCATGACACTCTTTTTGGCTGAGGGTTGCTTGCCACTGAGTACAGCTTTTGTTTTTTTCCAGTTGCTTCATTTTGTACATTACTGACAAATAAACACAGGTGTTTTTAAAAAGATTTAGCTCTTCAGAGTAAGTCCACTGAAATACTGATATGCGATCACTATGATAAAAAGCAAGGGTTACAACATTTTAAAAATGTTTGTCTTGGTTTTGCTTTTTGTTTCTTTTTGTTTGTTTGTTTGTTTGTTTTTTTCATCTCATCTCTTATTTCCACTGCCAAGTTAGAGGAAAATATGAAAGAATTTCTACATTGGTCACTCAGATTATGATTTAATTTTTTTACCACGTTTAGTCTCCATCTCCAGATTCCTCTTCGCCTCGGGGTGCTGAATCATCAAGTAGACAACATCACCAGGATGTCTGCAGTACAGCAGAGGCCTCCACTAATAAAGAGGTAGAGTGAAACCTTTTTTAAAAGCCACAGTCTTGTTCATGCTGTTTATGCCTTTTTATTTTCCTTGCCCTCTTGTACCTGTGCAATCCCTTCTCCCAGAAACGCAACAAGCTTGAAAAGCTGAGTTGTAGCTCCTTTTCCTTATGCTTGCCTGGCTGTCTGACTGTTTATCATGGCATTTCTGATTCTGTGTACAGCTGCCAATAAATTTATTTAACAAGCTGGAAGGTATTAATTTACCAAACAGCCAACATCACCTCTGTATTAGAGGAAAAAGGAAGAAGACTTTTTCTTTTTTCCATGCCGAATATCTTCCCGCAAAGAAAAGAATGTTTCTCAGCCAGATGAAAATGTTTGTTTCAGTGAAATTAATTAGGTAGTAATTTATGCCGCTTAATATTTTGTCATTGTAGAAACTCGCCTGCCACTGATCCTGTCAGAATTCAGTTCCTGACTCAAGGCTCCTCAAAATAAAGCCAAATTCTTAATTTCTTTTTTTTTTTCTTTTTTTTTTCTCACTCAGCAGCTTTTTATACTGCTGCAGTAGTTCCACCAACACAAAATGAGAAGTGTGAGTAGAACGCGCAGTGTGAAAAGAAAATAATTTGGCATAAAATGTATTTAGATTAGTATGTAAAATGCCTGGCTCTGTAAACAGAAAAATCTGCAAATATGTTGTTTATTTGCTTTTTATTTTTTAAACTTAAAAAAACCCTAGAAACCATAGTCTAACAAGATACCATATTGTTACTGATAGCAATGCATGAGTTGTCTTCCAGTGGAAAAAACTGATTTACTATAACTGCAAATACTGATAAAAATTGAAACCCTGATTGGTAATCTGTTTTATCTTTTTTTCTATTGTTATTATTAAGTGATAAAAAATCTTGTAACATGTATGTATTTGTGTCAGTCTGTATTTGCCTTTAGAAAATAATGAAAGGTTTCAAAAAACTTCAAACTCATAGTTTCTCATGTGCTACACCCTTCAACAATAGATTGTGCCATTAAATATTCATCTGCTATCCTGTTAGCTTGTTAAAACCTTTAGCTTTCTTCAGTACATATTCTCTCACTTTATATATATCCTAACTTTCAGCAGTTTTTAGAAGTGACCAAACTTACCCAAACAAGATGCTGCTCATTTCAGTTTTTAGGTTGTGCTCACACACAGTGTCAGAGGTGGCAAATCAGGTTTCACTGTAGGATGGTGTCAGGCTGTTTGTTTCCTTCAGATTAGCAAAAATGCCTGCTTTGGTACTTCCAATGCAAGAAAAACAGAAAAATAAAGCAGCCTGGTAACTTTTGGGAATGACTTGTAGGTCCTAGTAAAACCTTTTTTTAAAGTATAAATTTTATACTACTAAGTGGCAATGAGATTAACCAGAGTAATGAAATGTTAATGACCTTAATATTTCAGTATTCACGTATATGTAAAATTAAAAGGTGCAGGTTTCCTCCTATTTGTAACTTTACCTGTTACTTTACTATTCCTGTGGTCTTAGTTGAACATGAACAAAAACCTTTACTTTTGTGTGTGTGTTTGCAATAAAAGCAACCACTTTATCCTGACAGGAAGTTGCATCACCTAGTCAGATTGCTGAGTAGTTTCCAAATCTGTAATTACAAACTCTGTTTAAAAAACCCTAAAAGTACTTTAGAAAGACAATTTATAGGCAAGAGCTGTCTCTGGTGTGTAGGGGGTTTGTCCTCGAGGCATGTCAGAGGCCAGTGGTTAAATCTCCCTCTTAACACTACATCAGCAGCAATTACAATTGTTGAGGTCTGTATGGGTAAGCGGTCCTGTGAAAGCGTTCATGTGAAGAGATGGAAGATCTCTTGTAGAGATCTGAAAAGTCCTGTCAGTGTCTTCACGGCAGCTCAAGTGCTTCAGCAGCGGGAGATCATCATCTTTGTGCCAGTACAATCTCTGATGGAGAGCTTTCTTGGTTTTGCAGTACAGCTTAGTCATTTTCATAAGGAAGTAAGATCTTATTTTAGACTGTGTATTTACATATGCAAATCAGGATATTTTTTTTATTTGTTCACCTTTTACGAAATCGAAGCTACCAAATGTGTTTTTGTGCTTTATACAGTGTAAACATAGATGGTGGTGGGATGTTAGTCAATTCAGTTACCCCACAGAACGCAGGTTGCTACCTAACCTGTTAAAAGTTAGAAAGCTCTTTGTAGGCTGTATTAATGTGAGGAATACATCAAATGTGAGAGATACATTAGATAAATCTGTCCTAGTGAATAACAGAATTTGGTTAACGAATAACTGGCTGAGCTGATGGTTTCAGTCATGTATAATCATAATATAGTGTAATTTTATATATTCCTTCATGTATTTATTTGTAGTTGGAAGATCCGATGTCTTTGGGGTATGATATATTTTCCAGTATACTTGTTGATTAGTTGAAGTGGAGCACGTATTGGTAGACTATTCAATATACTACTGAACACCAACAAGTAACTAAAAGCCAGGCCTAGCATGTTGCCTGATAGATAAATAGAATACATTGAATTTAATTATAGTAGGTGCTTAGAGTTCAAAAATATTAAGTATAATAATAAATCTTAGTAAATTATGATCTTCCTTTGATAGTAACTGTGACTGATTTTTTTATTATTTTATTTTTCTTTTTGGCATAAAGAAATTTTTAATGCATATTTGTGCATGCTTTGCTCTGTTTGAAATCCTTTCTGTCTTAATTACAGTCCAGAAAAAGCTTGGCTTCATTTCCAACGTACGTTGAAGGTAAGAGAGTTCTACAATTTCTAAATATTTTTTTATATCCAAAAAGCTTCAATATTTATAATGTATAAAATTTTGTTTACTGAATAGAAAAGCTTCTAGAGTTGGGTATACTGTTTTAGATTAAATTGTGTCCAATCTGGAACCTGAGCTAGATCCTACTATGCTCTTCCAGAAGTTCAGAAACATGGAGCTTTTATTTTTCTAGTATTATATTGATAGTTTCTCTCTCAGTTCTGCTATTTTTTTATCAGTGTCACTTAAAATACTACTATTTTTTTAATGGTATTTGCACAACACCTGTAAATGTGTGTGGACAAGGACAAGAAGCTAGGCAAGAAGACTGTAGTGTCTCTCCAGCACTGATTTCAGTGGCAGGCTAAATCCAGTCTTGGTTGGATTAACCACTAGAATTGAATTAACTGGATTAATTTCCTGCCAGAAGAAATCTGCACTGCTTCTTCAGCTACTTGTCCTCTTAAAATTAAATAGTACTTCCTGTCTTAGAATTAAGGTTGTGCTTGTACAAGTGTTGAATTTACTCAGAACAGTATGAAAAAGCAAGTTGCCTGCTACATGAACTGCTGTTAATTTCTGTATGAGTCTGCATCTTGTAAAACCCAGGAAGACTGTAAAACCCAGTTACTTCATTATAAGAGCATGACAGAAGCAGAAAATTTGAAGTTCTGAATTTGTGTGGGGTTTTTTTTACCCTGACAGTAGTTGTTCCATATGCTTGATGAAATAACAGAAATACAGTTGATGTGGTACATCATTTGGACTGTCTTGGAACTCCTTGGGTTGCTTTACAGAGTGCTGTGTCTAAATGATTATGTGATCATTCTTTTTAGACTACAAATTGATCATTGGCTTAGTCTTCAGTGTATGAGCTGCATATTACGGAATCACAGAGTCACAGAATGTTAGGAGTTGGAAGGGACCTCAAAAGATCATCTAGTCCAACCCCCCTGCTAGAGCAGGACAACCTAGAGCAGGTCACA
>VZRW01008124.1:60167-70499 GCA_013398125.1 Aegotheles bennettii | reverse complement strand
ACTCTATAAAGCCAGGACAGGAGACTTCTTTTGCTCTTTGGCTCTTCTGGCTTCTCTCTGCCTCGCTTCTGCACTCCCTTGCCTGCCGGTCGCCACGTGCAGCCAGCCCGGGGAAGGCCCAGCTTTGTTACCAGCTCGCCACGTGGTCTGCAGCATTCCGACTGCACCGAGTGCTGGGGTTTGGACTCTTTTACCCCCATCGGCTTTGCAGTGAAGGACCTTTCAGCAGCCTGTATCGCCGGTCATCGGAGCTTGGGTTGTATATATTTGTATATATGCATTTTCCCTTTCTCCCCACCTGTTACTCTTTCTCCCTGTGCCATTAAATTTGTTATAATTTCCAACCGTTGAGGTTTTTTTCTTTTTCTTTTTCTTTGCTCCCCTTCTATTTTCCAGGGGGGAGTGATAGAAACACACTCTGTCTGGGTTGTGGCTTGCCCTGGCCGTTTGCTAAACCAGCACACCCAGATTAAGTCACCGACCTGGTGTAGTGGGTGGTGGCAGTGCTGGTACAGTTGAAAGGTGGTAGAGAAGACAGATGAGCAACTGGGGCCAAGAACAGTGGAGTTGTACCCCGATTTTCATGTATGCAGGAATACCAGTATATTCATTGTTCTTGGTTTTACATTTTGGAAGATGAGAAGAGAATATAACCTTTGAGATGTTTCATGGTTATCAAGAAATTCCTCACAAGGGATTATTTGCATAATCAGGAAATAACCCCTCATCCATTTTATTAGGATTAAAAAAAGATTAAAAAAAAAATTAAAAAATAATTAAAAAAAACTTTCCCAGGCAAAGAACTGCTCAGGTTAACTAATCTATGTTGAAAATCTACCTTTCTTGTAGATAGACACAGTGGCCATGGGATGACATTATATGGTCTGTTGAGCTCCAACAAAATTCTGAAGCAAAAGAAAAAGATATAAGAAAAAAAAACTAGAAGAATAAAAAATCTTCCCCCAAAAAGAAAAATCTAGGAAACTGCTTGAGAGAACTACCCAGGAAAATAACAACTTGCAAGCAAGCCATTGTAGACTAGATGTACCACACTGGATCAGTAAGCAAGGTGCAATACAAGGCCACACAGCAGAAAAAGGACTTGTTCCTGGTATCTACTTCTATTGCAATTTCACTTGGATTAGTTTCCAAATGACAACTAATTTTGTCAAACCAAATGTAGGAACAGAATATTCTTTGGTTGAAAAATAGTTAAAACATTAAATATTATTGAAAATAGTTAAATAGCTATTTGCAGTAAACTTGGACACTTTGCTGTGTGGGGGCTTTGTGAAGAAGGGTGTTCCATAACCCAAAGCATTCTTGCAAAATACCAGAAGTACATTTCCCACCAAGATCCATGCAGAAAATCTGAACTAAAATAAAACATTATTAATTTTAAATGTGGATGTGAAATAAAGGCAAAGGAGCACGCAGAGAAGACTGAATTAACAGCTCCTTTCTATACCTACAAAGAGCAATCACATATCACTCTTCATTTTGCTAAGTCCCTTTTTTTCCCGTTGTTCTCCATTAACTGAGATGCAACCTCTTTTGCTTTATCAATTTAAAAGGTGTTTTCAAATGTTTGAACTTGTCTTTTCCAAATAAAAAAATGGAACAGAAGCCAGAATTTCAGAGAGGGTGCTTCTGATGTCTTTACAACAGCATTAATATCACCCTTTCTGCTGAGAAGAACTCATTCAACACATTCTGCAATCACATCTGGCTTCAGTGGCTCGTAAAACACTCCCTCACTGACCAATACTCTTGTATCTGTTTCTTCTTCCTCTGTGACTAACAACTGATGAGCCTCCAACTTAGAAATTCTTGTTACTGGTCCCAAAATACATACATTCATACTGTAATACAGTTGCTTCATGTTGTAAAGAACGTTATAAAATTAAAGCTTTATAAATGTCATTATTAGAAGCGTGAATAAAAATCCAATAGTAAAAATACCCAGTATCTATTCACAGGCTAGCTCAGTCACACAGGAGTACTTGTGCAATGCCAAACAGAAAGCAAAATCCTTACTAATAGCTTTGTTACTGCAGGTACAGTAAGGTTTGGGCTCCAAAAGCTTAATAAAAGCAGCACTATTATCACCTTCAGTATTAACAGAAGCTTATGTGCAATGTTAACATGTTAGAGAGGAAGATCCAAAACAGCTTTTACAATAGTCTGTCAAAACTTCAGCTCTGTAGAAAACAACTGCAAAACAGTCATGAATGTTCTTTGTCACAGGCATTTTCTGACTCCTCCAAATAAAAGAGCAGAAGTAATATAAAATGACAGACAGTTTCCGTAACAAAAAAACAAGCCCACACTCAAGGCATCAGTTTTGGAAATGTAAATACAAATACAATCTGAAGACGAAGACTTTATCAAGTTAAAGTTCGATAGAAGATTATAAGTAAAAATTTAAGATTCAAACTTTGCTAAAAAGTGATCTTGATGAATATGAAGCTTACGATAGGGGGTTACTGCACATACCATGAAACCATTTATTTCAAGACCATTAACATATATGCTAAGTGGAAGATAAGGACATGACTGGATGCATTTAATATTACGAGGTTCATTTTGTGAGTGCT
Source organism: Aegotheles bennettii (assembly GCA_013398125.1). Lineage (NCBI taxonomy): Eukaryota > Metazoa > Chordata > Aves > Caprimulgiformes > Aegothelidae > Aegotheles > Aegotheles bennettii. Next base: position 67,902 of record VZRW01008124.1, on the reverse strand, counting down.
GTTAACTAAACAACAGCGTAAATCCAGGACATACTTTTCTGGTAATTAACTCTGAAAAGAGCATTTCAACTCTGTAAGAAAAGTAGAACGTGTAACTAAGACCACAGAACGTGAAGGACAGCAAGGTAAGCAAAAGAATACAAAAATCCTGGGATAAAAAGGTTTACTAAAGTTTATATAAGAACTAATTCCCTATTTGTAACAACTGAAAGTACATTATTACAGTAATAAATGCTGTAAAAAGGTTGAACTGTGATGTTTGCATGAATACAAGTCTTAGGAATTTACAACTGATACCGAAAAGAAAAAAAGTGCATTTAAAAGGTACTCTGGTCTGAAGAACCACAACGGCAGGGTGTAACCCTGAGAGAAGCCCCCTGTGCCAGGCCATCCAGTGGCCAAGACACTGACTGCAGAAGTCCCCGGCTCCATGCCCAGCACCCAAGATGGGGAATTTCCAGCTATACCTCCTACTCTTGTGCAGAGGCAATGACAATAATTCTTACTATGCTCAGGAGCTCAAGCACCTATTATCCAAAATCTTTTACAAAATTCTTGAACAAAGGGAGCAGGTCATATGGATTAACCTGGGGATGGCAGGGTCTGGCCTCTAAACAACCAGCTCAAGTAAAAAAGGTCTTTTTTCCTCCTCCCCCCTACCTTTTTTTTTGAGGGACGGGACAGCTAAGACAGGGTAGGATGCAGTGTTAGGTCACAGAATGCTGAAAGCCAAAAAAGAATGCAGTGATATACTCTGAAATGCTGATACCATCTAACATATAAAATTATTTATGTGAGCAATCTGTACTAGAGGAAAATTGAGTTAATTATGCCATGAGAAAAAAACAACTGTGATCGAGCAAGTTCATCTGTAGTTCAAAAGCTAGGTAGCAACCGACATTATATAAACAAGAAATGAAGTTTAATAATTCCTTTATTATCTCCAGTCATCACACACTGATGTTTAGATGATTATTCAGGGCCTGAAGCGCCTGTTTCCTCCTTTCAGGGAAAGGAGGAAAAATTGAATGCAATGGAGCTCTGCCAGGTGGCACAAACTATCATCAAGAGAATAAACAGCCCCAAGTGGCTTTGTAAAGCTGTGAGCTCAGGCTAGCAACAGCAACCTTTTCTGATTAGCCAAGAGTGAGTATTTGATCCCATTCAAAAGGCAGACTGCTAAACAGCTATTCACCATGGATACCGAAGATGCATGAAACAGCATAATCACAAACATCAGTAGCAGATGAAGATGCTCATACCCAAGCTGCCTATCACCATCTCTCATCTGCATACTACCCCTCCTACAAGACTGCAGAGCATCACCTGAGCACACCTCATGTGTACCTGTGCAGAAGCAGCCAGGCAGTGACTCCATCCACCAATACTGCTGACAGGCTTTCAATGAAAACCAACTGAAGTTAGCAACTATTAACCTGGTGATAACACCAAGCTGAGCAGTGTGGTTGGCACACCTGAGGGATGGGATGGTTTTAAACTAAGAGAGGGTAGATTTAGACAAGGAAGAATTTTACAGCAAGGGTGGTGAAACACTGGAACTGCCCAGAGAGGTGGCAGCTGTCCCCATTCCTGGAAACATTCAAGGTCAGGTTGGATGGGGCTTTGAGCAGTCTGATCTAAGTGAAGATGTCCCTGCTCACTGCAGAGGGGTTGGACTAGATAACCTTTAAAGGTCACTTCCAACCCAAATCATTCTATGATTCTGCTAGTTATCCAAACTGTAGAATAGCAATCTCACTAACTGCTGCAACATGCAAAGATGATTCTACCAGATCTGAAAGGATAATATCATCACATCTTACCTGTAAGGAGGAAACGGTAGGAGGAGTATGTTATAAAACTGATTATCAAATAAGATAGAGATGCCAACACATATGGCACCAAAAAACATACAAGCAGGGTACTACCACAACTCCCTGTATGTATTCTACATAGCCAGAGCTCTGGCTAGACAGATGCAGTGTGAAAATATTGTCCTTGAGACATTTTAGATCACAGGCAACTGTTAAACATCCAAAATTTTTGGCAGTCCACCTTGTATCTTTACTGTTCATGTTTTAACAACAAATGTTATGAAAGCATTACAACTCCACTCAAAATAAGCTGGCATACTGGCAACTTCTTGGCTCCAGTATGGAATTAATAATTTTAAGAAAACATGCAAGGCTTGATTTCCAAGACAGATATCTTCTATTAAATGAATAATTAGTAAGTGTTTGGTAATTTTTCAAACACAAAGGTCTTTCCACCCTTTCTGGTCTTATCAGTAACAGCACTTTCCAGTCAAGTTCAACTTGGAAAAATCAGCTTTGAATATGGCCTAATTATGCTAATATCATATGTCACAGTTTTTCCCCACTTCCTACTTTATTGTGAAGATGACAGAGTCCTGCTCTTCTCAGTGGTGCCCAGTGATATGCAATGGACACAAACTGAAACAAAACACAGGAGATTCCCTCCAAATGCCATGAAACACTTTTTCACTGTGAGGGTGAACTGAGCCCTAGCACAGGTGGCTCAGGGAGGTTGTGGAGTCTCCATCTATGGAGATATTCAAAAGCCGTGTGGACACAGTTCTGGGCCACTGGCTCTAGGTGGCCCTGACTGAGCAGGAAGTTGGATCAGATGATCTCCAGAGGTTCCTGCCAACCTCAACCATTCTGTGATTCTAGCCCCTACTATTTCAAAGCCTTCCTTTCCCTAATCTGTTGGATACTTCTCCCCACTCACCAACCCGTTCAACTCATCTCAATATTAACTTAATCAAATTCAAGTCAGAACAATTGTACTGAAGCCTGTACAAGTTGGAAAGCCAACTTTGTCCGAGACACGGATAAAATCTTCATGCCTGCAAGCTTGTCTGCTGTTTTCCTGTTTCACAAGCTGGTCTAAAATATCACCATTCTAAGAAACAGGACCATGGGCAAGCTACATTCATTTGGACAAGTCTGGAGAAGGAAAGTATGAGGGATTATCAGGTTCAGGCTAGCTTAACACTACAGTGCAGTTAACTAAATTCTCCTGAATACCAAATGGAGAGGAATTAATTGCTTTGCTTTCTGAACATTTGTACGGTGAAGGGTTTTCAGCATCTCTGTTGGCAGTGACCCACAGTGCCCAGTTTTTAGTTTGTAAATATTTATTTATTTATTAACCTTGAGAGCATTTGTACAACTGCTTTAACTGAATTCAGCCAGAAGTATCAAGTTGTTGAGTCACTCATGAGCTATGATTTAACTATTTTAGTTGCTGTTGCAGATAAAAAGTATTGAAAAAATTTCATTGCACAGTACAATATTAACAATAATATTAGTAATGATGGTGAAATGCTTTGAAACATCCTCTGATTCACAAATGGTAAAATCAAGCAGAACTCAGTTTTAATATGAGGTCAATCAGATTCAAGAAGAGTTCACATGGCACTTGCTGTGGAGACAACAAACCAGTCTGTTCCAGTCCCACACTCTTCAACTTTCATTGGGCTCATGATTCATATTTAAAACTGCATTCCAAAAATATTTAGGTCAAACACAGAAGTTAACATATTGCTGCACTTCATTACCTCAGCCAGTCTACAAAGTAAGTTGTGGTCACATCTTGTACACCACCTGTAATTTTCACAGTAATATGTTCACAGACCGGAGGGCAGAAGGGCCGTTTGGTATGATCCACAACATAACACCAAGGAATTGCACCTAGTCCCTACTTCTGTTCTGCATACGAGCACTAGGCAGGTCAAGCTACTCACTCTGAAAACAATATGCAATCATTTTGCACACCAAAAAGGAAACACAGGAGTCTTCCTTTACTTTCAGCTAGCAAATATTTCCTTTCCATGTTCTGCAGTTAACAATCATCCTGCTCCAGTTAGAAAGCAAAGAAGATGAGGTAGACCTCTTAGACCAAAGAAGAGGGGGAAAATAGTTAAAACATAAATAATAATAATAATCAGTAATCAAAAAATCAAATACAGGCTACTGCTGGTGCCTATACTAGCTTTCAGAAAAATCAAATAAACACAGATCACTAGCAAGGAAATCTGAAGTTTATTTAATACACAAAATCTTGAGATTATTACCAAAAGTTCAGAATTGCTCCAAGGACTACAAACGCCCCCAAGGAAATAATTCTAAAATAATTCTAAAATAATAATAAAAAATTAACCAGAAATCACAAATTGCATTTGTTCTGGCATAAGACCTGTATATTTCTTGGAATTAAATATCTGTCTTTTTATTAAAAACATCCATGTCTGTTCATGCTGTGTTTAAAACATGAACAGAAGACATTTGCTGGTTTAACACCCTTGCTATCATGTTTTAACTCTTTACAGAATCACACAATAAAAAGTTAGCATCTGATTCTCATCAGTTCACAATGCAGTCTAAATCTTTTTTCATTAAAAAAATATTAACTTTATTCCTCACTCATAAGCCAAGACAGAAGGTAAAGAGTTAAAAGCTGTTTGGCAGCTGTTACTTTTAAACTCCTTTGGGTTTTATAATTTGCAGAGCATGTCAGTTCCTCCACCCTGCAACTTCTTTTAAAACACCCAAGCAGAGGAATGTCACAGCACGATCATCTGCCATCAGTACAACAGTCAGAGATACGACACTGCAGAGGACCTCCTCCAAATCTGTCACTCGTAATAAATGATGGTGTAGCCAGGAGCTGACTGAGACCAAACAGACAAAGAAATCAAAATTAAAAGAGCATGTAGAATTAGATATGACCTATATAGAAGCAATGGGTAAGGCTGAAGAGAGCAGTATGATTTCTTAGAGGGAGAAGATACACAGAGGGGAGGGACAAGGACAGAGCCAAATGGCACTCTGCAGTGAAAGGGACAAACTAGAGTATAAAACCTTGAGCTTTCTTATTAAAAAGGAGTAGTTTGAGGTGGAATCAAGCACACAACACACCAATTTCTTGTTAAAGGTGCTCAGAAAGTAAAGACTAACATACAGCATTAAAACCCAGCCACAGTGAAATCGGATCAGAGACACGGCCAGCATTGCAAGACCTAAAGGGAAAGCACACCGTAGCAATCAGAGACTGTCTTTGAAGAGAACATCTAGGACAGAAGCTTTTGCACAATTGAATAAGAAAAATAAATGTTCATGTTTATAATTCTTCAAATAAATGCCCATTTCACAGAATCACAGAATGTTAGGAGTTGGAAAGGACCTTAAAAGCTCATCCAGTCCAACCTTTTCCCTACAAGCTCCTCTTTTCTCCACCATGGAGAAAGGCTATTCCATCATACAAGCATCATGTATCACAACATCCAGCCCCTGTTTCTAGGCAATACAACCCCACTTAAAGCAGAGAAACTGAATGCAGCTAGAGAAGCTAACATTTAAAGATAGATAAACTGCTACCCCGTCATTTCATAACCTTGCACTAAATTTACTTCCTCCAGAAGTGTTCACTTCCATCAGCCCCAAGCTGTCAGCAAGAACTACTGAACAGTAAACTACCCTCTGGCTCCTACCCCGTGTTCCAGGATAGTAGCTCTGAAGCAGTACTGAGCATGTCAGCCTTTGGAAAATAAGGGTTGACACATTCTTCTCCTACCAGTTTAGAACAAGCAGCCAAAGCCAGTAAGATGCAGATGGGTACCTTTCACGCATGCTTTTCTGTTTTGCTTACCTCTTCCAATTACTTCCATTTCCCTATGAACTTTTTTCCTTTCCAGATAAGTTTCTAACTTCTAATGCTGTAAGATGTGCAGTAGGGAAAGACAAAGAAGGGGTCACAAAGCAGAACTTCTATTATTCAGCTCCCTAGCAATTGAAAAAGGAAAAAAAATGCAACGACTTGACAGGTTACAGCCCAGCAGAACTGCAGCCACAAGCTGGGGCCCTTGTGCACTACTGCTATTTACAGATATATATATACATATAAAAAATAGCCAAGCAAGAAGTTACAGTGGTGGTATGCAGTGCAAGCCCAGCATCTGCCTCCTGTAAGTACAGAGAGCAAAACAACGAGACATTTGTTCCAAACTCATGCAGCAAGGCAGAAACTGCACAGTAGCCACTGTTCTTCTGAACGCAAGACAACAGGATGATTTTGTTTTTTCATTTCCCCTAATGAGTTCACAAAATGTTCGTAAAAATCATCCTTTTATTTTAATTATTGCACAGATCCTTATGATCTGGATGCAGAGTGACTCAAAAAGCAGCAGCAGTGGGGCTGGGATGAGTGTGAAGAACAGGAGCACAGCCTGCTCACTGCTGTATGCTCTGCCACTCCAGCCCACGCCAAAGGAGCTGCAGTTCAGGATCCTCAGCTGGCAGAAAGCCAGTGTGACAGACCTTCTAAGTCTGGATGCAATGTGTCAAAAAGAATACAAAGGACTGGCCAACACCAGATTAACAACAGTTAATAGCCACGAGATACTGCCATGGCTGTCAAGCTAACCAAGCTTCCCTCAAGTCAGAAAAACACACACAGAAACACACTGTTCTAGCTACAGCCCCACCTATGCACATCCCTGCGTGGTAGGAAAGGCCAGCAAAATGCCTTATTCCACCTACACATTCAGCAGCTCTCTCCAGGAACCACTGAGCAACCAGATCCTTCTGAATCACTTCTGATGGGGATTAAGAATCTAGGAGAAGAAAAAGACACACGGATTAGAGTATTTCAGAAGCTGAAATGCAACTGTATTTCAAGAAACTGGAAGGACATGTTGGAACACTGACAAGTTGTAAGGGACAAATAACTCATGGGTAAACACCCAGGTAATACAACTTCTATAACACACAGTTGGAAACACTGGACAGAGGCAAGTCCAAGTGAACCTGACAAAGCATTAAATATCTCCAGAATTGCCGTAAGGATGGACACCCTCCAGAAATAAGAATCAGGAAACAACTAAGTAAGTCTTAGCACAACCCCCTCAACAACTACTCAGCTCCTTCATAGTTTGGCCTGAGTGTGCTCCTTGCTCTAAGGGAACCTTAGGAGCTTGCTGAGGAGGACACATGTTCACCCACTCTGAAAGTCAAGGTGGTCATGACTGTGTGCAGAAGTTACTGGCCACTCCACAAAGGCCAGTTTCTACAACATGGCTGCTGGCAACAGAAGTCCTCTTATGTCATGTGTCATGCCACATGTCAAAAACGTGTGGCAAGATTCAGCCACCAGACTTTTTCTGAAGAGATGGATCAGTGTTTTACAAACTGTACAAAAATATCAATGTAAAAGATGAACTATGTCACCTAAATATGCATAATTTTATCTGATACTTTACACTTCTGAAAAGAAAAACAACAGCATATCAGTTCCAAACAGGTATACTGAGAATACAGGAGTAGTTAGAAACCAAGGACCTACTATCACTACCAAAGAGAAGAACCTACTAATATTGATTTTCACTAATGTAACTTGCAGAATGTTATTCTGCCACTTTTACCTGTATTAAGAATATCCACATAATACTCATTCTCTTGTTACAAGGTATTGTGGTTTAATTGAATGTCTTACCTAACACTGGGGTAATATCTCAGAAGTATGATTTTTTTTTCCTTTGGCCACAAAGCATCAATACAGAATCACACAGGCTCTAACGCAAAGCACCACTGAGTTGGGAAAAGAAAAAGAAACGCACAGAACTCGCTAGTTTTGGGTAAACAGTTTTGGGTAAAGGGAAGAAGTCAGAGAGTTGTAGTCAATGGGACAGAATCCACCTCCTTACCAGAAAACA
>VZRW01008124.1:47089-59874 GCA_013398125.1 Aegotheles bennettii | reverse complement strand
GTTCCTCCTTTGGCCACAAAGCATGACCCTGCTCTGGCAGGGGGGGTGGACTAGATGATCTTTCGAGGTCCCTTCGAAAAAGAAACGCACAGAACTTCTGTGATTCTGTGAAACACACCTGATTCAATATCTGGTCAGTTTTTACTGTATCTTAACTACCTCTGGAACCCTCCTTACCCTAATACAGATAAAAAGATATAAAGTAGGTCAAGCTCTCCACTTTGAGGCTGAGCATATTTATGTTTTAGAAAGGATCGTTTTTAATAGTATCAAAAGCACTATCACAGACTAAAGGTTGAATAGTCTTGAGCTACTAGAATGAGAGAAAAAAGTTCTAAGCAATATATTTATGTAAAAGATTTAAAAGTCTAATATTAAAATCCACTTTTTCTCAGAAAGTTGGAAATTTGTACAAACTCCTGATAACAGTATGCAAATATCATGAAAACTGCAGGAAAAAAAAAAAGACCATAAGCCAGTGATGCTTAACTAGAGGCCTCAACAGATTGTTTAAAAAACTTGAACAAGGAAGTACACATACTCATACACTCAATTAAGTCACATGCCTTCTATCTGCTAGCAAGGGTTCGTTTCAAATCTATTGCCATGAACAAGAAAGAACAAACACATCTGTATACATTTGCAAGCCAAAGCTGCTTTAAACAAAGCAAGCGAGCAGGAAAGAAGACACAACTTCTGGTGCTATTGAAATAGCCACAGCAATCCAAGGACTGAAGCCACGGATCCTGGATAACACATTAATTTCATAGCATAATGACCATTTACAAAGGACAATCACTGCAAGTTGTTCAAAGTACAAAATACCATGCCATGAGCACATAACTGAAAATGGTGGAAAATGCATTGCAGTTTTACTACTGTGAGGTAAGCTTTGATTCATACCATATGGCCTTACAAGACAAGCATGCGTGCACGTCTGCACATGTGTGCACCCATGCCGAAGTCTCCAACCTGCAATTGTATCCATCCCAGTTTTCCAGCAGAAGCATGGAGAAGACAAGAGAATTCCAGCAAATACCAAATTCATAGTTTCTCAGAGTCATTCAGGAAGGCTAATCATATCGACTCATTATTTTTGTCTTAGAAACCTGGTAATTAACATGAACTCATGTAAATTAAGGTGTGACTACCTGGCATCAATACAATACCTAGTTATGCTTGTATTTGTTCTCCTCTTTACTAGGCTTAAAAAGCCCTAAAACCTAACAAACCAAATCATATTAGTATCTGAATACTTTCTGACTAGGAAGGGGATCAATGGACATACAAAGTTCTTTTATTCTCCCCTATCCTGTTTAACGTGGTATAAAACATACAACATTTTTGTATCTCCCTCAGGCAAAGAAGTCTAGTGAATGCAATACATGACTACCTTGTAAAATCATTGCTCATCAATCTGGGTTTAAAATAAAAAAAAGCCTAAACCAATATATTGTACTAGGAACACAGAGAATGTTATTTGCAAGTTCAAATTAGTTATCAGCAATCTCTTCCGAAATCAGCATTCACCTGCGATGCCTCACCCTCTGAATTATAACAACTGCTTCTTGCAGCATTCTCTACACTGTAACTACAGACAAGCATGGACTTCTTAACAGCACCTTGGATCTGAGGTGTTTTATCCTTCTGCTGCTTAAGAATACAAAATGCAACTCTGATGTTACTAGCAGCATGAAGCTTGGGAGTGTGTTTGAAATACAGATTTGTTTACATGACTACTTGTGAAAAATGTAGGCTGTCTTCTGGCAGACAAATAAAGTAAAAAATTAAGCTCAACTCAATAGGGAAGGGAAGGCGACGGAAGAGCAAGAGGAAAAGGAAGAAGCTTCTTAGTACTTGTAGCTGGAACCCATTCAAATTTCATTTCCTAAGTAGAAACTTTAACATGCCTCCATGATTTTTCTTTGTGCCTTTCCCCCTCCCCCCCTTTCCTTACTTTCATTGCATATACAGAAGCCAAGCTTGCCATCCATTTTGTGGACAAGTGGTTGTGTATCTACTTAAAAAACCAACCACCCTCAACTTTGAACATCAGTGTAGCGGGTGGGGGCTGCCTGCCTTCCCAGGAGGCCAAAGGCAAGCCCAGGCTGCTGGTGTGCCACTGCACTGCCCACGGCCAGGCAGCTCCCTGGCGCTACCCTTCACACTCACACAAGTGTGACAAAGAAGAGCATGGAATGGTGAGAAAAGGGTGACTAAATCTGAAAATTATTTCACAAGTGTCCAAGAAGAAAGTGCCATGAGTATCAGTAAGCCCGTTAAAAGCTCCCTCATCATTAAAGTAAAAATGGCACAAACTGACCCAACTCTTGCGTGGCGTTGGTTTACTGCCCAGTCCTGATCTAGACAGTGTGTCACCTTGCTCACTTCTCTTTCTCTTTATTCCTGACCATATCTTCTGCACAATAGAAGTATCCTCATCCTGCGACCAGAAAGTAAGCAACACGTGTTTCTTCTCCAAGGAAGATACGCCCTTTTATTAACACTAACTTTTATTATACACTCAAGATGTTACAAGAGTAACTTAGAGACGCAGCTCAGCAGGAGAAAGTGCTACTCTTTTTGGCAAACATATGCATCCCCTTCAAAGCCTCTGGGCTGCTAAAAGCTCTTCCGAATTTTAACAAGATTTGGAGTAATGAAGGTTGTGCTTCACTGTCTCCACAAAGACACACACAAAGTCAGCAATGATCAGCCCTGCAACCCAATACTGTCAGATACATTTGCTTATAGCCCACCCCAGGAGTACCAAAGCTCTTTCATGATGATGCATTTAAGGTATATCCTTACTAGCTGTTAATCTGTACAGCAGGAGACAGGATGGCATAAAGTAACAGTGAGGTAATGAGATTTCTGCCCCACACCAGCATCATGGTCAGGAAACACTGCTGTGCATTTACTCTTCCTCTAATTCAATGTATACCTTCTTGAAATGCCAAAATCACCAGTTTTGTAAGGCACAGGCATGCAGACTAAACAATACCTGGACTGAAGAAATACCTGAGAGAGTTAGGCTGTAAGAATTTGAGCTTTAATATTTTCCACCATACAACTGGGCTAGCGGTAAGAGAAGATGACACTTGTTCATTCTAAGCAGCTAACTGATGCAAGACTTCATACTCCAATGCATCAGGTGTCTTTGTTTATGTGCAATCATCCACAGTAAACAAAGATCTCTACAGCTCTGAACAAATCTACAGGGCTATCAACTATTTATACAGGTTTGATCTTGTGAGTTTATATACACTCTTTCTTGATTTTTCTTCACCACAGAACAATTTACAAAACTATGGAGTATTCACTTGAAAGCATGCACTGACTTGCACATGGAACTAACCACTACCTTTCTAGGATACCACCATGAAAACTGCTCTACTCTCTGTTACCTGGCCCCTCAAAACCCAAGGATTTTCTCTGTGCAGAAAGTTAGCTTGTGCCACAACACTGCTTTGAACCCTTTTCTAATGGCAACATCTGCTGAAAGGACTTGCTCAGTTCCTTAGGCAGCAATAGTAAATAATGCTTAAAAAAAAAAGAGAAAACGTTAATGAAAGATTAACTACATACTCACAGGTAAAATTACTAATTAAAACAAGATCTCCAGCAAGATTTTCAACACAGCTAGAGTGTGCCAAGTAGTTTTCGCTGAGGTAAAGCTTTGCAGAGCAGATAGCTATTCATATCTGATCTAAAGAAGGAAGTCCTTATCTAATGAAACGTCTGGAAAAACTAATAGTTTTCAAAAAGAATTTTAGTAGATCAGGTTCTATTCTTCAACAACTGATGTTTAAAGTACTTTCATTAGTCTGATACTGCTACAGTTATAACTCATCAGCTCACAGCAACCAGTAAACTTGAAATTCACTCCATTAGCTCTTGTTCCTACTGCTTCAGGCTGCTTGAAGCAAGAGTATTTTTAATTTTCACGTAGGCTGCTAACAGCAATGCTTACATTGAATAAGTTAATGCCATAGTTCCCTCTAAAAAGCTTTAACTAGCAGTATGAAATAGCTATCCTGTAAGAACAAAGGCAATTTTAACTTTTGAAGAAAACTACGCTCTTCATATTAAAGTTTTAATAGTAGGGAAAACAGTAACAGTCCCCACACACAAACACTCCGCAAAACAATGAAAATACAGCTCTCACTTCAAACATCTGTGTTCCTGACTCCTGTAAATCATACCTCATGGACCTAGAGACTGGCTCAAACTTAAGTTATTTGTCAGGACCTCGACTGCAGCACCTTGACGCTGAAATAAGCTGAGTTGCAAGAATACCCTGGGTACTAGCAGTAGAGCTAAAAGGCCAAGTATATTGCTGTGCTTCACCATGTCTGTCAACATTATTACCACAAGCAGCTTTTTAAACTACTGTAATATTTGTCCAGGTCAGCATGCTACTCAGCAGGTTTCAGAACTTGCCAGAAGCACAATTCAGAGGGAAGCAAAGAGAGCAACTGTTGCTCCCATCTTGAGCTGGTGCCACCCATTCTGCAAACACAATGCGGCGCCCGGACGAGTTTATGGCCCTGCTGCCCAGCGACATTCCCACCCTCACCAGCCTCACCCCCTGCAGACCATCAGTCCCATCTCCAGAGATCCTGGACCCATTTATTTCCCTGGCAGTGCTTGCACAACTCAATCAGAAACAAGAAACAGCCATGAACACTCCCTAGACGACTTCCCTGCTGGTCTGAAGCAAAGGCACTCCAAGCCTTTCAAGATATGAGAGAGCCAAGACAGGGGCAGAAGGAGGAAGTGTGGGATAAGGAGTGAAACCCTCTTATCTCTCAGCAGACACTCTAATCTAGGAGACATCAATGCAGAAGTGCAGTAACTAAGGAAAGCAAGACAATTATCTGAAGAAGGTGGGAATCGCCCTGGCTGACGCACAGTTCAGAGGACTGACCAGACACTACCAGGCACCGTGTGCTCATTATGCCAAATCATACATTCACGGCTAGCTGACAAAAGTGACTCCAGCAGAATGCTATGCTAAGTGCCCAGGACTGCCTTCCACACTTCTTCAGTATTCCGATGGGCCAAAGTGCCTAATTTCCTCTCAATCCATTTCGGACATGCAGACTGCAGAGAAAAGATGACTCGGGTACCAACCCGCCCGGTACCCCGCAGCCAGGAGAAACACTTGTGAGCACTACAGCTCACAGTGCCCTTCCGCTGAAACTGTGGACAAGGCTCTGTTTAAACTAACACAGAGGGTACAAACTGCGCCATCTGAGGTAGGGACAAAAACCTGTCCTATGGAGACAGAGATGGTGACAGCTGAAAGCGTCTCAAGTCATCTGCCAGTACCTAGGTCCAGGTCTGCCAGTATTCACTGCTCTGATGCACTTTTTTCATCTCCTGTAGGCAAATGAGTTTTCAAGAAAGTATTTATGCTTTTTCTTTGAGCAATGGGGTGGTATCACATTTTCAGACAACAGCTGTCTCCTTTCAACAGTAAATTCTAAAACAGTTCACTTGGTAAGTGTTGTGCCCTACACCTTAGAGTTCTACAAACAATTGAATCCTGCATCAACTGGCACTGTTGCCATGAAATCTTTTTTTTTCCTTATCAGCTCCTCTCAGCCCTTTCCTCTGCACCAGCAACAGTTTTTGTGCAAATCCCAATGAATCCAACTGGGGAAGTGATATAGGTGAAGACTGAACTGGTACATGCAGAAGTTTTCAGTTGGGTAACTTCCTCGATCTGGTTTACCACATCGCTACGCAAATGCCAGTAAAAGAAAACAGACAAAGGTGAGAGTAACAATGCAGTTCAATCCAGAATAACTCAACCCTTGGGAATACAAAGCTAATTAAAAACATGGAAAAACATGTAGGCAAGCCCAAACAACTCTGCAAGCTTCCTTACTTGTTTCTAGGCTTTCTTTTTGTTTATTTACTCTTGGGAGTGGAACACTTAGACTCATAAGCATAAATCTACAAAGACAAATAGTTTAGAAGTGTAAATAGACAATAACTCAAACAAGAGCCTTGAGAAATGCAAGATAACCCACATAGGTAATATCCAAGAGCGTGTGTTCCTTCACATAGCTTATTACATGGTATATATTCAGTAGGTCTGAAGGCCAAGCCAGAGGGCAACACCATGCTAATGAAACTTCCAGCCACAGTATCTGAGGAAGGAGTCATCTGGCTAAATGGGAGTACAAACAGCGCTCACCAGGCTGCCATGCTCGTCAGCAGAGATCCACATAGCACAGTTCACCTGACCAGAGGTGCATACTCCAGGTGACAGGAATGACACTCGGCTCCCTTACCAGAAAAGACCTTCATGTCTGTAAAAGCACCATAGATGAGTAGCTAAGATGCAGATACTTGCAGACCGCAGGCACCTGAGTTATGCAAGATGCCTCCTACCCTGATCACAACTGCAAACCCCTCACACAAGTCTTGCATTCACATATCAAGTACAGACTGAGATTTGAGATGTTTGGATCTTAATCTTTCCGTTTGCACAACTTTTCACAGTATGGTGGAGAGCAAGAGGGCTGGATAAAACTGCTGATACATTAATTTCCTCCCAGCAGCAGTCCAACACCAGCATTTATTTTAATTTGTTGTTGCGTTATTATCAAGCAAGTCTCACAACATCATTCGAGAAATACTTGTTGCTCCCTTGCTTATACAGGATGAGAGACACCTTTTTTTTCAGTGATTTCACAAAGGTGGAATGAACCAGAGGGAGCTCCCAACAGTGCTATCACCTCTGTTAATTACTGCACGAAGAAGAAAGGCCTCTTTGTTTTCTTTAACAAAGCAGGAGTACCTTGTGTCTCTACCTCTTATTTATCTCAGCATTTACTGACTGCCAAGGTTAAGCTCCCCTTTACTGTTGTGTTGTTGCCATTCTATTACTCATACCTGCCAATATACAGTAGTTTTCAGAACTTCAGAGGCTAGATCTTAAGAAAACTGTAAGCATTTTACACCACATTGGATTCAGCTCCTTTGCATCCCCAAGCCCAAAGGACACTGCCACTTCCTTCCCCCTGGCTTCCCCCCACGCTCCGTTCCCTCCCCACTAACCACGGTCGCTGCCGCGGCTCCTCAAAGCCTGGTTCCACAGAGCAGAGGTGCTGAGGGCAGCCCCTACACGGGTTAACCCAAGTCCAGCAATGCTTACGTGGGGATCCTTCTACTCTGAAAAACAACCATTCCAGCAGCACAGCAGCTTTTCCATGGTGCAGGTGATACGGTGACAGGGAGGCTTCACCTCCTGGTGCATGAGGTGTGCGGATAATGGATAAAGACAGGGTTCCGCTCCCTAGTACAGCTCCACAGTGCGACACAGGCAGTGACAGCTCACAGAACTGCAAAAGCTAGGAGTAGGAACAATTAGATAGCTCCAGAGTTGGACTTCCAGAGACTCTTGTGCCCTGCCTGCAGAGACTGCTTGTACTCAAACCACACTTTATATCCACGGTTGTTCTGCTTAAATACACACAATCCCCCCAGTAGCTAATGAGGGACCAAATTTACAAGATATACTGTACCTAAACGAATCTTCCCTTCTGATTGTCTCAAGATCTGTTGCTCTTTAAGCTAGCAAAAAAGTGACATGGGTATATCTGAACCAGAACATTGGCATTTTACAAGAAATGGAAATGTAGCTGTATGCTGAAATATACTTAAATGGTACATTCAAGGGCTCAGGTTTGCCATTGCATCAAATATGACTCTGTATTAATATTTAAATGAAAGATTCAACACACTTATTAAAAGCATCATGAAATTACAGCATGTTCACATTCTTATCACTTTGTATTAACAAATACGTAAGTATCTTTCCAGTCTCCAATAAAACTAAAGACAGTGTTTGTAAAAAGCATGTGTACAATGCTTATCACCCATGCACAACAAGCCACATACTGCATCAACAGAAAACTTCATGTAAACCAGCATACAGGAAAATGTTTCTGAAATTTCTGGAGGAAAAAAAAAGAAGCCCTTGGTTCTCTTTGCTATTTCCCAAATTAAAATGCTTTAGTGTATATTATTTGCATGTATAATATTTAGTATTATTAAACTCATTTGCTCTAGTAAATACAGCCCTTCACACAGGCTTCTTGCCTTCCCGATCTGTGCTCCACAACAAGTAAATGAAACCTGTGGGAGAGGCAGAATACCAACAGTGCAGTTCTCTCAGATGTTGTCTTTCCTCACATCCAAAGGCAGAACTGATATATGCTGGAGCAAAGGCAAATTAATCCTACAAAAAAAAAAATGCAGCTTGCATAGGTTAACCAGTGCACAAGGTAACAGAGATACTGGAAGAGCACACTTTGATTTCAAGCTGCAGGTATTTTGGAGAGATTATTTAGTTTGCCTTTGGCTGACTGGGAAAAAGCCCCAACAACTATCTCCCTAAATTATAAGATCAAGGTACACGACACAGCTGTAATGTACTAGAGTAATTTGAAATACGCGGAAAAGCAGCACCATTCTCAACCACACTGCTACCCAACAGTCAAACTTCAGGCAGGGTCATTAATGCCATTAAAGCTGAACCACCAGGCTGCCAAGTACTGTGCATCCATATACTGACACAACCTGTGCATCGTGTTTCCTTGCCATGCTTTTCCCCTCAGTTTGCCTCCTGCACCAAGACTGTGGCTAGTCATTACCCGCAGAGACAGGAGTAAAACTAACTTGAAGTTTATACTAACAGGAGGCAGGGACATTTCTTCTCCTCCATGCACCAAAACCACTGGGGATTTCTTACATTTTCCAACAAACCTAAAAGCACAATCATTCTTCCTTCCCAGCACACAAATGCACATACCCAAGTTCCTGCTAAATTAACAAGCACGTGGTAAAATTGCTTTTCATTGCTTCCAGAAACCTCTTCCATAGAGAGGGGACTGCTATTTGAAACCATTCACTAGGCCAGAAGTTGGCACAGAAAGCAGACATCCCTAAAAATTCATGAACCAGGTCCTAGTCTCCAGCAGTAAGAGGTGCTGGTGGGAGGGTTAAAGGGAAAAAAGCAACAACAACAACAAAAAAACCAAACCCAGCCCCCAAAAACCCAAGAGTGGGGTGCATGGGGGGTGAAGGTTGTTTTAACCTGTGTGTTAGGTAACACAGGGCAATTAACATTGTCTCAAGACCCAAGCCAGCATGTGAACCTGCTGTCACTTGACAAGTGCATACACACATGATTTAAGGTAAGTTGAATCACTTTCTGCAAGGTACAAGCCAAAAGGGTGAACACAAATGTTCAGGAGAAAAAGACTGCAGTTTTAAACCTACAGCTCACCTAGATAACTTATTCATCTGACTGAGAGAAATCAGTTACTAGGCAATTGCGGGCATTACTAGTTCAAGGCAAACATTCAAAAAAAATGAAAAAATCTAGTGCCTACCTGGATCTGATAACCAATAAAACCAACAAACCTCACCCTCATCAAGATTTTACAATGCTATCTAGCACTAAGTAAACTATTTGCTCCTCCACTAAAATCTTTTGTACTGCTTTAGAGCAATTTAGCTTCTACTCTTACTGTGCTCTCAATGAAATACACGTTTGCAGCATTTGAAGGCCATTTGCAGCTGATTGAGAGCTAGTACAGTAGTGTGAGATGAAAGACTATTCCTGCATCACCTAAACTGTATCATCATGGCTAAAACTGCAAGCTTGGGATAACTGCCTTAAAAAAAAAAGCCAATAACTTGAGGGTCTCCCCACAGCTGTTACTGTGCTGTCCAGAAAAGAAGCCTTTACAACTGTCCAGCTGAACTGGTTGTGAATTTAGCTTTCACAATGTCAAGTAGTGCAATGGCCGTCTGCAGGCAGGCAACTCCAAACAGCAGCACTCAAGCATCAACCCTGCTGTCCTCCATGCACCAACCCTCCCGTCCTCCATGCATGCAGAGGGAGAAGATGCTGCAGATCCTAAGTGAGCAGCAACAGCTGAACCTCACTGTCACACCAGGAAAAGAAGTATCTGCCTGATCTCATCCTGGAATTATGGAGGTGGGATATCCTGATGATAATCACTGACCAGTCCTTGAACTGGGTGCTATTCATTACTCAAATGTCATTTTATTATTCATAACTCCTTTGTTTTGAACAACTAATGAAATATGAAGACCAGTGAAGACAAATTTAAACCAATACCCACTACAGCAGACAAAATTCATACTGGAATTCTGCACTACAACACAATTCTAGGATTTATCTTAAAAGAGCCTCCCCAGCATCTATGAACTCATCGTCCTCATTTTCTACCCCAAAGCAAAGTCTACAGGGGACAAAGAAATTTAACCCCTCCTCAAATTATACTGATTTTGCTTACATTTTCCCTAGGTTACTGCTACCTTTTCATATAACTCTTAAATTCCTATTTGCCAAGGCTCACCAAGTTTAAAAGGGATCTGTCCATATGAAGAAAACTCACTGTGTATTCTGTCTGTACTCATCAGACAAATCACCAATTCCCAACAGGAATGCAGCTTAAAAGCTTGGTTTGGTTTTTTGCTTAATTAAAATTTCTACACATCTATTTCAGTATTCAAACCAATTTGAGTTCTGGAACACCTGACAGAACAATCAAAGAACAACCAACCAAAAAAACCCAACAAACACTCAAAACCAGAATTTAGTCCTCATCTGGAACACTTGTCAGGTTTAAAGTATTTGAGAGAAGTTAGAGGTAACACCTTACCAATCCTAAAGTGTACCTTCATGGACTTCTAACAACCTCACTGCTGGGGCTCTAAGAATCAACGCAGACAAAAATGAACAGCTCAACTGTGTGGATTTTACTATATTAAAGAAAGTAAGTTACTGAAACTTAGAGGGTACCTCTGTGACCTTCAGACAGATCTGCATAATGAATCAAATAAGGTAACAGAGTGCCAAAGTCATCCAGTTTTCTAAATAGGGTGCTAAATGCAGAGCTTAATTACCAGTACTTTCCATATTCACGACTTACGTAATCAGTCTGGCCGAGCAGAATTTGAAGCTGGGACTGTCTGAACACATGGCTGAGAGAGAAGTGCTCAGCGCTAAGCATTGCTCCCCATCCCTTCCCTAACCAGAACCCTGACTACAAATCCCACCTTCAAACAGCTCCAAATCCAGTACCTATTTATTTGATCTGCTAACACAGGCATGGAACGTCTTCACCGAGTCTCATTCTAATCTGTCCCACCAGGAGCAGGGCTCTCTGTCCTAGTCTCTTGTAACCTCTCCAACAATAAATATTCCAGCAATTACTCCCTGATGGCATCCTATGGCTTTCTCATCTCCACCTTTATTCCAATCTCCTGGTTTTTCACCAGTCTCTTCCCATCACAAGGAAAAGTCAGTCATCTGCAAACATGCCTGAACCTTGGCAATGGCCCTTCACCTGTAGCTACAACTATCACCACGGTGCTAAAAGGGCAGGAGGGAAAAACAGTTGGTTTAGGTTTTACAACCATTTAGCACTTGCTGTGCTCAGTATACAATCAAGGAATGTGCCTGGGACTAGAACTCTTTTCCCCAGAAGATGTTCACACCTGATGATTAGGAACTTATTCAAGGCTACAAGCTGGCATCGCGTAAACTTTCAAAAAGACTCATGGTAAGTAGCTGGTAAATAGTGAGCAGAATACACTTCCATAGGAGATCAGCTCCAGTTCCACTTACCAATGCACATGTCCAAAAAGTAAACACTGGGCTCATAACTAGACTTTGGAAAATGATGCTATGAAAACTCAAATGTTCTTACATGGAAGATGAAGTTAAACCATTCTATTTCAATAGAAATGTTCTCGACTTACTGACATATCTGCTGTTACTTAATAATCAGCCATCAGGCTTGATGTAGTAGCTATAGAGACAAGTCTTTCCACATACCATGAATTGAGCTTGACAACAGAAGGTGAGATCAACAGGGAAGTTGAAAGGCACCAATTTTGCCAGCGCCTCACCACTTTGATCCCATTTATGAAAATATTTCCCATATGATACAGCATTTACAATAGCTGTTGCTATTACCTTGGTATCTGCAGTACTAGCTTCGAGGGATGACATAGTTCTGTTTTTCTGGCACATTTACCAATAAACTCCGTATAGTCCCGAGTTAACTGGCCTTTGAGTTAAAGTTTAGTACTCCTTACTCCAGAACTGCTATTGTTTTGCCCTTGAAAGAGAAGGAAGCCTCTGATTGTTGCATTCGATGTCCGATTGCCCAGCGTGGCAGGCAGGCTTTGCTGCACCATACCGATACCCTCTGAACACTCTGCACTAGAGCACAGGCCCACCTAGACCTTAGTGAGTGCTCTGCAAACACAACCACGAAAGCAAGAGTTCAGAAAGGTTACTCTGAACGTCTCCATTCCTATGGCGAGCACCGCGTGCTGGCTCGCACCGACACACGGGCCGGGACACGAGCTTCCCCCCAGCACCGCGGGAAGGGCACTGCCAGCCCGTCACCACGAAGGCTGTGTTGGCGAACGGTCTCTTACCCCAGGTGACATTTCACCACTCGGCAGCGCAGGACACACGGCTGGCGCTGACCATGGGGCAGGACACATCTCCTCCTAGCACGTTCCGTAGCCCTTCGGCTGGCGAGGCTTCTGCTTCCGAACACAGCCAGGCTCCGGCTGCGCGGTGCTGCCGCAGGATCCCCGCTGGACCCGCGGGAGGAGGCCGATGGAGGGGCTGCCCTCCTGCCGCCCCACGCACGGCCGAGAGCAGGGGGGCCCGGGGGAGCCTCCCCCCGCCGAGTGCCCGGGCGGGCCGAGGG
>VZRW01008124.1:7820-45594 GCA_013398125.1 Aegotheles bennettii | reverse complement strand
CTCTCGCTCTCTCCCGCTCCGCGGCTGCAAAATGGCCCCTGCCTGGGCTGGCCCCGCCGCGCCGCCCGCTCGCCCGCAGCCCGGCGGGAGGCACGGGGGGAGGCGGCCGTGGTGGCTCATGGTGGCAGGGCTGAGGCGTGTGGAGGCACAGGGACCCGCGGCCCGGCCCCTGCTGCTGGTGTTGGGTGCAAAGCCCGGGGTTCGGTTGGGTTTTAAAAAAGCACAACCAAGGAACATGCATCCATTGACAGTGCTTTGTACAAATCGCTTAAAACATGCCCCTGCAGCGCACACGGGAACGGCGAGCTTCGGGGTTTGAAGGCTGCGGTCAGCATGGCTCTGGCCGCACGCCGGGGCTGTGCTGTCCCACCGCCGCCCGGCCCGGGCATGGCAGGAGCGGCGCTGGAAATGGCACCGAGGGCAGGAGGAGCCTCCCGGGGGTTCTCTCGGTGTGTTCTGCACCATCTGTAAGAGCATCTCTTGGTGTGCTTTTCTCCAGGCCAGCACACAGAGTACACTGGGCTGTGCCGAGCGTTGGCCTCCCCGGCGGGGCGGGGGGAGAACAGGCTCTCCCCATCGTCCCTCCAAGGCAGAGATGGCTGCTACGGGCAGCTATTATGGCAAATCTTTACACAGCTGTGCAAAGCCAAGCCTCTGCCCCACCGGCTCATGGGTTTCCCACGATCTGCTTCCAAACACTGCCAATGCCTCCTTCAGCTTGCCTGTAGCACTGAAGTTTGTATACCTACAAGTTTAATCTCTCACAGAGGTGCTTTAAAGCCTCAGGTTTTATTTGTAATGTCTATTTTTACATAAAATTTGCCATAGAAATGCAATGTGTTATACATTTATTTTTAGAAAGCAGTACAGTTTACTTTGCCACTTCAGTATTTGACCAGAGTAGCTATACGACAAGCTACAGGTTGTTCCTTTTATGAATTTTGTGAAAGTCTTGTGCCTCAGGTGTTAAAATTGATTTTCCAATTCCTTTTTAGAGACACTCCAATTGATTACAACATATTTCACTCTGTTTTTCCTGTTAAGTTGTTCAAATACATTTTCTGAGAGTTGATAAATACAGTACAGACACAACAACTTCATCTTTTTATCCTGAGAACTTGGAGGATTTATTTGTAAAGCTCGGTCCCGTACGAAAAGTAGGTACAAAAAGGCTATTCAGTTCACAGAGGAGACCAAATGAGCAAATACAGGTCATCTGATCTTACTCCTGCTCATTATAAAACAAAGATTTCAATATTGTAAGCTCATTTCATGCCCAAACAGTTCTCACGTACCAAGCATGGTCTGAAGAGCTCTGTGGATTTATAACAAAACTGACCAAAGTTTAGTGACTGCGAGGCAACTCTTTCCTAAAGAAAGACGGTTGGCCACGTGGTAAATAATCACACAGTATACAGCACCTTTTTGAGATCCCATTTCCCTTTCTCTGGATGTCCATGGATTTACATTAGCATAAATAAGATGAGCTCATACCTAGAAACTTATATAAAAACTGTTTCTGTCCATAAGGAAAGCTAGAGCAACTTGTTACAAAGAGGAATATGCATTTTCCCGAATATAGTTGTATTGTTTTCACAGAAATCAGGTACCATGGTCCTTGAAACATCAGTGCGTAACACATTTAAGAAAACAGCCATTTACATAGGTCCTTCCTTTAATTATTTTTTTTTTAAATAGAAAATATTGCTTTATGACTAGCAAACAAATGGTCTCTTTCAAGACTCAGTTTTGGCTGCATTTGCTCACTTGGCCCATTAGGCAATGGATTTACGACTCTAGCAAAGCATGTTTCCTAATCCATACTACAAGCTACAGGCATATGAAAGGTTAAATTTCCATCAGTGCCTCCTTCCTTCAAAGAAGAAAGGATACTGCTTGGTGCCACTCACCACAGCACTTCCCCTTCTCCTGGGGCTGTGCATTGGGAAATGCCACAACTCAGTGGAATCACAGACTGCTTAGGCCTTCTGGTGTTGTTTTGCTACCTAACTTCAGTAAGCTACCTTAAAGTTCTGAAATTCATCAGGGTGCCAGTCTCATAGCTTTTGGGTTTTATTTAGCCTGGGAAATATAGCTCACCTGTATTCCATGATTAAGAGATGCCATCGTATGACATCTACCACTTCACAGAAGCAAACTGGACACGAGGAAAGGATAAAAGCTTTTCTGGAAGCAGTTATTCACAAATCTCTTATTTTCAAATTATGTGGAAGTTAATATCTCTATCTTGATATTACAATATCCCATCTAACAATAACATGGCAGAGGATGAAAACAAAACCCGTATTTTTTCATCATATCCTGTAAATATTTTGACCCCCAAAGTAGATGTGGATACCTGATCCTAAACAGGCTATGCAGATTTTGAAAGCACAAGCTATATATCCCTGCATTAGTCCTCTTTACTGCAGCCCAGATATACTTATAGACTATGCTGGGCACACAGGGCTTGTCTCCTTCCTGAATAAGCTAAATTTATATAAATAATTATATGGTAGCATTCTCATAAATGCACTCATTCAGGTCATGAAACTGAGCTGTTCCTCCAAATAGCTTCTCTTGAAATGATCTTTTCTCACATGCTTCAGTGAGCACTGACACATCTAACACTGACATATTGATAATTCCATTGATTCCTGGGTGAACACTCCCTGTGGCACATGGGACAGTTCATGTCCTAGAGGTCAATTCAAATCCTCTTCAAACTTAAGCTATCAGTTATACTCCAGTCATGTTTTCACGCCTTGTTTGTGGATGCCCATTGGTGAGGCACCTTTAAAGAAAGAAAGGAGCCAGTTTACTGCAGGCTGAATAAACACCACAGGAGAAGTGTCAGTAAATAACATTAATATAATAATATGATCTAAGTCGGGCTCCAGTGAGAGCTCAGCTCTAATTCTGGTCATACATGAGTCAGCAATGTACCCTTGCAGCAAAGATGGTGAATGGTATCTGTAACTACATTCACAAAGTACTGCCAGCAGGTCAAGGGAGGTGATCTTCTGGTGAGGCCACACCTGGAGTGCTGTGTCCAGTTCTGGGCTCCCAGTATAAGAGAGACACAGACATACTGGAGAAAGTCCAATGATGGGTCATGAAGATGATGAAGGGATCGGCGCATCTCTCCCATGAGGAAAGGCTGAGAGAGCTGGGACTTTTCAGGCTCAGGAGAGATCATACTAATGTACATAAATACCTGAAGGGAGGATGCAAAGAGGATGGAGCCAGGCTTTTGTCAGTGGTGCCCAGTGACAGGACCAGAGGCAATATACACAAACAGAAACACAGGACTTTCCCTCTGAACTTCAGGAAACACTTTTTTGCTGTGAGCACTGGCACAGGGTTACCCAAAGAGGTTGTAGAGTCTTCTCTGGAGATACTCAAAAGCCATCTGGACATGATTCTGGGCCACTGACTGTAGGTTGGCACTGCTTGAGCAGAGTTGGACCAGATGACCCCCAGAGTTGCCTTCCAAACTGAACCCTTCTGTGATTCTGTGATTTCTATTCAGAAAGAATACTTGAGCCCTAGGACTCGAAGTGCAGTGGGAACTAAATGTCTGGATCTATTCCTACCCCAAGGTGGGTAAGGAAATTTTCCCCATCTGTAGCATTTCCTATTTGTCCAGTCCACACTGAGGCTACACATTGTACATCTTAAATTGTACAAACAATAAAATTACATTTTAAATTGTACAAACAAATTTTCAAATAGCTGACCATTCAAGTCATGCATTTTAATGTACTTGCAACATGATAAATGAGGCTCTCTGTACCAGCCATAAGTAGACAGATGTGTTCAAAGAGTGTCTTGAAGAGTATATGGCTCACTTTGAGGTTAGGCTTATAATTAAAATCTTCAACTTTCTACAATGAGTAGTTTCACAGACACTTTTGAATGGTAGGCCGAATATGCTTAAGCAAAAATTTGAGCTAATTAGTTCTTTTCTATTCTTTCTCACAATTTCTAGTACAGTTTTTCTTGTGGTATTATTTCCATGCACACAAATGTAAATTATGAAAATAGTGCTCAGACAGCCAATGAAAAAATCTGTAACAGATGAGCAGTTAAGTGTTTTCTACATAGCACGTCAAGTCAGTGAGGTGCAAATATTAGTAATAAAGACACATCTGCAGCAAGCTGTTATCTAGACTTTCTGGTTGGTAGTACTGGTCTGTGCATTTCCGAATGGCTTTGAAGTACTTTTATCATTTCTAGCAGAGTCCTTGTTTACCAGTGCGTACGTTACTTTACATATAGAAGATCACACAAAACTAAATCTAAAAAAAAAAATATGTGAATGTCAAGAGTACAAAGCCCTAAAGATTATTTTGCAATGCTCCTGGTAAGCTGAGCCAGCTACTGATTATGTGGTATTCAACATTTCACGTGAAAACTACAGAAGCTATTTAGTCCTGGATCTTCCAAAGAGACAAGCAAAGTTTTATGGCCAGGACAACAGTAACTTCTTATCCTTACCAGAAATCCTTACCAGAAATTGAGTACAATTGTTGTTTTAGTAGTAGCCACGCTGTGTGGATACCAAAACATAATGCTATCTTTGGCATAAATGTTTTACCCTGAAGATCTCAGATCATTTCAATATTGACATATGCATGCTGTGCTATTAATATGAAAGTCAACTAGTACCTATACATGCTCATATGGTAAAGAAATGTTTGCCCAGGCAAGACCTAAGTACTTGTTTACATAGGGAAGTCAGGGTGGAACAGTGTGAAATACATTCCCATATACACTAAATCCCTTGGTAGACAACTGGATGTGGACCAGCTCAAGGCTTCAATAAATATTAGAGCCAAAAGTAGGTTTCACTGCCCTATTTCTATATTAAATAGAAAAATATTTATCTTGTGGGATCTACCAGAATAGGACTAGGCTGAGACTAAAAACAAAGATCTGTAGGCATTGCCTAAAGGTTGCAGAGGAGAGGCTAGCAGGGAGTCATGAACTCAAAATAAGGATTTTAGGAGGCTGGGCTCCAGCAGCTGAGAAAGGACTCGGAGACAGTGGTAGATCTGAAGCAGGGATGAAAGAATGACCAAGGAGTTTGGGACAGGGGAATGAAAGATGAAGGAAGGGCTGCGTGGAGTCTGTGGAGCTTTTGGGAGCTATGGGAGATATTAGCACCTGTAAACCTGTGCCTCCCCCTCCAGCATGATCTGCTCAGAAGATGATCAGATCCTTGCTGTCTTCCTTCCCAGATACCTTCTCACTCGTAGCAGAAAGAATAGCCTCTGCTTCTGCTGAGGGAGACAACATATGAAGGTGAAGAGCAGGCTTCGGGCTGAGAGCAATGGAAGGGGGGCACAGCACCAGTGAAGAAGCTGGAGAGCAGTGACTGCCACTACCAGATAATTGCAGACTCCCCTTCAAAGTGGCCACTGTCCCTCCCACCCTGGCCCTTCCCTTAGCAAGAACAGCAGCAAGTCTGGCCCGGTGCATAGTTACAAAAACCAAAGTCCACTTCTGGGAGCAGTGAGCTCTGCTTAACCCCACTGGCAGGTGAGCTGTGAGGAAACATCTGTCCCTTGCTGGGGTGAATGGCAGCTCCTATAGATTGCTGTCCTGGGCAGCTGTCTACATCAAAAACTAGTGTTTTCTGTCAACACTATTTGTGCAAAGCCTCCTTAGAATAGCTGAGGCATGGCGTTTGTATTTCCCTGAAGACTGAAACAAGTAGTTGAATGATGCTTAATCTGTCTTGGAAGAAGCAAAAGTCTGGACTGACCCCAAGGACTCTAAGGAATTTAGGGCAGAGGTTTCCCCAAAAAAGCTCCATATATTGCTGTTCAGCATTTCCCAGAGGGGAAAATGCAAGTTCAGAAATTCTGTAAAATAACCTCTCACTTTTTTGAAGCAACCCATACTTCTGCTAGAAAAGCATTTGGTGGATGCATATGATGAGGAAGGTTTCCAGACATTAGCCAGTCCAATGTCGAAATGCCAGTCCTGATATCTAGATATTTTCCAGTGATAATACATGACTTGGCAAGCCATACGTGGATATTTCAGTTTACAGCCACTGAGTTAGGGCAGAATATATTCCAGTGTGCAGCAGCTGGAAGTCTCTCTATAAAACGTGGTGAGAAGCTAAAATCCACACATGGTGATTTGATTAAATCACTATTTTGTAAACTAAGAAGTTTTATAAGAGCAGAGGACAGTCCAGAGAAGGCATATAGCCTTGTGGATAGCTTACTAACAACAAACAACTGAGAACCCACTGGTGCTAGGCTGAAGGGATTTCATTTAACTGAAAGATAAAACACTAAGATAATCCAAAATTAGAACACTGACAAGCAAATCAAGGTCTCAGTGTCTGACCACAGATGCTCTAAAACAGAACTGTAGTTATGATTCTTTTTAATCTCTGGAGTTCTTCTCTAGTTCTCATAACAAACATACAAAACTTTAGTGCTGCTTAATGCTGAGAGACTAAGCATGTCCTGGTCTTAAGATTCAGTTCTTGTATACCCAAAAATGTAGCACCATGTATAATGCATCAAGCACACACACATACAGAGTTGTTTGCTTTACTCTTTACTACATTAATTTCAGATTTTCAGTATCACTAATCCTAAATGTCCAATTTAAAAAAGACACCTCACCTCTTCCCATCCCCAAATGGAATTATTTTGCACATTTTGTGACTGGCAAGGGTTTGTTTTTTTTAACCGCTGGGGTAGATATGTTTTCCAGCTTTTTCATGCATTTCTGAAAGCTGAATTTAAATCAAACAACAAGTATCTGAAAGTCCCAGATGAGCCCCTGACTTGGGAGCCAAGGGTTCAGCAAGAACACCAACATAACAAAATTCTCAATACAATAAGAAAAAGTGGCAACATTCATACTAAGGATTGTTATAAGGTTAACACAGATTATAATGAAGAGGAAGTTGTTATTCAGCTCAAAAAAAAAATCTTTCTTTTTTTCTGTTATTTATGGCTCTATTTAGCTGAAGGGATGAAAAAATTTCTTTACCTTGAGGGTGACTGAGCACTGGAACAGGCTGCCCAGAAGGGTTGTGGAGTCCCCTTCTCTGGAGACATTCAAAACCTGGCTGGATGCAATCCTGTGCCACCTGTTCTGGGTGAGCCTGCTTTTCCAGGGGGGTTGGACCAGATGTCCCTTCCAACCCCTGCCATTCTGTGATTCTGATTCTAAGATTCTGTGGATCTGGTTATGAGCTAGAAAAACTTAAAACTTTTCCAGAGAAGGCTTAATTTAAACTCTGCTGGACACTTACTTATGTGATTGTCTGAACTGCCACAAAGCTCTTACGGTACAACAAAAAATATGTCAGATTTAAATAAACCAACAATCCTTGTGCTACATCAAAGGATGGCGAAAGCATACCAGCAAAATAGAAGCTTTCTAAAGTGTCATTTTGGTGTAATGCCTTACCAAAACCACTGTCTTCCCTAAAGCTCTTAATGTTTTTTGACTAAATTTAAGAGCTTCCACTCTCTATTTAATTGCCTTGATGAAATAAGCTCAAAGCAGTTTAGACCTAAGTTTCTTGCCGCAGAGTCACACTGCTGCTCTCAGTTGTCTCCCCCCATGCCACCACAGCAGTACAGCTCTTCTGGAAGTTGATGGAAGTACAATCACTTGTCCAGGCACAGCTCTGTTCAGGGCATTTTGTGAGTGCCTGTGCTTCCCTGTGCCTCCTGATGACAGTTCCTTCTGTTCTCTCGGCTTGAGTCAGCAAAAATAAAATATGAGACAGTCTTGCTTAATGGCCTTGAACTGTCATTAAGAAGTTCTGTACAGATTTTAGTCTTTTGGGGAAAAAAAAGAAAGAAAGAAACCACTTTATAAATCAATACAAACCTGGCAAACATTGTTCCCAGAAGCCATGATTTTAGCAAGATTTTAAAAACCGAATTTCACTGAAGTTCTCCAGTCAGTTGTGTCAATGATCTTCTGTCTCTGACTCCGCTTCCTCCCACCTGCCTGTCACCTCTGCTCTCAGACTTTGTCTCACACAGGACACTTCACTTATTTTTGTGGTTTCAGCTACTGCCTACATTACCAAAAATCTCATTTATCTTTCTACTCCAACTTTGTTACTTCAACCTTTTAGTTTCAAGCGCATCAGCTTTACAGTTGGAAATTATAATCTTCCCCTCAAAAACCTTGTCCTTTTATTATTTTTAAATAATACTGCTTACTGTTGCCTCTCACCCATACTTCTAAACAGCACCTCCATTTTTTTCTTTATTTCTTCCCCTCTGTGTTATCTCATACATTTATCCCAGTTTATCTTTCTAAACTTTATCCAAAACATGCCTACTGCCACAGTCTTGTTCAAGCAGTTTTACCTAATCTTGATTACTACAGGTCCCTCCCATCCACTTCCACCTCTTGCCTTCTTTAATCGAAAGTGAGGAATGGTTGGTTTTGACAGATCAGAAGTCACTCCTTGTCTTTGGTGTCAATACACCTGCTGATTCAAATAGACAATGCTGCATTGGTTAGATTCATTGTTTCTTCATAAGAACTGGAGACTTACCTTAACGCTCAGGTTTCTTTCCAATGGAATTACGCAGCAGCTTAAAAACAATTCACATTTTTTGGTAATTTACAAAAACAGAGAATTACATTGTAGTCCTGGAACCTCTTTAAAGTAGAACCTTCCAGGGTCTAAGCTTGACTTTTAAAATATTTCAGGTATTCATTTCACCATATTATGCAACCAGTCCTTAATGGAAATATTTTTTTGAGCATTTTAATTTTATCTACCTATTTAAAAACAAAATGTGGAGGCAATTGTTGATACAATTTTTCTCCAATGACTGGCCTGTTGCACCTCATTGCCAAACACATCCCATCACAGTTTAGTAATCTCTTAGACAGCTACAGCTGTGCCAGTAAATGCAACTAGTTTCTTAGCTCCCAGGGGCACAGCTTTGAATTGACTAGTGCTAAACAGTGTCCCTCCCACCACAACTAATGTGATGCACATTGCAACATTATTTTTTTTCCTTCTGTCACTAAAATCGAGCTCATTATTAATGTCTTCAAGCTGACACAGAATTTGCTACCAAGTTGTTTCATGTGACACATAAGTATTAAATTCTACAATATTAATATGTGGAAACTGCTTGCTTTTTCACATGTATTTATGCTTATAAATGGTCCTGATGGTTTACTTGCCATTATTCTGAGTCTTACAATTTTCAGAGCTCATTGTCTCAGGAAGCATCTTGGTACACGTGTACCTTTTCCTTGTCATGCCATCTCCCATTATTTTGTAAGTAACCAGAAGCCTAACCCATCACCCTTAGGATTTTGCCATTGCCTGCAACCTTTATGCATGGAAGTAGTGCTGTTTTCAGGTTGCCCCTGAAGACCCTGAGTTCACCCATTCTCTGTGCATAGCACAGAAGGAGGAAGCAATGGAAATGAGAGAGTCCATGTGAAACAAAGGGGCAAAGGTGCATCTGTCAGGGAAGGAAGGAAGGCAATGTCAGAAACCTGTTGGAGGAAGGTGACCAAAGGACTGGTGAACAATGTAAGCGTTTTTGTCAGCTTGTAGAAGAAGAGATGACACTGTTCTCTACGCCAGAGTTTAGGAAAGAATTAACTTAGTCCCCACTTTGGTGAAAAAGAGATAGCAGCTCTTTCACTATGTATTTAAAATACAAATGATAGAATTGAAAATGAAGGGAGTTCACTTGAAGACTAAAAAATTAAAAGGTAATTCATTATTATATTTAAACCCTTTTCCTTTTATTTTTTTTTTGTGGTCCACTGCTTTTCTTCCATGAGTGCACTGAGACTGAATATTTTATGTAATCTAGATTCAGCCAAGAAGTTAATTACCATACTGGCAAATATTTATACACTTGTGCCAAGGCTTTTCCAGGTCAGGTTTTGTGTTATCTTCCCTTGTATCTCTCTGTATACTTATTAGAAATGCACAGAACTCTGTCTGCACTATTCTCTCCTTTTCACTTTATTCCTACATTTGTCCAGAGCATGTAGATGTGGCTGAATAGTCTGTTGATTTGCACTGTCAGTGTGCATTATACTTGATACAGAGTAGATCATATTGACTGAAGTACAAATATAGAACCTATCACTGACTGCTAATTAAACCTGACATCTGTGCTGTTGATTACAAATGTACCAGAATTGAACATTTGCTGAAATTTTTTATTAAATGACATTAAAAAGATAGAGAGGTTATTGTCTCTGTTGCTATCTGAGAATCAGCTCTTCCCATTCTTTTGGAGGACTGTCTATCTGAAACAGATGCCGCCACAGATTTCCAAGGGAGGGGAGCGTGAATGAGAGAAGGAGCATCTGCAGGTGGTTTTGCCTGAATTACTCATCATCTGGAAAAGACAGAGCTGAAATAGCGTGCAAGATAAACACAGTGAAATGTGAAGTACTGAAATGATGGGCAGGACTATATTATTTGTCTCACGAGTGAGTAAGACCAGGCATCGTAATTCATCATAAATGTAACTGGCCGGGAGGGACTTGTTTCATGATTACTTAGGAAAACATTGAGGCTTCTCAAGAGGAGCAAGCATCAGGAGATGGGGGCTGAAGCATTGTGAAATTGCTTTTGTATCTGGCATTCTGAACCCTTTGAAGACTGATGTGGGAAGAACTGGCTCTAAGAAAGGCAAAGTGGATAGTTGCCTATCAGAGCCGACTCCTGGGAGCAACACAATGCTGTTGTCACTGGAGCAGGGATCAGTTGCTTCTAGGAAAGGCAGCAAAATTCTGGCTTTCCCAGGCCCTTCCCCTTAGCTCTGCTCACAGCCTCTGCCTGATCTGTTGGTGTTTGCCACCATGCTGACACACTATATGCCTGCTCTGGTTATGGATTACTCAGTTTAATCTTACACCAAATCTTGTGCTGCTTCCTGAGGAATATTCACAGCACCTCACTGAGCACTCCTACACTCCATGCTGCTCCAGGAACAGTCCTCCAGCTGAATGTATGCCTTCTGTAAGGGAAAAAAAAAAAGAAGTGTTATTATCAACCCCTGCATCCAACACTAAGAAAACTACTTGTTATAGTTTGAAAGGGGCAGGCAAAATTCTTACTGGCTTTTGCTGCCAGGACCCAATGAATAAGGGGTGGAGGTTAGGCCCCTGTTGTGAAAAGGGGTCTGGGTGTCAGGTATCAGGTGTCAGTATTCCACCCATTTCCTGCCAGACTCTATAAAACCAGGAGGATGGGGGGGGACGGGGACGACTTCAGTCTCTCCCCTCTTGGTCTCCCCTCTCTGGCTCTTGGTCTCTTCATCTTTTCTCTCTCCTGCACTCCCTTGCCTGCTGTTCGCCACATGGAACCAGCACAGAGAAAGCCTAGCCTTGTTACCAGCTTCGCCACGTGGTCTGCAGCCTCCAACTGCACCGAGTGCTGGGGTTTGGACTCTTTTCTTCCCATCGGCTTTGCAGTGAAGGACCTTTCAGCAGCCTGTATCGCCGGTCATCGGAGCTCGGGTTGTATATATTTGTATATATGCATTTTCCCTTTCTTCCCACCTGTTACTCTTTCTCCCTGTGCCATTAAATTTGTTATAGTTTTTAATTTCCAACCTGAGCCGGTTCTTCCTTACTCCCCTTCTATCTTTTGGGGGGAGTGATAGAAACAAAACTCTGTCTGGGTTGTGGCTTGCCCTGGCCGTTTGCTAAACCAGCACACTACTGAAGGCAAGACAGTTTGTGGCCGTATGTTGGGAAGACAGAGTAGAGACTAATAAGAAATCTAAAAATCTTTTTTTTTCCCCAAGAGAGAAGAAACTTGTTGGACTGCTGAGTGTGGGATTGTGCAATAATGTCCATAGATAAGAGCCATGCTATCCCCCTAGTGCAGGGATCAAGGACACAAGGACTACTCAGCTTCTCTTACAACCCCTGTGACATGCAAAAGAGCCATATGAGACACAGGAAAATTGTCCTGGTTTGAGCCAGGACAGAACCAATTTTCTTTTTAGTAATTTTACTTTTTAGCTAAGTCTTTTCAAAGTAAATGCATTTTCCAAAATTAACAGCATGTTTTTCAGTCAGTGTCTGCATCTAGGACTGATAACACTTGATGTTTATAATTACTGCTGGAGAATGGTGCGCAGAAACAAGGTCACTGCTTGGTTCTGTTAAACTTCTTATGCACTGGAAACGAAAGGGAAGAAAAGGGATCAGACCTGTAACCCTCCTGTGGGGAGGAGTGGACTGAACAAGTGACCCAAAATTGACCAAACAAACTATTACATTACCTACACATCATACTCAGTATAAAGCTGAGGGATCATGAGGGTCAATTTCTCTTTTTCCATGGCCTCCTCCGTCCGTTTGTCTGCCTTTGATCCTGACCCGTGTGTTCCTGAATCCAGCTCCCATCTGCTGCTGACTCCAGGAGCCCAGTCCAGAACTTTCCCAGGGCTGCGCTGCAGCCTCAGCGGTGATGTGATTGTTATTGGAAGGGAGTGTGATATTGGTTTTGTATATGTTTCATTATTTTAATTTTCATTACTGTTTCATTAAAGCTGTGTAGTTTAGTTTCCAACCCATAAGCCTCTCTCCTTTATTCTCTTTCCTTTCCCTTCCAGGGAAGGGAGAGGGGTTAATAGAGAGCATCTGTCATTCGTTTAATTCCCGGCCCAGTGTTAAACCTTGACAGATTTACTGGCGCCCAACGTGGTGCTTGAGCTCCTTAGCTCTTCAAATGTTAGGCATGTATGCATGCATGTGCATGTGGATACACACAGACTATTGAAAATGAAAATCCAGTAGTATCAACATGGAAGTTGTACGATTCAAGCATTCTTTTCTTGTATTGCCCCTCCATGAGAAGTGTTTGCCATGTCACTGTGAAATATGGTCCTTTTTCAGTCTTTACATTGTTAATGTACACAGAGATACATAACAAGACACATTAACACATATATGTATGCATATGACTGTATCTGTGCATGCCACTGGTAGGCCTACATATATATATATGTATAAATATATATAAGAAAAGTATTAACAGAGTAAAAGGCTTTTATTGCTTGTTCACTTTACAGTCTGTGGAGTTAGTATAATAAAATTACTGTACTGTGTAAAGGCACACAAACCTTACGCTTTCAGCAAAAATATCTTGACAAAACAAAAGCACATTGGTAAAGTCTTGCAGCTCATGTTCTTACTTTCCAGTCACTAAGGTGTGCTTCAGAATAGAGTCATGACATTAGAACAAGGCATGGCAGTGACTGGAGTCCAGGCTAATAAATCCTGCTGGGATAGTTAGCACAACCTCTCTACTATTGCCTTAAGAGACATTAAGCCGAAGGAGAGTACAAGGAGGAAAACAGAAGTGGAAAGTACCAGACAGACAAAGATGAAGTCTAGGGACTGGGAAAGTGGAGAAGGTGGCTGCAGGGAGTTCTGGCTGCAAAAATGTTGGGAACAGCAAACTCTTATTCTGTAACACAATCTAACGGTCCCAGCTGGCCTCAACCCTGGTGGAAAGGCTTTGTTTAAGAACTATAAAATCTTCATTTTTCATAAGCTATGAGTGTAGTAGGAAGAGGGAGAATTTGTCTGATCTGAATTACATGTCTTTGTTCACACTGTATTCCTTACTGAAACTAGGGAACAATATGAGAGCCCTCCTGTGGCCAGCTGAACACCTGTAAATTCCCTTGGTTGCAGATAAAGACAAGACAGCCCACTAGGTAATGTGTCTTTCTTTCTCCCGACATGGAGTAATGTGGAATTCTGTGCTCCAACTGGGTATTTTTGCCAGATTCCTTTGCAGAGGTGTAGATACTGCACAAACTACCCAGCAGGATCCTTGTTAACAGTCTCCCATTTCTACACAACTTCAACTCCACCAGACTAACCCTCATTCACAATGACTCGGTTTTAAATCAATATCAGACCAAAAGAATTCAGTAATGTAAGAAGAGCTGAGAGCTCACACTTTCAATATCAGTAATCTTTTCAGTAAAGTATTTCCATTTGCTGCAGATGCAGACAAAAATTAGAAAAAGAACCACTGATCATATGAGGAGTGTGAACCAGAATAATCCTTTTTAAGCTAAGAAATTTGACATCAATTTAGCCCCTTCATAACTAGGAAAATGCTTTGCCATGAAATATTTTTTCATTTATACTGTTAAATTTGAGAACATACTGAGAAGCAAGCAACGACTTAGCTCCTCCTAACAAATCTGCTCTGAGTTTAGCACTAAGAACCAAGTGTGTGTCCTATGCAGTGTAATGCATTACATTACTGAGCTCTTTAAATGGGTCTGGATAGCTGAATACTTCAGAAGAGTTGTCAAAGATCATTTACACAATATTTCCGATATTCTCATTAGCATGAGTAAAAGTGCAGGAAGAGACAGCAGTTTTTAAACCTTTCGGTGTGACATTAATCAGTGTTGCCTACCCTACTGTCACCAGTTTTTCATGATTTGTAAGTCAAAGCAAAATGCTGTTCCATAACCTGTATCTGTGGTTTCTCCAACATTATCCAAAAAACCTAAATAGTTGCTCCCTGAAATTTTTCAGTTTCATTAGTCTTCTAGACTTGCATTTAGCTGTCCTTGCTCTCCTTTTCAGGCATATGCAACATGTGACAAACTCTGGCTCAGCACAAGAAGTTTAATGCTTGAATTAAAACCCTCTGCAAACCCAAACGGGTCTGAGCGGGGGCCTCTGCTGGCAGTACAGCCAGTTGATCAGTAGATGGTGGTGCTGCACTGTCACCTGATGCAGTGGCCAAGGACAGTACCTAGCTGTTAAACCATTTTTATAGTAGGGAAGATGAGTAACAGTCTTGGAGATGACTGTGTTTTTAATATATTAGAACATTAAGAAATGGGAAATGCTAAGCATCTTTCTCTTTTGAATGATGGAAAACTTGGGGGTTTTTTCCTAGAGTTTCAGGAAACTTCTAAACTTCCTTTTCCAGCATACTGTACTTTTATTCTGTGAGAAGAAAGTCCTTTAGCTTTTGCTGTTTTCATATAATCAAAATGAAAGAAGCAAGGAGGAATATTTTAAAGAGTGGGAAGATACCTAATGCAGTTGTCAAACTGCAGAAATCCTGCCCACGTGGTTATTTGCCACTTCTCCTGCTGCAATGACTTTGTCACAGTGGCATCTATCTGGAGGTGAAGAAGGGAGTGAAGAACATGGTTTCAGTCTCCTCCTCCCAGGCAGGCAGGATGGAGAGGAGGAGCTCTGGGGACATCCTTCACCTGTTACAGCAGCTAGCTCATGTATGGGATTCTGGCATGCCTTTATCTGAGAGGCTTGATCTATTTTCATTGCTGTGGGTATTTCAGAGCTTCTTCCTAGGGATATATATGGCATTATGCATCTGGGGCCAGTGTGTCGTGACGATGGACTGTATTGATCTTGGGGCCTCTACTGAGTGGAAGAAGTGAGGTCTTGGCCCAGGACCACAAATGAGTGGATTAGAGCTGCCTTTCTGGGCAGTACAGGCACTGAAGCTTTACAGCAGGGCCTCTGATGGGAGTGACATCTCAAATATTGTAGACCAGGGGCCACATAGCAGGGGTAGATCAGGTTTCCAGTTAAACATGTTTGCCACCCACTGGCCAGGCTGCAGATTTGCCTATTGCTGTAATGGGAATCTGCAGCTTGTAGTTAAAAGTATTTATATATGCTGGATGATTAGGATGTGGAAAGCACAGTTTAACAGTAGACTTTGAATATTTCTAGGTTTTTGTTTACAATTTCAAATGTAATGACACCAGAACTGCACAGTGACAGGACCAAAATAATACCTTGAATTTGGGGTTCACATTTGCCATCAAAATCAGTGCTTTTTTGGTGCCTAGGTCACACTAAGAAAAGGGGGAGAGAGAGGGGCTGCCTAGATGACAGATTACGTGCACGAACACTCAGAGCTAAAAGAGCAACATCATTTGGGCTGTGCAAAAAACTGATTATGGAGGTAAAAACAGATGGAAGTCAAAGTGAACTAGTAGTTGAGAACAGGGCAACGAAGCTGATCCAAACTATTCTTTTTCCTCAAGCATCTGCTGTCAGAAGAAGAATCTGCTGTCAGAAAAGAGAACTGAAGGGGGAAGTCCAGAGGGCTTGGCTGAAAGCGTCTTCCCAAAGTATTCGTTCCTATTCAGTTTTGTTTTCAGTCCCATCCTCACCCAGAAACAGAACTGCATTGTGAACGTGGATGAGTTTTGGCCTCATCTCAAAAGCACTAGTAAAAGTTGGGCTGTGAAACAGAGGAAAAATGTGCCCCAAGGCTAGCAGGCCAGAAACAAGAAATGACCTTTTCAAATGTTCCCACCATGAGTGAGATTATTTTTTCCCCTTTCCTCCCTCCCTACTTCACTGTAATTTTTCTATCACCTAGAAAATATAAGAAATGCTTGTTTAAAGATGTAATATAAAAAGTAATTCCCATGCTGCTCCTTTTGGATTTGAAAGCTGGTAAGAATTTATTGCTCAGTAAGTTAAACTTGATAATATGACATTTCTGAGGGCAATGGCTATGTAAATGCATCTTTATACTGTCTCTGGGGTGCCACTGCAAACAAAAAACAAAATCCCCACAGGGTAATGATATCACCTTTATATGACTGAATACAGAAAATGGAAAACCATAAAAATAATCTTTTATGAACAGTTTCTCCTTTATTTGGTCCTGGAAAAATGTGTTTTGCTTCAAAAGGAAACAAAGCAGTGAAAGAGTGAGAAATTTAAGTAATTTTTCATGATACCCTCAAATATTAAAAAGAGAATACAATAAAATACAAAGGAATTCAGAAACTCATCTCTGATTGCCCAGATGCAATTGATTTTGCACTATGAAGATGTCAGTGCAGAAACATTATCTGTCAGAAAAAAAAATCAAGTCTTAAGATAAAATTAATATCTTAGAGAAAAGTCATACCACAGCTTGTAGTGTAAGGCTTAGTCATTAGTGAAGTTATTTAATATAGCTGTTTCATCATGCAGCATAATTAAAGTGATAAGTTAACCATAGTTGTGGCAGTTCCTCCTTGATTAATGTATACTATTATTATAGTCTGGTGGTTTTCAATCTTAAAGTCATGAACTCTGGGTAAATTGGGCCTAGAACCTCCGTATGGAGTCACAAGGTTTAACATGCAAATAGAATTTCAAACCCTACAGAGACTGAAGAAAATCTACCTGTCTGAACTTAAATATCTCTGGTAACTAGACGGAGCAAACTAAGCAATATGAAAGTCATGAATATTGCAGAAGGATAATAAATACATATTTGATGTATATATACACATATATATTTGATGTAGTCTGAATGTTAGCCATCACACCTATCCATTTAACATGAAATCTATTTTTCTTGGGCATATGCATGACAAAGGATTCAGGGACAAAGTACTACCTAAAGAAAAATATCATCAACATTGCAATAAAAAATACCAAGCTCCCTCTGTTCCTTGCCATGTTAAAAGGCACAATACTGCACTCCCTGTTCTTGTAGATGATGCCTATCTGTAAAGAAAGGCAGACAATAAAAGCCAGAATTTGGTCTTTAATTTTGACTTGAGTTTAGGAATTTATTTTGTGCAGACTATTCCCTAACTGAGAATGTTTCAAAGAAAGCAACACTGAGTATTAAAGGTAAGTTTTGTACTTTCCAAGACACACTATGGGAACTTTCCTGTTGCCTGAAGAGCTAATGAATTTTTCAAGACAATATTTCAAAATGGCCACTCAGCTGATTACCTCTTTCTGCTGCTGTTTATAGACTTATAAACAGTACTGGGAAGAATTCCAGTACTGGGAAAGACTCTGCCAGGTTGCTTCTGCCTTAGGCTACACTCAGTCTCCGCATCCTCAGCCATCCCTGGTGATCAGGACCCCACGTCCCAGTTCACTCCCCAGGCAATCTGATTTCAATGCTTCACTGCCCTGCTTGTTCAGAAACACTTTCTAATATCTAACCTAAATCTCCCTCAGTGACATATAAGCCTCTTATTTTTTGTCCTATCCAACATGAACATGACAGATTACTTCCTTCTTCTTTGCAGCAGCAACTTTTTACATGTTTGAAGCTTATTGCTGTCTCTCTCCTCAGTCTTCTCTTCTTTCAGCTGTCAATCTTTCCAGACAGCTAATCATCTTTACTGCCCTCCTTTGGACCCTTTCCAGCTCATCCACATTTTTTTCAAAGTAACTGGAGTTGCCAGACATCCCGTATAATGTGGGATTTCACATGTTTAAGCCTCAAATCTCACATGCCTTATTAAAAACATGTGATATATTGCCTGCTCTTGTATTTACTCTTTATTTTAATAGGGAACATGGGTTTTGAGGTTGAAACATAGAAAAACCTGCAGCTGCTTTCCTGACCCATTCTTCAGAGCTGCCTTTGGCAGGACAGAGCCACGACTTGGATGTGGCTGTGACAGAAGTGAAAGCCAGAGCACCCCTAAAGGAGCTGAAGAGGTCTGAAAGGCAGCACACACAGGAAAAGGTGTATTGGTCTTTTAAAATTCAGAACCCAACAACTCTCATGTGCTGCCCTACATCTTATGTAATCCTCCTGCCAAGGACTCACCAGCATAAGAGATGAAATATTCCTACATATTGTAGGCAATGCTTTTGTTTACATGGCTCAGGAGGTGACATTTTAGGTCCATGACTTACGTTCTACTTGGGATTCTCTATGCTGTCTCCTCTGCAAAATGCTATCTGGGCAGTCATGCTCTGTCCTGCATTTGTTCAGTTTCTTATACCTGGTTACCTAAGTACTTTATCTTTACCGAACTTCATATTTTTCTTATCAAAACACTTTTTTAATTTGTCCAGATCATTCTGACCTTTGGTCCTATCCTCCATTACTCTTTCCATTTCTCCCAACCTAGTGTCACCTGTGAATTTAATAAGCCTACTCTCCTTTGAAGCATATAAATTATTACAAAAAACCCCACAAAACTAGAACCGGACCTTGGGCAGACCTTTGAACTGTACCTGATGTATCTTCAATTTCAACAGAAAATCATCTGGTTTGTTATTTGGAGCAAGTCAGGAGCAGAAGAGACTCTCCTGCACAGACACCATTTCCATAGATACAATGTGACAGAGATACCAGTTCGCTTCTTCCACTTCCAGATGTATGGAATTACTGTGTTGCTTGTAGAAGACTGGACAGGCCCCCTGATTCTCCTCAGCCCTCTCCACTGCAGCAGAAGCACTGTTTCATAGACATGAGTGCAGATGTAGCTAGAGCAGAAGATCAGATCGACCCAAAGGAAGAACCGTCTTCTCTGA
Organism: Aegotheles bennettii; assembly: GCA_013398125.1. Taxonomy (NCBI): domain Eukaryota; kingdom Metazoa; phylum Chordata; class Aves; order Caprimulgiformes; family Aegothelidae; genus Aegotheles; species Aegotheles bennettii. The sequence goes on along the minus strand of VZRW01008124.1, from coordinate 26,280 downwards.
GAGCTGAGAAAGCCCTAGCACTAAGACTGTCCTCTGCAAAATATCTGCTACCACAAAGAGGAATGGTTTGCCTGGGGGTCCCTAGGCACCTTGATAATACAAGAGATAAATTATAATTGCCTGTAAGATCTGTGACATTCAACAGCAACTGTGTCCAACACTTCTGAAAATTTAAACCATGTTTTGCTCTTACTGGCAGACTCCAGCAGCATGACAAGCATTTCCTTCAACATCATCAAAAGGCCTGGGATCTCTCGCTTTACAAACAATTTTAGAGGAATCTTTTCATAACTTTCTATGAACGTGTATGAATCTTTCCAATCCAGGGTCCACCAGAGGAATGGGACTTGACATTTGGGAAAGATTTGAGCCTAACTCACTTGAGGTTTTTTCCCCAGTACTTGACTGATGACATTTCAGCGTAAAAGGAGGCTTCGCAGCTGGTGCAGCTGTCCTTTCCGCTCTTGACAAGGAGACCTTGCAGGCAGTGGCAAATTCTGCCATTCCACAAGGTGAAAAAGATACTGATCATCCTTACCAAGTCTGGACATCTTGGCAGGACCAGGAATTACTCCTAGGTAATTCAGTCCCAATGCCAAGCTTCTGATGACCAAAGTAGGTGGAAAAGAGGGAAGAAAGGCAACTCAAACTAAGTTTTGAAGTTAATCTCACTCACTTCTACTATTTCCAACTTCATTTCTAACTTTTAATCCAATCATGATTGGATTACAGACCATTAAAAAAAACCTTCTTGTTGAAAATGGAAAGGGTAGCTTATACCATCCACCAGCCATCAGCAAGAACAGAGGTGGCTGGAAAGATGAAATGTATAGCCTGTGCTGATAGAACGTGGGCTCACAGGATTTATATGCACTCAGGGACCACTTACAGGACTGTTCTGTGCTTGTGTGGCCAGACATGTGAACATCATGAGGTAGTTTTTCCTTGCAATGATGCAGGGAGGTAACAATTCCCACATTTTTCTCTCAGAGGGAAGGTAGCTTGAAGAGCAGGAAGGCTGAGGATTGGGACCTCTAGTTTCTCTAAGGTGATATTAAAAGATTCTTTAACTCCAGACGCTTTGTATTACTAAGCTCCTTAAAGATTTATGACCTTTATGATGATCATTTTCCCCTGTGAAATCTCCCTTCTGCTGAAGTATTAACAGGAAGAAAATGTCTTCCTTTTTTCCCCTCTAGTCAGCAAAGCTTATCCTGTGAGGATTTCTGACTGAAAGGGGGAGATTAGTGTTTCAGGAACATACCTTAACTCACTTTAGAAGCATTTGCTGGACTTCCTGCCATGCATCCTGTCCAGCTGGCTGGGCAGCCACTGCCCTGCCTGCCTGTGCATGGCTCTGCAGCTTTATTTTGTGGGAAGGGATTGGGAAAAAAAATCCACAAACAAGCTTTGAGATGCTTTACATCATAAAATCCCACTTGGGGTGTGATTGTTTTTGACTAAAGGAGGGAGCTTCACTTAACAGGATTAAGGAAATTTCCAGCTGCTTAGAGCCTCCTTTTCTCTGCCTCCCATTGACAGGGAAAAAAAGCTTAATCATCGTAATTGTATTGTGGGATAATGCATCCAGGGCTATCGACTCAGTGCCCAAGGGTAGCCTTATGGCTACCACTGTCTGAACTGTACAGAGGATCGTCAGCTGCCCTCAGGGGTTTTTACCAAGACCTATTTCTCACCAAGACAGAGAATATTTATTTTGGTCCTTAGATGCACCTTGGCATTTGCCTGAAATGAACAGCTCCTTTTTTATGAAATACTGTCCTGCTGAGGGTGTTCGGAAAAGAATGCAAATCTCTTTTTGTTGAACATTAGCCTTTTCACAGAAAATCACTTCAAACTCATTGCCTTTCCCACTTCTTTTCATTTTGGAGTGTGTTTCACTGTGATAGTGATGGATCTGCATAATGGGATCACAAAACTATTTTGTTAGTACAAAGTACACTGTAGAAAGAGGGAGAAACAAAGCAACCCAGTTTACAAATAATAAAAAATCCACAGCACCACACAAACTATTTACATTCTGTTTTTGAGATTAGTACAGTATGTTTCAGAGAGTCAGGCACCTTTACTCTTTCACCCCACCCTCCAAGTTTATCTGCCTTCATAGATTTGTTTCCCTGAAATATTTAGAGGGAGTATTAAAAAAGGGCTACTAGCCTATTTTGAGATTGAGAACTACATGACCAGTATGCTGTTATTGGGCTTTTTCGGCATAATCTATAGATTTACGTTTGGCATTTGTGTTTGTTAGTATAATTGTAATCTATAGTAAGCTCATTATTAGAAAAACAGCCCTATCCATAGCGGCTTCTAAAATAGAACAGGTCATAAATAAATTACGTACTATTTTAAAAAGCAGATCAGTACTTAATTATCTGTCAATATATATGTAGTTATACGTTAAGGTTATTTGCTGTTTAACACTATCATTGAAGTTTTGTGAGGAAAAATGTAAAACATTCTGTGCCCTAAGGAGCTTGTGAAAGGTTGCATCAAAGGCAAAAGATGCGAGCGTTCATTACTATGCCTTATACAGTTCGAGGCAGAGGAAATTTGTTTGACATTCTACCTACTTAGAACTTTTCTACTTTATATTCTACTGTTCAAAACCTGTTTTACCTTTTAATTTCTCTATCAGAGTCTGTGGTGCAGGCACATCTAAATGACAGTCTGTCCTCACGGAGGAGTAGGACCAGTAATTGCTGATCATCCAGCAGGATGCTAACATGGCGTCTGGTGTGGGTGGGCACTGGGGCCCTCACTGGAGCTGCTCACTCTGCATTTGAACCACCTCCAACATGGAGTCTTCTGTGCCCTCTCACCTCTCCTTCCTCCATATAAATACTTGTGATTTCTGTGTATGTGTAATCTTTGATGTTTAATTCAATTTATGAGAAGATTAAAGAAACAGCGTGGTTTTATTGAGTACATCAGATATTTTTTTTCAAGATGGACTTTCAGAAAACTGGATAAATTGCACTTTTGCTTTACACATTTTTAATGGAAACTTTTATATTTTCAAAGGAAAAATAAAACTTTCACAGAAACTGTTTTTCAACGAAGTGAGGTATTTTCTTCTGAGTAAGTTTTCAATTTTTCCTGAAGAGTACAAAATGTTTGCCTGAGAAATACCAAGAAAGTTGAAATTAATATTCTTTGATTTTGCTGCAAGACTTGCAGGAAGCCTCAGGGATTTCTGTTAGGAGCTCTGACACTTCAATTGCATCATTTTTACGTAAATGAAGTTCTTGTTAAATGTTAAGTAAGGTTAAATCATGCTCTGCAGAGATTGCTAGGCAGCTTGACTTAAAATTACTCTCTCCTCTCGATTACCTGATTTTCTTATGAATTCATCATTTCACTACCTCTCCAGTTGCCATAGAGCTTAAACAGCTAATTTAAATGAGCCCAGATTCCCAAATAAAACAAAAACTGCAGCAAAACAGAACAGTAACATGAGGAGAAAAGGTACTGAAAGGTACCAGTAGACATAAAAATTTCATAGTGTGTTCTTCAGAGTGTGTCCTACTCGCACATCATTCTTTGAGTTAATCAATGCCATATGAATACCAAGAAGAAACAACCAACCTCCACACTTCCTAAAAAAGAAATATATAATATTGTGTTACATTTCATTAATTTCATTAGTATGTTACATTTCACTGTTATCTCTTCACTGTCTGTTTCACCGTTTTCTCTTTCACCCATAAGCCTGCCATAGGGGTCACAGGGCTCGAAAGAACAGTTTGAATGCTGCATGAATCACTCGGGGAGACTGAGAGACTTCATCTTCCTGCTGGCCTGGTTCCTCAGTGCCTACATCACTTCAGCACATTTGTAATCCAAGTACCTCCCAAGTGCTTTGATATGAGACTTGGCAAAATCCCATTTTTGGTCTCTCCAAAGTCCTACACAGATTTTATGCTTTCCAAATGAAAAGTTTTGTTCTTTACTTCTCACTAATGACTCTTGGCCAACAGGAAAATGTGCATCTGAACAATGTAGGTTATGTCCATACGGACAGGTTGAAAATTTCATTAGATTTTGGACAATACCATATCTAAAATGTTCAGTTTCTATACTGCAGGAGGCTCACGCCCAGTCTCCTCAGAACACAAGGAGAGAAAAGATGCAACAGTAGCCTTTCATGTAGAAATTTATTTGGCAAATACACAAGCCTGCTGCAGCATCCCTTGAAAGCCTGAACAAATTTAAACTTGTCTCACACAGAGCTCCTTTCAGATGTTATTTTCTCTCCTAAATACCATGTTGAAATTCTACTTTTAGCAACTTTATGTAAGTTGCATTACATTTTCGAAATGGAAAAAAAGATCTTCGTGAATAAATAAATCTTGAGAATTAGAGCTACAGGGCAACAGACACAGGCATTGCACCACTCAAAAGTTTTTTAAAAAATTGTGTTTGAGATTAATAAACCCAGCATCACCTGTGAGCCAGATCAGTAAGAGAGTACGCTGTCCTGCCAAACTTGAGAGAAAGCTTGTATTTCCAAGAGTTCATAACTCAGTTGTAAAATGTGAACAACTGTTTTCCAGACTTCTTTTTGCTATACAAGATTCAGCCCAGAAATCCATTTATTTCATCAAATATGGTTCAGGTTAAGGGGAAAAAAACCCCTTTAAGCATATTTGCAGCATTTTTTTATAATGCTGCAGTTCTACCAGGGTGGGAACCATTGTAAGCCATAGAATACAAATAGTTATTTTTATTTGTACAAATTGAATAAGCAATGTTAATTATATGAGCACCTAGTTCTGTGTAATACTTTTCAAGTATATTTCAAGAAGTCAGATGTCATACCTCATGTTAAGTAGATGAACACCTAGTTCTGTGTAGTACTTTCTACCAGCAGGTTTCAAGAAGAAATACTATTGAGTACTTCATACAGCAATGTGCCATGTGTGAAACTGCCTTTTGTTGCAATCTCCTAGGAAAAACTTACAAAAAATAATTAAGTTCCTAAAAAAAGAAATAAATAGTAGTGGTCTGATTCCTTATTACAATATAAAGCCGAAACGTCAATCTTCAGTCACCTCTGTGAGCTTATTCATACCCCAGCCCAGGCATGCCTGTGACAGTAATGTAAGAACATCTATCTGTACAGAGCGTACAATTATTACCCATTATGAAAACAGCACTAGAACAAAGATATAATTAATTACAGTAAATTTAGCACCATGAATTGAAGGACTTGACTCCCATTAACAAACAGGGGAGGGAAACTCAGCAGGCAGATAACATCTTTTATAGCCAGGGATCATATAAATGCCTATTTCACACTTATTTAATCTTGCAAAAGCACTGTCAGGAAAAAAATTGTTGTTCCTGAAAAGCAGTTTGAAGGCATTTAGACACTCCCCCACAGAGTCTGTGTTCAAGAGAGCCCTGAGCACTCGGCCAGTCCCTGATCCAAGCGGCAGAACAGCTGGGACAGGTCGAGCCCTAAGTGCCCCCATGAGCAGATGCACACCAGTGGTGGCAGGGGTGCCAGCCTCACCCCTTTGGCTGCGTGCTCAGGTAAGGATGCATCGGCTCCCCCGCTCTGCACCGCGACCAACCGGCACGTGGTGTGCACCAGGGACTGCCAGGGGTGAAGGGAGCCAGGTGGGCAAGGAAAGGGGTGCAGGGCCACACAGTGTTTAAAACCTCCAATAAGGCTCTGCAGTGAAAAACACTGCAGTGTGTGATTATTGGTGTGTTGCTGTCCTCTGGAGATACCAGCAGCCACCAGAGTGTGTACCTGAAAATGAGACCACTGTACTTGGGGCCAACAGTGTTATAATGTCTTCCTCTTAACTTCACAAGTATGCAGCAAGACTAAGCAGAAAACACATCACTGGAAAAACAGCAATGGCTTTGAGATGGAAGTGTAATAAACACAAACCAGAAAAAAGCCCACCCTACCATGACTAAAAACCCAACCATTCAAAACTTCCAGTGTGAAAAGAACTGATATATGACTGATCAGCAACTGCCCCAGGTAAGTTGGAGGCTAGATGTTGAGGTTTAAACACTAGGAATACAGCTAGAAAATATTACAAAAGCAGTGTTTATCCAGGACTCCCTCTGAACCACAGGCTGTATTGCAGAAAGCAGAGCAGGAAATACTCCCTCAGATGGAAAGGTTTGTTACATTCCTTAAAATATTGACATCTAGTGCTGAACTCTTTTTTCTCTAATAAGGTACAGGTGATGAGAACAGCACAGCCATGAGGCAGGTCCTCTGCACTCTCTCTGCAACACTACTGTCAGGGAATCGTTGAGAAACAGGTAACTGCTGAGCCCTTGGTCCAAGACTGAGCAATTGGTTCTGAGGGTACTGGTAATGTCTGGAGTAGGCAGCAGTACTCTAGTTTCATACAGTCATTTCTTTCATAGCCTGCAGGTGGGAAAACTTCAGTTTAAATCTTACTGATAACATAAAATAGAAAAAAGCTATTGACTTTATTGATTTTTTAGCATGCAAGACATTTTTACGAACAATTTGCAGCCTGTCCTTTACCTTCTCCGATAGCTGTATTTTTATTTTGCTTGTTAAAGAATATAATTTAGGTGCAAATTGTCTCAGTTAATTCCTCTCTGATACTATTAACTTCTTCTTACTTAAATCTGTAATGTATATTGATGATAACCACCACCAGCTGCAGAGTTCTGCAATGTACTCTGCAGTTACTAGAGATACACCAACAGTTCTCCCAAGTATTGCAAGTCACATAAGCACCCAGGTTAGCTGCTAGCCTTATGTGGAACTGGAACCTGGGCAGCGGGGATGTTGTCACAGGTTCTAAGTGTTTGTTAAAAATGACAGAAGGAAACAAGACGTGGAAAAAAAGATGCCAAGTCAGAAAACTAAAATCTAAACCCAACAATTGATATTAGTCCCCTGAGACTTTAAGCCCATTATTTCATCTGGCAGTTTTGCCAGGATAGCAGTTAAAAGTTGGTGTGAGCGTGCACTAACAAAGCACGGATCTGGAAATACCGCTACGTAAGGGTCTCAGCGCTCACCCCAGGCAGTGCCAGGGTGACCCTGGTAAATGGTTGTGGCTTTAGAAATGACACTGCCCTCCTGATCTTTCAGCCATGACCCGCTTGCATAACCAGAAGGACCACCAGCAATACCAGTTCCTGGCCGGGGAAGTGCATCGGCCAGACCAAAACTTCTGACAAGTACTGCTGGTGATTAGAGTGGGAGAGCTGTGCCCTGGCAGCCCCTGTGGAATGGGCCTTCACGCTGCTCTGTGTCTTCACAGGGCTGAACAACGATCAGCCTCTCACTCCACAAACATTTACATGGACGTTTTATGATTCAGACATAGTGCCTCCAAGAACCTGTCATATGGTGGTCATGGAAATGAGAAGATGAATCTAAAAGCCTGTTTCTTCATGAAGTACTTAAAATCATGTCCTGTGCCCTACAGCTGCTTTCAAATACTCCCAGGTAAAGTAAAAAATGCGCAGCAAAACCAAACTGGGTATGCACAATCACCTGTAGTTCCTTCAGGCAAGGCCACCTCCGAGAAGCAAGAATAATAGTCTAAGAAGTCTAAGAAATGTTTAAGAGACTTTTTTCCAGCCAACATACACAAATCTACAGTTACTTTGCTCCCAGGGGGCAGTTTTCCTGTACAACACCATGAACGTTGTTGCTTAATTTGGTCTGAACTTTGGCATATGTTTAACACTGCTTTCCGATGTCACTGTTCATCTGAGGCTATTATAAAACATTACTTCTAGCTTGTTTCATCCCCTAATTACATTCACACACTTTTGACAGCACAGTTTTTTACATTTCAGGAGCCAGCATCCTGCTAAACTAGCCTGACAATCCAGTACAATCCTTCCCATCCTAACAGTCTGAATCTCTTTCTGCAGGGTTTCACAGGGGTTGTTGTTCAAGGGTTGCAGCCCTTGCAATTCTTTTCTAGGCACTGTTCTTTCTAGGCACCTTCTCATCTAGGCACTGTTATAAAATCAGATTCATGCACATATAATCAAGGTTTTTTTGCTTGGCTTTGCTGCAGTTTCTGTCCTGTAGCAGAGATAGCATTTCTACTTCTGACAGCTTTCAGAAGTTTGTACCTTGTTTGAAAGCCACGCAGATTGATAAGAAGTAGCTGCTGTAGTTGCTGAGAGTGTTTGCAATGCCCCCTGTGGCAATGGCAACAGTCAGCTTCATGGAATGATATGCTTTCCTATAAAGACGTGACAATTTTATATTCATAGACCAACCTCTACTTATTTGAATTAACTCCTGATAACATGTCTGGCACATGTACTGTTAATACCCAGTTTTCACTCTACTGCTGTAGTAGGTCTGTGTTGAAGTGGTTTATTGGAGGCTACTTCAGACAATCTGGGTTTGCCCTTACCATTGCTGGCAAATCCCACTAATTCTGTCAAGCACCAGTCTCAGATTTTCCACAGTTACTGTCATTTTGACACTTCACATCATCCCGCTTGTTTCAAGAGGCTCACCTTGAGTTTAAACACAAATTAATTGGCAAAGTTCTTACTACCCTCAGGAGCTCTGTCTTAGGACCTTGGTGGTTCGATTAATCAGGCAGCTAATACCAAGCAAGTCTCAAGATAAAGATGAACAGATGGGACCCCAGGGGAAAAGGGGAAATCTGCGCAGGAAAGACTACAGCAGAGGCCACAGCGGGCTGGAGAAAGGGCTCCTGGTTGTAGGCTGCCTGCAGCTCCTGGAGCCCTGGCTTTCTGTGCTTGTCGAACTGCAGCTGCTGATACTGTCAACAGGGCAGAAAAAGGAGGAGCTGCGAGAGGGAGGAAAGGGAGAAGGGCTTTGTAGGACCTCCTGACGTGACCCCACACTTTCGCAGTGTAAATTTTTTTCTCCCTCTCCCTTGCCATACTTCACCCATAAAAAACTTGATCCATGCAGGTGAAGTGAATTTCACTTTTAAGGCTTGAGAGTTGTTTCATTTTCAAACTCTCAGGGTTTACGGCGAGGGAGCAAGAAATGAGCTGAGATGTCATGGGTGTGGTTTTACATGTGTGGGGTTTTGGGGCACTCAGGCACAAGAGCTTGGTTTTTAACATTGCTGAAAGAAGTCCAGACTGAGGATTGCAAACTATCAGATGAATATCATAAAATGAAATGCAATCTTTGCAGGAGGTGTTTTGCCTGTGTTAAATTCCACATCTGATGGTCGTAATAGAATCCTTTTAAGTCTGAAAAATTCAATGTTCATGTTATTTTGTGTTTAAATACAAAACATTAATTAAAAACCTATTTTAAAGCCTGTCATTTATTGATTCATGTCTTACAGAATAAGCTATGAATCCTCAGCACGTAGAGTGACTAAACAGAGAAACTGTAATTTCCTATGTAGTTAAAATTTTTCCTGAGACCTTATTGCTTATATAATATAGTTTGGTCATCTAATTATTACATTTCCAAAAGAATGTGCTGTTCCAATAACTGAGTTCTTTATTGGATATTTCTCTTGCAAAGCAATTCAGAGCTTTCCATTCTATTTTTTTCCTCTACAACACACAACTGCACAGATTGGACATATAATTGGACATATTCATGCTTTAGCAAATACAAAATGTGGATTTTAGTTTTTCTTCAAGAAACGAGTGATTCTTTTTATAATTTAAAATATGCTAAACATATTTTGTAGACAAGTTCACAGCTGACCTAGAAAGGCCTGAAAAAAGACCTGTAGCCCTTCATGACAGCATTATGCTTTGGGGACCCTGTGGGAGGCTGGGGAACAAGAAGACCTAGTTGGGCTCAAGACCATGGGCTACTGAGACCACGTGGCTGCTCAGACAGACTTTGCTCCCAGCTGGGCCACAGCACTACCAAGTCTGTGAATGGCTCTTTGACATAGGAAGCCTACCAGCAGTACAAGAAGAGCTTGGGTTTGGTAGCTATTATATGATCTGAGGCTAGACCAGAAGAGATAGATATGTGAAGGATATCAATCCCTGACCGTGGAATTTGCTGGCGTGCTCCAACATGAGCTTCAGTTTTCCTTCTTGCAAAAAACATGGGGTGTGGCAGGAAGAAGAGGACTGGTAGGACATACATCCACGGCTCACACTGGTAAGACACTTACCAGTCTGGATGCAGGCATTTTTTTAAGAATGATTGTTCAGATGTTGCCTAAGAACAGAGCCCTGCTGTCTCTTTCAAATTCTTCATTTTCCTCTGCATTAACAAATTTCAATCAGTCCTTGAAAATCCATGCTGGAGTCTTAGACCCCAAGCCCTCCTGGCCACAGCTTACATGGGAGGGCCACTGCTCTCTGGCTTACCTACTCCTTATCTAGAGGGAAGTTGTCCTGACAGCTCTCTGCTTAATAAAAACATGCCATGTATCGCACATCATAAAAATGAAATAGAGGGATGTCAGACAGCAAATATAAACACCCCCACAGACCTCCTGCCACTGTACAACAATTGATGCGGTTGGAGCTAGACTGGCATACTGTGCCTGATAATGCTTCCACCAGCTTACCAGCACCTACAGTTTCTTTGGCTGTCTGTGGAACAAACCCAGCTCTAGTTCAACTTTAGTAGGTGACTTTATTTGAGCCCTGATCTTAAAAACTCTCAGATGTGGCCAGCTCTCCCTCACTGAGCAGAAAACTGTGTTCAGCTGTATCAGAACAGCCAAAACTGAGCTCAATTTAAGTGTGGCTTTTTGTAGAATAGTCCCAAAAGAAAATGTCTACCTTATTTTTTCCCTCCTGAAATGTCTCATATAAAATACTATGAAAGGTCTAGGCAACAAAAATCCTTCTTAGACAAATAAGCCAATACAAAGCAAATAAAACCAGGCTACGCATAAAATTTAACATAAAATGGAATACTCTTCTACCCCAAAACCTGTAATTTTGTGAGATCATCTGTGAAACCACCAAAATGTCCATCTTTTCTCCTACAGGTGGCATGTAATAGCACTGTTTTCAGTGGGGGCCGTGCTTTTCTTGCCTTATGAGATCTTAATAACATTGTTATGCACCTCCCGTTCACAAGAATTTTTGTGGTAAGAATGCTAATAATAGGTCCCTAAGAAAGTCAAGGCTATAGGAGAAAACCTGAATGGGAAAAGCAAAGAAGAGGGTCTTTCATTACCGTAAAAACCTCTTCTGAGTAACAGCTCTGAGTCCAAATGAGAAAGCTTCAGGCAGTAACTAAAGGAGTGAGTTTGCATATACTGAGCCCTATGAAAGATACAGCTAGATGTGGTGCCAAAGAAATGTCTATTATTTTCTACCAGAGATGGAAAAGTTGATGACAACGAATGAAAGGGAGAAGAACGACACAGAGAGAAGGTGCTGGTGGCAGACTGGCCCACCAGAAGAATACTACTGGTATTGCAGTCAGGGGAAGTCACACAGCAGGATAACCACAAAGCCTAACAAATGTTTATGCTGAATTTCTTCTCTGCTGTATTTTGAAACCATCATTGCAACAGCCTCTTTACTCCCTATGGGCACAAAATCCATCGAAGGACACGTGAGCATAAGACTGACAGAAGGCACTTCTATATTTCTGTGATAAGTGCTTTATGCTAAGACATCTGAAAGGTAGTTCTCATATACAGCACAACATTGGGCTTTTATGTACATTTAATGGATACACAATGCAATGTTCATTACAAAATCTGCATCACATGGATGGGCTCCTTTTACTTGAATGTTCTTTCCTAGCTGTGCATTTCTCTTTATTTCTCCATCAAAACAAAGTGTGTGGCTGTTCTGAGGAGCCGTGCTGCTGCAATACCCACTGCTGGGGGTACATCCAGCACTTGCAAGAGAACGCTAGAATGAGTTTGAAAGGAATTTTGTTCCTTTATAAATTCATGAACTTAGAAGCTCAATTAATTTTTTACTGATTGGACTCCGCTGCAAAAATAGTGCTCGATCCAGTGTGCTTTGGACAGAGGAAACATGCATTGGAAACATGTCACTGCAGAGTGTTTGCTGCACCAGAACAGACTGAGGTGGGAGGTGAGAGCCACACCAGGTAGAGGATCTAGGGAGGGGGAAGTACTTTATAGAAGTCATGAAAGTTCCGATCAGCTATCTGTACCCAAATCGTAAAGGGGCTATCTTCTCAGTAAAACCTCCTGCAATTAAAATCACTCAAGTTCAAAAGGAAAAATGAATGTCTTACTACATTCTTACTGAAAGCCATGATACTGGAGTGTGGTTACCTGAAAAAAGTAGGCTGAAATTTTGAAAGTCTCTGGTGTTAAATATAAAAGTCAGCTTGCAGTGAGCCAAGACCAGGCTTTTGTGCTGATAATACAGTTAAACAAAGTAATATTTATTTGATTAAGTGTGGCCTGGAATTTTTTCTGTTTGCATCTCTTGAGTCACAGAAAAATACACTCTAAGTTAAAAATCAGAATAATTACAGTAATAGCTTTATTTATAAAAAGCTGCCACTTCTTTTGCCAGGTCAGTTGGAGTGTTCTGCAGCAAAATAAACATATGTTGAAAATATAAACACACTAATACAAAAACAGTCTTTAATATTTAAACAAGGGTCATTTGAGAAAAGTCCAAAAAATTAAAATAAAATAAACCATCAGAAGAAGGGAGAAGACAGAGGACAGAGGCAAAAAATGATAAATCATGGATCAAATGTGACATAATTAAACATCTAATGCAGAATGTGAGGATGGCCAGAAATGCCATCTAAGATGCTGTCTTACATGTAGGAGAGGGGGAAAGCAGTTACTGGGGCCAATGCAGATGCCATCCAGTGCTAAAACTCCTAAGAAAGAAACACCATGAACACCTCCTTGAGGTGTTCCACCTCGTATTGTTGTGAAAAGAAAGAAATGAGAAAAGATGAAGATTATGTCCCTTGTAAAGTAAGCCCTGGCACGCACTCCTCCCCCTAGCCTGCTGTCTGCAGCACTCAGAGAAGCAATCTTGACAGGTGAACCAGTCTCATCTATGCCCTATCTCCAAAGGAAAGAGATACCTCAAGAAAGGTGTCACCATTTGAAGGGGACAGTCATGTCCCTTAGCCCCATATACTCTCTGTTCCTTTCCCTGCCTCAAACTGTAAACTGCAAAGCTAGAAGAGAGTCTGATTCAGACGATGTCTGATAAGAATTCAAGACTACAAGGAATTTGAACCAGGTGGCACTAGATCACAGTACCCTCAGCAGGTAGGAAGTCTCCACAGTTTCTAAGGCTGCTGAGGCTCCTAAGACAAGGGTGAACCTTCAACCTGCTTAGTATCTTAAACTGCATGCAGAAAACCTCCTATGACAGAGAGCTCCCAGCACCACGGCTCTACCACCAGTCATGATGGTGCACAAGGAGCTACCTCCGAACTACTCCAGAAACTGCCTGAAATTTCCAGCTTCAGATGTCAGAGTTAAAACAAGAACAGAAAAAAAAAAATTCCAAACCAAACATGTATTTTCTCCTCTTACATAATTCTTTGGGTTTTCCTCCGTAACTTCAAAACTAACCGCAGAAAGTTCCTAGTCCAGGAATAAGCCCTATGCTCTTTCATGACACTGAACACCCTCTGAACATCACTCGTTCACCTTTCTCTAAAAGAGAAACAATCCTTGTATGTCTCTTCAGTAGTTCTGTGAGGCCTGAGGCTCCCACCTCCCAAAATATCTAAGCACTTGCTTAACTTTAAGCATTCAAATCCAGACAGGGCCCAGAGCAATAACACAGAATGAGTGTGCAGAGTGAAACATAACCCTTTGTGCAACAGATAAAACCAGTGTATTGTTTTGGTACAAACTTTGGCAAAGAACCAACTTTTAAAAGGAAAGGAAAGAAAGACAAATATTTTGAAATTAAATTAAATCCAAATCTGAGCTGGATTCTATACTCAGATACACACAAAAAGCTCTAATGAAGTGAATAAATGTTGTTAATGTGAGTGTAACACTGAAATTAAAAGACTGTGTGGAGATCATTTAACTGCCTCAAAAGAGAAATTAAGCAAGTGCTTTCTGGCTTTGCTTGTCAGTGTGAGCATTGACTAAACACAGCGACTAAGCCCAGGCATGAAGTTATCCTCGTCACTGGTTATGGATAGAAAAGCCTGATCAATGGTATTTTTATAGAAGCTGTTTGAGCTCTCATTAGAAGGAACATGAGGTACTGAGGTTTGTACTGAGTGCAGAGTTTCTGGCTTCAGAATTTAGCTCTTCATAAAAAGTTAATAGCACTCTTGTCATTGGCAGGTACTCGAGTGAAACCTTGGGTAGCCCGGGGGCACTCAGAATAGTGTGCAGTGTTAGAGACATCACTGCACTTTTAAAAAGCCTCGCTAGTCTGGACACACAACTTAGGTTTTCTTTCATTTATATAACGCCTGAAAGATATGCTATTTAAATTTAACACAGTAAACTACCAATAAGAAGAATCCTGGGAACATTTAGTGCTCCATATTTTTGACTGCTCTCATGATAGTTCTACTTCAAAATCATTTCAACATCTTAATCCATCTCCCCCTCTTAGGATCACCTATTTGATCTCTCTATCCCTCTCCATAACTATGGTTGCCACATATGAAGTTGAGAAACAGTGAATTATCACACACTCCAAGTGTGAGTCCTGAGGGTGTATGGGGGACAGAGCTATGAGGTTGTACAGCCACATCCCAGCTACACGCTCGCTTCATCTGTCCCTGGCTCCTGCTTACCAGGAAAAGCGCTCTTGGCTGTGGAGCTCCTGGTCACTGGGGAGGTACCCGACCTCGGGCTGTTGAGTTTTACACAAAGTCTCTGCTGAAGAACAGTTAGGTGGCTCCAAGAGACTGTCCTTTACATGCTTTGACCTAGAGTGACATGGACTATAGAAGAGTCCCCACACAGAGAGATCCTAAAACCATGGGGCCAAATTAATTCTCAGCTGTAGCTGTATTGGCACTAATGAAGTTCCATCTGGGATGAATTTGGCCCTTAGCCTGTGAAAATGGAAACCTTATGAAAATCCACTGCTGAGTTAATGACAATGCTGAGCAGTAAGCAATTTTCCAGTAGGTTCCAATACACAATGGTAATAAATTTCAATGAGGAAATTGTTTCTCTTCTTTATTGGCAGCCAGTGCTGTTTAATCAGACTGTTAGAAGGTAGGAAGTATCCAGAAATCCTATCTGCTCTTCGCTCCTCAAACACAGTATCTTAGGGCTAGAAAATCTGACTGTGTGTGCACCTGTGATGCACCAGAAAAGCAGGTCTGCTTTGCACAGCAGCATCCAGCTTCAACCGCTGCTGTTGCCAAAGGGCTGGAGTTGGTGAGGAAAGCAAAACTGATGTCCTGACAGAAGAGTGGAAAGGGATAGCTCCCTAACGCAGTATGTATTACTTGAATGAGAGATGACTGGAGAAGAACTCTCTCAAGAGAAGGGGAAAAGTCTCTAAGAAGAGAGTCCCACTGGAACACTGCCTCTGCCTGAGACGGCAAAGCCTGGCAGAAAACCTCACCTCAGCAAGCAGAACTGGTGGGGAAACACCAGTTCCTGGTGCAGGTCTATTTTACCTCACACTCTTTAGAGCAACAACACATGCAGAATCGGCTTTGCAGAAGGTCTGCATGGGGCACAAGAGTGTCCACCTCCCTGCCCCAAATTCTCAGTTCTGGTTGGAAGGGGATGCGTTGCCATGTCAGCAGACTTTGCCGTTTGAAGTTAATTTTGCTCTGACTGCAAGATACTAGGATTCATTGTGTTGCTGTAAAAACATATCAGGGGAAGAATAAAATACTTACTTTAAAAATTATTAAATATAACATTCTCAAATGTTCATGGAAACAGAATTTTAAAAAGAGAATGAAAAAAAAAAATCCATAGAAAAAAGGTATTCTAATAGCCTTTGATTTTTAACCTCTTTCCTATCACTGAAAACAGTGACCTCTGTCTAGCAGCTAACCTTCCCTGCACCTCCACAGAAAATTCAGCTGGAGCATCAAAAAGCTGCAGTATGTGCCGTTGCGTCACGCTAACGATGCTCACAACATTGTGATACAAATGAATGTATCTGATTCATAGCAGTCATCCTACCCATAAAGAACTCCAGTTGCAGTAATATCTCCAAAGACCTCAAACAGTATGATGAATTATAAACCATTCTAGCTTTCCCGTAATCACAGTGAACTTTTCCAGGTGTTCTTTAGCCAAATCACTTCAGCAGTGTCCAGGTCTCTCCACAAACAATGTTCCATTTGCTAGTTTATAGTTTCCTGTTCTTTGCCCTCTTTAAAATGTGGGATTCAAATCTGCTACTTCTTAATCTTCAGGAATCTCTTCCTGACCCTTGTGAACTTCTAGAAAATGTCAGTGAAAGGATTGCAGATGTGCCTCTCCTAAAAATGTATAGACATACATTATCTGGACTTCAGCCCTGTCTGCTTTTAATGCATCTAGAATTTTTATAGCTGATTCTCCTGTTATCTGTAACACGTGGGCAGGCTCCCACCCTCCTTTTCCTTTCTGCAGATAGCTACAAATGAGCTGTTCAACAAATGTGCCCTTTTCTATCACCCAGTATCTATCCCTCACTACCATTTTTCATTGACCCTATGATTACCCTTGGTCTGTAGTGTATATATATATATAAGACCATTTAACATCTATCACACTAACCACATACAAATTCCAAGACTGGACACTCGTAAGAGATTATTTTATGTGGAACCAAAGTAACTCATCCGAGTGATTTGCAGATGTGATCTCAGAGCTGCCTCCTAGTGCAATGGGAGGGATGGCTGCTGTGACCAGCTGCATGCCGGGCAGTGACCGCTCTCTGCAGCGTTAGGGTCAGCCTTGGCCCCAGCTCCAAAGCAGCACAATGATCAAATTATGTGAAGTGGGCAAAAGATTCTCCTGAAGCACCTATTTTTGATTCCTTTAGGAAAACCAAAGGAACTAATGCTTATTCTTGGGTGACTGTACTCAGGAATACATGGTGCGTTTGAGAAGCTTCCATTGATGACTGTTCTGTCACTTCACATTGTGGTTCTCCACGTGATTTCTGGAGCACTTTGGAAGAGCTGACAGTGCCCTAATTGCTCAATAGATGACTCCAATCATGTCAGTGGTGATGGGGTTATTATTTCTTTGCTTTTGAAAAGGCCTGACATATTTTACTTCCCTCAGCAGCTTCCTGGAATTCTAGATCCTGGGTTTCTACACCAAATAAAGTGTATTGCGTATTTACTAGGGCTCTTTCTTGTTTCTTCTCAACATTTTTCCTATTCTGTAACTATAATAACCTGGAACGTACAATGAGAATGGAGAATGCAAAAAGTGATCAATAAGCCCACTGCCACTTAAGGTATTCCTTACGTTGCTTAACAATTCACATATGCTGAAAGCTAAAATTTTAAGTATTTTTAAAAGATGTCTTAAGATATAGTAGATATATTTAGTATACACTATAGGAACTAATTTAAAAATCATGACTGACAAGTAGAATCTTTTCAGCTTGCTGTGACATCCTTCTTTGTAACAGCCAGCCCAAACACACTCCCCGTGGTAGAACCACAATTCATTACATTCAGGTAGGAATAAGCACCAAAACCCAACAGCTTTGATTTAAATAAATGTAATTAATATGTATTTATTACTATCCTTTCAGCAATGGATGTTAATTTGTGCAGTAACAAAGAACGGATTGCCAGTATGACATGGGCCAATTGCTGCACTGAATAAATGCTGTGCTCCTGAAATGACTGACATTTACCAGAAATCAGCCTCTAAATGTTCAGTAGGTGTAAGGTGGGATTGCATCACGTCTTTTCATTTTCCCATTTCTTTCTGCACGTTTCTCCTCTGAGCTGCCCTTACATTGGGTCTGCATGACAATTACAGAAGTGCTCCCACCTGACAGTGACCTGGTTTACAGGTGAAGGGAAAGTTTATTTTAAAGAGATTAAAGTGCAGTGAAGTCAATAGATCTTACAAGAAGCTGTCCCACAATGTCGGTATTTGATTTCCTGCAGCTCGGCTCTTACCTCCACGAACTCCTAACTCCCTCCACAGTAAAACCGCGATGGAACTGGTCCTTGCCCATCAGACAGAAGTGTTCTCCACCAGCCTGGCACACCGACTGCTCCGGGGGGGCCGTTCCTCCCTGAAAAGGGCCACATTCAGTCTTCCAGCTCTCAGAAACCCCCAGCTGATTCATAATGACAAACAGCAATGGTGTTTGATGGCACAGATTTAAGCCAGAATATTTGACCTTCCTTCTCTGGGTCACCCGGATGCCTGCCACTCACACCGCAGGGCTGGCACGCTGTTACTGTCATTACTGTCATTATTGTCATTATTTCAGACGCTGGCACAGCCACTGCCCCCCACACACGGCGGCGGGCGCACAGGGCGCTGGGGCCCGCTGCCCTGCGGCCCGGGGCGCTTAGGGGCCGTGCGGGCCCAGGCGGGCCCAGCCC
>VZRW01008123.1:101867-116294 GCA_013398125.1 Aegotheles bennettii | reverse complement strand
CCCAGGGAGGTGGTGAAGTCACCCCCCCGGGGGTGTTCAAAAACCGGGTTGATGAGGCACTTGAGGCCATGGTCTAATGGTCTAATGGTTAGGAATATGATGGGATAAAGGTTGGACTTGATGACCCTGGAGGTCCCTTCCAACCATAATGAATCTGTGATTCTATGATTATGAATATCTACATTATAAGAAACTGGCATTCTTGTGGAGCTTATAGGATGTAATATAAAACTTGCAAAGTTTTGTTGTCAGAGTTCAAACCACTGTATTTCCTGTTTGGTATATCCTGTTTTCCATTTGGTTCCTCAGGCATTCTGAGAAACCTGATTGTATTTCTTATGTGCAGGTTCTGAAATGAAGTTTTATACCTATGTGGCAAAGCCAAGAAAGAGTATGACAGTAATACTGTAATGTTGGTACATCATAAATCTTAAAATTTGCATTTGAAGCCTCAGAATGCCTGACAAGCTAACAATTCTAATGATCAGTCAGAGAATTAATGCATTGTGATAATCCCAATGTTTGCTTTTTAGTCCATTTTACAAATAATGATTTCTGTTGCTGCTTTCTAGCTTAAGAAATGGCAGCACAGTGTGTGACGAAGGTGGAGCTGACTATTGCCTGCACCAATCTCTTGGATAAAGATGTTGGTTCCAAGTCAGATCCGCTGTGTGTGCTTCTCCAGAACACGAGTGGTCAGCAGTGGTATGAGGTACAGTGTGATGCTTTTCATGAATCTGCTAAAAAACACAGTCTAACTTGTTGGGCCTTTTAAAACACTGGAGTGTATGATTTCATTAAAATATTTTAATTGTATACCAGCACTTCTGAACACTTTCCATTAGGTCACGTCTATAATAGTTGTACAGGTCCCACACTAATAATAGTTTTCTAATAAATACTTACACCTGTCTGATTTTTAACAGCGTTCCCCCAGCCACGTGTGGACCTTGCAAATGTTTAAAAGTGCTTTTATAAATACCATACTCCAAAACTAGGGTATCATCCTGGATTTGACAGTATACCATTTTTATGCTGGTCTCCCTTATGCAGGAATAGATACTCCTTACAGGGAGCAAAAAACCCGAGATCCTCAAATATTTCTGACTTACAGCAGTGTGTCTTGTAATATAATGTGATTATTTGTATTTAATGAAAGGTTTGAAGAAAGATATGGCTTTATACTTTATACTAAAAAGGGGTTTTGAAAGTCTTTAATAGTATTCAAATTACATACTTGTTTGGTTGGTGAAATACTGGTTAAAGTGATACCTTTCTAACTACAGGTTGATCGCACAGAAAGAGTTAAGAATTCCTTGAACCCAAAGTTTGCCAAGAAATTCCTAATTGATTACTATTTTGAGCTTGTTCAGAAACTTAAATTTGGAATATATGACATCGATAACAAAACCTTTGATCTGAGTGATGATGACTTCTTAGGAGAATTTGAATGTACACTGGGACAAGTAAGTATGCTGATGATTTCCCTTAGAATTAAGAAAATATAACTTAATGTAAATCATTACCCACTTTTATCACCATGTTCTTGTGTCATTGAGATACTCCAAAGTTGAATAGGATTCCCTTCATTGTTTTTTTCAAGCCTCAGTTCATCATACATACATTTTATTTGCAAAAGGTCTTGAGATGATGCCCTGAAATGTACTCTAGAATGGTGACTGTCCAGATTGCTGTCTGAAAGTAAGTGGGCTGTCAATAAGCACAAAGTAGTAATTGCTGTTTATTTACTCTAATACTCAAATTCTTATTTTTATGCTCCATAAAAAGAGAATTGGTGTACAGCAACGTAACGGTGTTCCCAAGGGCCATGTTAACCTTGTAATTTGCTTTCCACTCAAGACAAGCAGTGATTCTGGTTCTACCTACTCTTGATTTCACTCCTATTTCCCTGTCAAATTCTGCTATTACTGCTATCACAATCGGACAGCCTCTTTTTAACTTGTTCTTTCTAATAGATCCTTCAAAGACACTTCTCAGGAGAGTCGTCTTGGGATTTTTCCTGCCCTGTGTCTAAAGTATTTTAATTTTAAGTGCATTATGAAGACAGAGGCATTGTGAAATGAAATTCAGAGATGATGTAAAATTAATCATTCATTGATGTAAAGAATGACCTGTAGAATGAGTGGACTCACTTCTGAGAAAGCATCACCTGAAAAAAAAAACCCGAAACACTGCAGGGGGAGGCTGATGTCTGTTTGCGTGACAAACATTGTGTTTATAAATCTATTTGCTGAAGCTGTTCATGAAACTTGCCTTGCATGTGTTTGAGTGGTATGTATGAAAAACTTAAGAACAAGCTGAGATTGGAATTTAAGGTATTATCTTTGTCCATGTATGTGTATCATGTTACTACAAGATATTTTATTTCATATTGCTCCTGAAACTCTGCATGTCTTCATGTGCATATGTATTTTAAAATTTTGAAATGTTACATATTTATTTATAGGCGATCATAGGAAGTAGATGTAATGCTGTCATGTTAATGATGAAGAAAAAATTCCTAAATAAAGATACCTCACTATCTTACTTCATTCCTTTGAAAATCTATTATATTAAGTTGTGCTAATAATGCTTGATACTCAAATTTTGTCTTGGCAGATAGTTTCTAGTAGGACTCTAACAAAACCATTAGTACTTAAAAATGGCAAACCTGCTGGAAGAGGAAGTATTATGGTAAGACAATAAATCTCTTCAGCGTTTATTCTTGAATGTTTTGTGGTTTTTTTTTCTTTAGTTAGTAGTTAGAACAGTGTGTCTATCTACAGCACTGTAGATAAGTATCTTAAAGCATTTTTTTCCCTCCACTAGTATTTCTTCGTCATCCTGAAGGAGAGCAGCACACCTTCTGCATCTATGTCTGATTGCATCCATCAAAATAATTAGTGCATCTGATGTGCTACTTTTTGAGCAATATCTTTAACTGTTGGTGTCATCATCTGGCAAATCCCAATGTCAAATCAAATTGTTACTCCCTCCCCCCACCTCATTCTTAGTGCTTCATTTGTGAGCAAACACAATTATTTTATTAATGGACCTGTTTTGTTGTGAATATGAGAAAACTATATGGTTTCTGAATACAAAATAATTATTTTATTTTGTTTGCCTATCTAGATTACAGCAGAAGAAGTGAAGGATAACAGAGTGGTTGTTTTGGAAGTAGAAGCAAGGAAACTGGACAATAAGGTATTAAGTGGTTGCTTTTTTTTTGATAAAGTAGTAAAATCACAATCTTGTCAAAACAGGAAACATTAAAATGTTCTTTCCTATTTTTTTGCTGAAATAATTAAATCCAGTAAGTTTTGTGTTACATTAAAGAAGAAATTGAAGATACATTGCTTCAGAGTAACTTCATTGACTGTTTTGAAATTACTGATTTAGAAATGTATTATAATGAAAGTGTGTTGCAGGGGTATTCCATGAATAGCATGTTTCCATTTTAATGTAAATCTTTACATTTAATTATAAAGATAAGTGACTTCTAGTATATCCATTAGTTTGAACAGCTGTATAAACGTTTACCTGTTAGCACTCTCAAATAAATGGTAAAGAGTGTACTTGAAGTGGTTAAATCTGTTATGTTAAATATTTTGAGGCTGGCTAAAAATACTGTATTTAGACACTTAAAAACAAATATTTTTTTTTTTTTAAGAAAAAAAAAGAAAAAATGTTTTTCCCAGTTGATTTAGAGATACTTTTTTGAACTGGATGAAAGCCTTAGTTTGCTAACATATTACTATCAGTATTCTTTTGCTTCAACTGTCAGGTATTTCGTATGTGGACACTGCAGAACTTTTATGCTAAATCAATGAGCATGGCCTGTTTTCTTTCTGTCTTTCACAGGTGGTAATATAATCAGTCTTGCTGTTCTTCATCTAAAATTTTTGTTCCCTGAATATTTAGTTCACTTTCTGTTAATCAAAGTGTGTTTTAACTAGTGTTTAATGACATTCACGCCACAGGCTGTTCTGGGATAATTACATGTTCTTTAAATGCAGGATTTTTTTGGAAAGTCAGATCCTTATCTGGAATTCCACAAGCAGACTGGAGATGGAAACTGGGTGATGGTTCACAGAACAGAGGTAGGATATGTTCAGTCAACAACCTAGAGATTAAGGTTATTTGATTTCCAGTGTGTCACAGCACTGTAGGTACAGTGCCTTACAAAAAGAAGAGAACGGTCACGTAGTTGACGTGCAGACCAGTTAGAAATCACCTCAGCTCTGCCACTCTACCTTACTCTGATTCTGGTTTATGCCATCCTGTTTTAAAGGAAAGTACCTTTTTTTGTTTAGTTTTAAACTTTCTGCAATCTAGAAGAAAACTAATGTTTTGAAAAGGTACTGCATTTGTCTCTGTGCTACTCTGAGGTTAGAACTTGGGCATTCCTGTGACTGTGCTGTTCTTATGTCAGTGTCACACTAATGAAGTAATTATACTGAATGCTTGCATAGCAGAGGCAAGCCAAGGATAGTGTTGAGTGAGGGAAACTATGCTTGAGCAGCAGCACCCTTCCACCCAGGAGGAGGAGCAGAGGTCCTGTGGCAGCAACTGACAGAGTAGGAGTATGTTCAAAATATCTCACTATAGCGGAAGTTCATGCTGTAGTCACAACTGAGGTTCTGTGTGCATTTTAAGTGGTGACCACATTGATTCTGAAGCACAGATGTTGAAGAAGTGTAAATCCTTTCTGTGTTGAATTTATGAAAATAATTTCGCTCATGAAGTGATGGCTCTGTGTAAAAGGAATCATTTCCATGAGGATTTCAGTCATCTTCACTTAGGGCAATGAATCCAGAATTTGCTGTTCCAGCCTAGAACTGTCTGGAAGATGTTCTTTACATTACAGACTTTAAAAACCTTTTTATATTATTAACTATTATTTACTGTTTTCATTTTAAAAAGAGAGATTTCTTTCTCTGACCTCCAATGCTGCTGGAAGTATAAGAATGACTATTACTAGGTGTTACTAATTAAGTATTGCTTGCTGTGTGTAGTTTCATGTGCTTTCTAAGATCATTATTTCGTGTATTGGGTATACTACAGATGCTTTCCAGTTGACAAATTCTGAAAATCCTTCAGTATTATTCTTAAATATCACTTTTTTAACATTTGGCTTGAGAGAGTGCGTGCAGTAGGGTGTATTTTTATCCTCATGCGCTGTTTCTGCTTAACTATACCATGAATTTCTTGAGGCAACATTTCCTTAAGTGTGGCATTTCAGAATAAATATAAGGTGGAGTGAATTGTAATTCCACAGTATTGATGTATTCAGAAGTTCCGATGTAATCTTTTTTCATGTTTTTTTGGTAAGTCATGCTTTTATATATGTTTGTGTGTATGTGTATATGTGGTTATTAAAAAAATGTTTATGAAACTATAAATGTGGGTTTTTTGTAGTGTAGTAGCTGAATGATATAGTAGATTACAGTGCAGTCTAGAAAAATATGAACTTGAAAGATACCATCTCTTTTGGACAATGGTAGTGCATTATTAGGAATGTTTATTTTGTTTATGTCCTATATGTTAGGATTTGGATTGCAGGAAGTGACTAACCACAGTGTTAGTCAGATGTTTTTGCTTATAAAAATCATGTCATTCTAGTTGTTCATACCTTTATGCCTACTTTCTCTGCTTGTGATCAATACTGTTCTGGTGCTTTTTAAAAATTTTTTTTATTATTATTTTTTTACAGGTTATTAAAAACAACCTGAATCCTGTTTGGAGGCCCTTTAAAATCTCTCTCAATTCTTTGTGTTACAGTGACATGGATAAATCAATCAAGGTAGCATATACAAAATGTGTATATGTATAAATACATGAAAAAAAAAGTAGGATATGCAATAAGTGGAAGGAAGATACTGTTATTCTAATTATTGCCTCTTTTTGTTTCTCTGTAACTTTCAAATAAGAATAAGATACATGCATGTTTTAGGAACAAAACTATCTTGCATTTGTGATGCATTATCTGGTAAAAGTTGGTCTTTGAAAGTCTGGGAAACCAGCTGAACATAAATAGCTTTGAAATGTCCAATTCAGTTTCTTATTTAGATTGTACAGTTTGTGTTGCATCAGGCAATATCGGTGGTGGTAAGATATTGCATAGTGAAGGATATGTGGTGAAGGCTAGAATATGCTTTGCTGTACATTACAGATCTTGTAATACTTTGTTACTGGTGCAACAGGGAGCACTAATGAAATTCTTCATATACAATCTGCTACAATTAAATATACCTAATATACTAGCTGAGATAACAGATGTGGACCAGAAGCATCTTGTGGATACCAGGTGTAGCAACTTTTCTGCTCAGATGAAACTTTTTGTCAGATAGTCAGCCAAACATGTGAAGGAATAGTTTTGCCAGGACTGGTCTTTAACTCTTTGTATCTTCAAATCTTATCCTGAATAAATTATACTTCTGAATATTTTTCTTCTGGAATTTCCTTTAGGGGAAGTTAAATAACCAATCAAAATGCTATTTGTAAGCTATTATGAACATGTGAGGAACCTGATATTTTAGCATTTGAAAAAAAAACCCAAACAAACCACTCTACTTGCTGTCCTTCCTCTGGGAAGGAAAAATGAGAGCATGATCTGCATGTGACAGGTATTAGTCGTATGACTTGAGGCAGTCCTGGAAAATGCTTAACAGCCACAGGGATCTGGGTGTTACAAGCACCTGTATAGATTTAAATACATAATTACAGAGCAAACTAATGAACAACTTTACAAGCCTAGAATCTGCTTCCCTTGCTGCTTCTATATTTTTTCCTTCTCATTCTTTTCTAATTCCCTTTTCTCCAAAATAGCTGTGACAGCTCTTACATTTCCATATACTGTAAATATGTTTGTTTTTCAGTCAACAGCTATACTAAAACTACAGACTGCTGATTAACTCCATCTTAAAAGATATATTTTATTCTCAGCTCTATTATCATTTTAGTAAAGTCTGTTTTTTGGAATCTTACCTCAGAAGTGTAGGTTTATTTCCAAAGGAAATAGATTTTACTTGGAGTTGTTACGGACTTGCAGACAGTATGTTTATATCCTAACTTAGGTATCTGGGAGCTATCACTTGAAACATTAAAATGCAGACAGAATTGTATTACAATGTTGTTGAAGGATTAAACAATACTTTTAACACTTTTATATGCGCACAGTTGCATACGTAATGGGCTATTTGTCATAGTAAGTAAAACAACCAACTTTTCCATAATGAATGGCTTTTCACCTACTTAATGGCTTAGTTTGTGTATCCCCAGAAATGCACAAACCAAGTTGGTTCTCTGTCTTCTGGATTTATTGATACATTCCATGCGAGTGTGTTTGCAGTCAGTGAAGTTCTTCTGCATTGAAAATGTGAGCTTATCATCTGGAGCAAGCATGCCTAGTTATGCTGGCTAAAATGCATATGCAATTTTATCACCTGCTTCCCTAGCACTGTTGTGTGTCTGGGAGAGCATATGTGGAACAAAAGAAATATTTCTGTCTTGCTTGGAGTAAGTGTTGAAAATTGGCTTAAATGGGTCAAATATATCAAGCAAGACAAACTTTAATCTCTTTGAAAGGAAAAAAGAAATAACTGTGCTAACTGTGAACTAGTATCATAACTTTTGGCTCAGGAAATGTCTTCAGTTTTAAATTTCAGGTACTGAAGCACTTGCCTGAGTATTTGATTAGCTTAATTTATGGCATTCAAAAGAATTTTTGCACAGCATCTATAATGAACATTAGTCTGTTGGTACTGCTTGTATGAGATTTAAGTTACTATTCACTGCATGTGCATGCATTTTATTATTTATTAGTGTATTTATTAGTGCATTCAAAGTGTTGTAGGATTGGTGCAAACCAGAACATAGGGGCATGTTCTGCACAGCGTAGAGCTTGCAATCTGTGCATTACATTTTGTGCATCAACATTGCTGTCTGTTTTCAGAAAGTTAATTCCTCTCAGAAGCTCAGGTGTATGTTGAAGCTGTTTGCTTTACTTGGTTATTCGTAAATGAAGGGACCAATTAATCAACTAAACTGTTTCTCGAATATCACACAGGATTTTTTTTCAATCTGGAAAGATAGACATGAAAATAGCTGTTCGTTTTAAACCATATATTCATAAAAGTTTTTCTTTAATTTTGTTTTGATTCCAAATAATGGGAGAATACATCTTTAACTCTTGATTTATTATTGTTACTATTTACAATTATTATTTTCATTTGGTTTTCTGTTGTTTGATTAAGTTAGCTAATGTGTCTGTGTTACTAAACTGAAATAAAATACCAGAAGTGAATGAAATTTTCATATGCTATTATAGATAAATACCCAGTTTTTTTTTTTCTAGAAAAATTGATCATTTGGGGCACATTCATAAGCTGAGCTTTTAAAAATTGAGAACACTATGAGGTTAAAGTATCAGGGGTAAAATTGTGCTCACTTAAACTGATAGGTTTTCAAACAGAAAAAAAGCCTATTTTTCACTTGTTCTGCCTTTTTTGATGGGTTGGGGTGTTAAAAGATGAGTTGATTGAATAGTAAAACTTAGCATTAAACACTGAATACAGGAAAAAAGGGATTTTTAGTTGATGTTCAGATCTGTGAAGTGTGGATCGTAGTGACTGTTTAAACTTGCTAATCTTAAAAAAAAATTGAAGTCATGTTTCTAGATTTAGGGCTGAGCTTTCATGCGCTTATAAATTCAGAGTTACCTCGAAGATTAATAAAGTAA
This sequence comes from Aegotheles bennettii, assembly GCA_013398125.1. Lineage (NCBI taxonomy): Eukaryota > Metazoa > Chordata > Aves > Caprimulgiformes > Aegothelidae > Aegotheles > Aegotheles bennettii. Next base: position 107,554 of record VZRW01008123.1, on the reverse strand, counting down.
TACAGAAGTATTAATGTAATTCTCATGATCACTGAATAACTGATTTACTGAATTTGTAGCTGGATGCTCAGAGATAATTCAACTTCCTTAACACCTCTGAAAAACAAAGTCTCTTAATCAATGATGACAGTAAAAAAATGGAAAGAATAGGAAAACAATCTGTACAACACCACCTCACTCCCAAAATGCAGTTCAATACAATTGTTGTTACCTGCTCATGCTGGCCTGCATCAAGAACAGTGTGGCCAGCAGGCACAGGGCAGTGATTGTTCTGCTGTACTCAGCACTGGTGAGGCCGCACCTTGAGTACTGTGTTCAGTTTTGGGCCCCTCACTTCAAAAAAGACATTGAGGTGCTGGAGCGTGTCCAGAGAAGGGCAACAAAACTGGTGAAGGGATTGGAAAATATGTCTTACGGGGAATGACTTATGGGGAGCTGGGAGTGTTCAGTCTGGAGAAGAGGAGGCTCAGGGGGGACCTCATCACTCTCTACAACTACCTGAAAGGAGGTTGCAGTGAGGCGAGGGTCGGTCTCTTCTGCTGTGCCCATACTGAAAGGACAAGAGGAAACAGCTTTAAATTGCAGCAGGGGAGATTCAGATTAGAATCACAGAATAATTGAGGTTGGAAGAGACCTTCAAGATAATCCAAAAATTCTTTTGGACATTTTTTTTCACTCTTGCAGTGAAAAAAATTTTGGACATTAGGAGAAATTAATTGGACACTAGGAAATATTTCTTCACTGTAAGGGTGATTAGTTATTGGAATAGGTTGTCCAGGGAAGTGGTGGAGTCGTTGTCCCTGAAGGTGGCGTCTTCAAAAGGCGTCTGGATGTGGTGCTGGGTGATATGGTTTACTGGTGATGTAGGTAGGCGGTTGGACTGGATGATCTTGAAGGTCTCTTCCAACCTCGATGATTGTATGATTCTGTGCTGGACCTGACACTATTTAGTATTCATACCTCTCATTCACTTCAGTGGAAGATCTGATCCAAAACTGCGTGGTTTGGCTTTTTCCCAATCTTTATCTGTAATTTTTAGATGCAGCTTGATGCAATTCTAAGACTGCAGTGTGAGAAAATTCAGTTATATAAGAGATTTAGGAATGTTTTGGGTGTTCAGGTTTGCCAGAACTAGAAATGCTATTGCAGTGTTTATTGCTTTAGCAGGGCCATTTCTGTTACTAACACTGAGTAATGCTTCGTCTTAGGTTGAGTGCTATGACTATGATAGTGATGGATCTCATGATCTCATAGGAAGTTTTCAAACTACGATGTCAAAACTGAAGGAAGCATCTCGGTCCTCACCTGTAAGTGTTACATAATCTGAGCTGCCTGTATGTTTTTGATAACCTGTTCTACTAATTTTGGAGCAAAACTTAACCTCACTTGATTTGAAGGTATCAAAGTTGTGTTAGGCTACGCCTTAACAATGCTACTGTAGTTGAGACTAATTCAGCATTTACATTTTGCATCCGCTTCCTAGCATTAATGTTTTTAATATTACCTATCTAAATACCCAACCATCAGCACAACTGAATTTCACTAATTATAAAAATACAGAAATAAAAAAAATTAGTGTCAAAGACAAAATGCAGTACAAATCTCACTGCAGCTAAAAGACTAAAGCTTGTAGTATTATTTTGTTTCAAATTTTACTCTGTCCTTTATTTCAAGTATGGCACTTACCAACTATCATACGTATTTTACCAAATATGAAAAAAATCAGGATTTATGCCACTGCACAAAATTGCAGTTGAGTGTGTTACATCAGGTGTCTCTTTATAAAAGTGGTTACCTTTCCTGTTCTTACGAGCTATAACAGTTTGCAAACCTTTCAATAGATAAGTTTTACATTTATAAGAAGAAAGGTGACACAGCAACCTTAACATAAAATTCTTTGGTTTGTGGACATGTATGTTGTCAAAATATTTTACCATCCTTTCTTTTATTTCTGCATTAATAATAATGGGATATATTGAGTGCCTGCTTGTATTTTTATAACATCTTGAGTGTTGTATTTGGATTGATTCTCTGAGCTGTTGAATGTGAAGAGTTAACCTTGACTGTAGTGGCTTTTTGACTGCTGCTTTGTGCCCTGCCATGCTTTTTTTTCTAGATAGCTGTTTCTGAGTTCATTTTGAAATATGCATGGTTCAGTTTAATGCCTCTTAAGGTTTTATATTGTTTGTAAGGAATTTTGGACTCGTATACATCCAATTTCTGTGCTGTCTAGTTGGAGCTCTTAGGTGGTGTTCTCATTTTTTTCTAGATTTTCAGGGTCCATATGCTATCAGTTTAGCTTTCAATGCTGACAGTAATCCTTCTTATTGTAATTAAAGTGTGCAAACAAAACCAAACCAAGTAGAGGAGCAGGAAGATTTCATAAAATCTCTTTTTCTGATTTTTTTAATGAAGATTTTATGAAACTTTTAAAAAGATGTTTTTCTTCATTAATTTTTTTTTTTTAAATAAAAAGTTGCACTTTTGTTATAGAGCAATATCGTAAATAAAACCTGGCAGGTTTGTGTGTTCACATTTTCAGGCATGTATTTTTTGTAAGAATTGTGATAGTTCCCATGCAGTGTGACACATGTTGTGTAAAGACTCCCTGAGAATACAAACATCTATTCTCATTGCTCTCCTAGTAGCGTAATAGTTGCAGTCTACTTTGAATTTAAAGAGAAGGTGTTTAAGTTATAATCTGCCTGTGCCGGTTTTGCAAAAGCTTTAAGAAAGTTGTTTTTATGGGAACTGTGGCTGTACCTATTCTAAGTAACTTACAGCTGTGTTAGTAAAATGAAGCGAAGAGACAACACAAATAACGCGCTCCAGGTTTCTTCTCCTTTTAAAAGGAACTAACCTATAATCCTACGTGATCTGATTAATTTGATAATGTCTGTAAAATATTTCCAGTACATGTTAGAATTTGGCTTTATTAACTCCAAGTATGATCTTTAGTTACTCCCACATTCTGACATCAGCTGCACCCGTGGGAGATTTGGCACAACTTCTTTCAAGTTGACTTGGGGCAAGAATGGGTGTGACTCTATCCTCAGTTGCTGAAAAAGCTGATCTGATATCACTGGAGTGAATCAGTGGCTCTTCGTCCTTTGTAGAGCTGCTGATTTATTTCCTACCCCTGCCTCTTCCCATAAAGTGTATCTTCCCCCCAGGCATGCTGCTAGTGTGCTCTGGTTGGAGGATTAGAAAATGTAGTTGAAAGATTGTACATGCTATGGATGTTATTAGCAAGTACCTCACCAACTGCCATAGTATAAAAATTACATCCCTGAAAGACAATTTCCAGCAAGTAGAAGTGATGCTGGCAGTGAAATGTCCAAAATAAAGAAGAGGCATGTAGACTTCTCAGGTGCCGACCTTGTTAGTGCGTTTTATTTTTTGAGATTAATTGCAAGATGACTTTTTAATACGTAATTAACTTAAACCAAAGCAGCGGACCCTGTTTCTGGCACTGAGCCAGGAGGCATGTTTGGAATACTTCCTCAGTCTATTTATACATCAGGCACATTGAATTGTGCTATCACGAATATATGATGGCAGGAGCTGCTTAACCTGGCTAGCTGGTGATTGCACTTGGGTGTTAACGTATTGGTCTAATTGATGAAACCTCAACACCTGATTTTTGGAAAGCTTAAAGATACACCTCTCATTTTGTATGTCACTGCCATAGCTATGGGAAACAGTGATGAATCACGATGTCTTTACCAAAAAAATAAAAGTTGTTAGCAGAATTCTCAGAAGGAAAATGGTGCAGAACTTCTCCATCTGGTTGAAATACGGTTGTCTAGACAAACATTTTTGTAAGCTTTTGGGTAAGAGTGAATTTCTGTTTTGATAAGGGGGTTTTTCTTACTGATTCTGGGCAGGCTGGGTTTAATTTTGCTTGATCGCGAAATAAACTGCATTTTAAACATCCCAAAGTATCAGTCCTAGAATAAAGGATTCTTAAATTTGTTGCATAAATCAAGTTTATAGTGCTTTTGTTGGATTTGTTTGCATTCATGCAGGTTGAATTTGAGTGTATCAATGAGAAGAAAAGACAGAAGAAAAAAACCTATAAAAACTCTGGCATTGTGAGTGTTAAGCACTGTGAGGTCAGTAACATACTCTGGTATTGCTCTGTTTCTCAGTGTTCAGGCATAACAACTTTTATCTCATATGCCTTCACCCTCAAGCTATAAGAAACTTTAAAATGTCTTAAAGTTCTGGACACAGTAAATAGTTAGGAGCTCTGATTCATGTAAGGGGACAGATTGACAGCTGAATCACGTGTCTGTCCTCCCCTGCCCCCTCACTTTCTCTTGAAGATGCCATCTATATGGCAAAGGTCGCTTACCACTTTGTAAGTCCATTCCTGAACCCCACTGCATTTCCCAACTCACCGTTTTATGGTGAATTAAGATCTGGTAAGTCTGTCATAATATGTTGTTTTATAAATGATAGTGCTTTTGTGGCTGCTTTGTTGTCTGCCTGTAATTTTGTAAAATCCTGTTTCTGATGTGCACTGAGTGTGATGGCACACACTGTAAATATCTTCATTACAGTGGGTGGAAAATCTATAGAGTAAAAGCAGTGCTTTGCATGAGTAAAGGTAACAAATCTGAAACCTCAAAAGGTGCTGAAATAATACTTACTGTTTTTCTGTCATTAAAAGAAAAAGTTAATTTCTATCTTTAACTCCTATTTTTAGATCATAGTAGAATGCACATTCCTTGATTACATCATGGGTGGATGTCAGCTGAATTTCACAGTAAGTTAAATCATTTATATAAAGTAGCTTTTGTGTTTTGGAACAGACTGAAGTATATAATTGATTGCCTGTGCTCTTCATTTGATTACTAGTTTTGTGTGTTTTTTTGGGGGTTTTTTTGGTCTGTAGTATGGAGAAGGGAAGCCATTTTGCGAGAGTCTGTCTAGTCTGTTATTTTCTTTACTCACGGCACAAAGATCTGAACCTGTAGTTATGTTCATTAGGAACTAGCTGAGCTGTGTCAGTAGAGACCAAGGAGAAATTTACGGTTTTCTGATTTGCTTCAAGTTTCCTTTTTTATAAAGACACTTTTTTTTTCTTTCTTTTTTCTCCTTCTAACCAAAGATTTCACTTTTGCCCTTGATAGTGGTTTTCAAGGCACTTTGCTTAATGAAAGCAACATGCAGAAGCCATCATACTGGTTAGGACCCTTAAGTTACACAATTTGGGAACCAAATGCAGCACAAATATTAGTAAGATGTCTTCACCCTGGTAATATGCCTCATCACCAAAGCAGAGAAGACCCCTTGAGGTCCAAGAAAGCTCTCTAGGCTTCTGTGGTGTCTGGCTAGTCATACTTCTGAGAGGAAAGATGTGTACAGCAAGATAGAAGATGAAATTAATTTACCAGATATTGAAGAGCTGCTGTGAATAGTAACTGCAAGTAAACACAGTGAAAACCTGACAGATGAAATTCATTTCAGCCCTTCTGAGAGATACAAAGCATCTGCTGGCTTTGTAGTTGCATTGTTTTAAGAATGTTAATATTCCAAGAAACCTACATCTAAGTATTGTGCCTGTTAGATTTGGAGATGTCCTAGTAATGACTGTTTACAACTCTCTGTGATTTTCACTTTGGTTTTGCCAGAGATAAGAAACACAATTTTACCTCTAACAGCAATTTCATATAAATATA